>OW240912.1:94205713-94319416 GCA_933207985.1 Pelobates cultripes | reverse complement strand
CACTTCCTGTCAGTCCGGCTGGTTACAGGAAACAGAAACTCCTGTTCCGCGCGGAGTTTCTGTTTCCTGTAACCGGCCGGACTGACAGGAAGTGCACAGTCAGTGTGCACCCTCCTATCACTCCGGCCGGCTGGCCGGCCACCGCGGACCGGAGTGCAGCTCGGCCACGCTACAGAGGAGGGGAGGGGAGAAGCTGCAGCCACCTGACCGCTCTTAACAGAGCGCTCGGGCGGCTGCAGTATTTAAAGGGCCGGCCCAGGAACGCGGCCGGCCCCCAGGTGCCGCGGCCCACCGGGAAATTTCCCGGTATCCCGGTGGGCCAGTCCGGCCCTGTGTGTGTATGGGCACTGTGTGTATGTGTAAGGGTGCTGTGTGTGTAAGAGCTGTATGTGTGAGGGTGATGTTAGTGTGCTGTATGTGTGTGGGTGCTGTTTGTGTGTATTGTGTGGAGGTGGGGTAAACATTTAGCTAATAGTCCCCCTCCCTTCTTACCTTTTGTAGGGAGGGGGGACCGTGCTGCCGCCATCCCTAGTGGTCCAGTGGTGAGTGAACTCTAGCCTGCGAGGCTAGATTTCACTCTCGCGACATCTGAGCGTTGCCACGGCAACACTCAGACCTCGCAAGAGGAACCTGGCGCAGCTGCTGGTAAGAGCTCCCCGGGTCCTCTTCTTCCTTCCTCCCTCCCTTACTGTGGGCCGGTGAGGGAGATCTTTGATCTCCCTCACCGGCCCATGGAGGCACATAGTGCGGGCCGCGGGGATTAGGGTGTGCCCAGGCACACCCGGCATACCCCATGCGCACGCCTATGCAGTGATGTTGACTCAAGATGGCAAGTTCAGGTAAGTAGAACTCACCTTTCTCTGCCCTCCGGCTACCTGACCCCCAGCAGGGATTGTCACTTCAAGTAAGAAGAACGCACCTTTCCCTGCCTCTAGCCACAGGAACTCCAGTAGCGATGTCAGAGACGGTGACAGTGCTGCTTTAAATCACTTTTGTTTCAGCTTATGCAGTCCTTGCCACACCTCTTCTGGCTGTGACTGACACTGTCAGTGTAATTCAAACACAGTCAAAATGAGTATTTCATAAAGATTCTACCTTCATGAAATATTTTTTTTTTAAGGTGAGGGGGGGAGGGGTGTGTCACAGTGCAACTTTAGTAAAGTTGCTTTAGTGCTTAGTGTCCCATTTTAAGTTTAATTGGAGTGGATGTCAATTATGTAGGTGTGGCTGCAGGGCGTCACGTTTTGATGTGTGGGTCAGGCGGCCCTTTTTGAAGTATCACTAGAAAACACCTCTTAAAATGGACATCACCAAAATTCTAATGGAATCAGGCTACAGTTATTCAGCAGGCAGAATCCATTGGCATAGAGCTGTGCACATGGTGAGCACAAAAGCATGACATTGTTGGATTGATGGAGATTTAAGCTCAAGGTTTATTTGCATATATCATCTGTGGCTAGTTACTGCAAACGCCTATGATTTTCAGTCAGACACTAGTAGCAGCAGATGAAATTATACTTTGCCCCTTTAAAAAAAAAAATAAAAAATAAAAAAAATATATATATATATATATATATATATATATATATATATATATAAAATCCAACTTCAGTGCATGTAATTATCTATCGTGGAGATGTCAAGATGATGAAACCCCAGCTGCTGTAATACTACAACTCCCATGATGCTTGGCTTAATATTAACAAAACATTCACTGAATTGTAGTTCTGGTACAGTTTGGAAGTCTACTTTTTTTTGGCCATCCTTGATTCATAGAAAAATACTTTATAGAATCTCACAGCCCAGAATTTTAGAACCTTCCTCATTTTGATGATCAGCAGCCATTAGAGAAACACTCCACCTCTTGAGTTCTAAAGGCTAAATCATCACTGGCATCAGACGTAATTAAATTTAGGAATGCAGTTTTAGACCTCCGTTTTCCATCAGCCACTCCCTAGTGCCAGTGTATGGTTACTGAAACCCTGTGTGAAGAAAGATACAGAGCACAGTGGGTGGGGAGCTGTTACTGCCTAGTAAGCTGCCTGCCTGTTCATTGGTCTCCATTCATCTCATGGACACATTTTGGGAGGAGAGCGGTACAGGGGGATGGAAAGTTATTTAAAGTGTTTTTTTTTTTTTTTTCGAATAGGGTGGAAACTTTCCTGCAGGCTGTTGCTGGATATCAGGCTAGCTGACACCACGAGTTATACAGAGCTGCTGTGAAACCAGATCAACACCTCAGGAGGACAGTTCTGGGCCATTTCCTTCATTTTTATCGTTTATATAGCTTTCTAAAAGCAGCAGACACCATGTTTCGGAGACTAGCTATTCTGTGCCTGCTCCTTGTTGCGGTAGAAATCAGAGGTAAGTGGGGTTGAAAGGGTAGATTTGGGCAAGCAACCTCTAACTCATTGTTTTCAGACTTATTTACCACCACATGGTATACCTATCGATCTGTGTGTTTTGGGGAGCCAGCCTGCCTGCCTTTTGCAGTAGGGGTGTGTTAGGCTCTCCCTGCCTTTGCACCGATAGCAGCCGAGGCTGAACACGCTAGTGTTTATTAGTTGTTTGGTTTCCAGATTTCAAAACCCAGATTAACCCCTTAAGGACACATGACATGTCATGATTCCCTCTTATTCCAGAAGTTTGGTCCTTAAGGGGTTATGGAACAGATCACACACAAAAATACATGAGGTTTGAATGTTGTAATCGAAGTGAAACATAAATAAATAAACACAAGCAGAAATTTTCAATCAAAATGTTTATTTAATAACTTTAGTGATACACCTTGGAGAATGGCCGTGGACCTTTATTATGGATTTCATAATTCCTATTAAACCATAACCATATGAATAATAATAAACCATAGCTTTAAAACCAACATATTAAACCACTTTCCAAGGCTCCGCCCCCCTCCAAAGCCAGGAGCCATAAATATCTCTTCAACCAAATCCACCAAATCCACCCGCCTGTGATGACCAGGAGGGCGACTTATATCCCATAATAAGGTCACGACATAAAATAAATAAAAGGGGGAAGGGTGGGTGGGAACAGCAGCTTAAATATTTTAATATATAGCTAACCTTCGGATTTGTCTGGCACAATCTGAGGCAATTAATTTGGCGCCCTCCAATTTATATCCCCTATTTTCCCTCCAATATTGCCCTCGCGCTGCTATCTACCAATCAGGGCTCATGCCCTGGTCGCGAGCTTGCCGCCTTTACTGCCAGCGCGAGCTGCCTTGTATTTAACCCTAACCTGCATTTAACCCCTAGCGCGAGCGCTATACTTACCCACTTCGCTCCATCAAACCTCATGGGGCTTCTCCTTAAGCAGTCCGCGTGCCCGACATGAGGTTTGAATGTTGTAATCGAAGTGAAACATAAATAAATAAACACAAGCAGAAATTTTCAATCAAAATGTTTATTTAATAACTTTAGTGATACACCTTGGAGAATGGCCGTGGACCTTTATTATGGATTTCATAATTCCTATTAAACCATAACCATATGAATAATAATAAACCATAGCTTTAAAACCAACATATTAAACCACTTTCCAAGGCTCCGCCCCCCTCCAAAGCCAGGAGCCATAAATATCTCTTCAACCAAATCCACCAAATCCACCCGCCTGTGAGGGCGACTTATATCCCAACGCCACCGAGGTTCTGGGCTACCAAACTCGGTGGCCCCCCAACGCCCACGGCCATCTCCAACATGGATTGAATCTCCAAATTAAATATATCCAAACCAATATCCGACAAGTGAACTTCATCGCTCCTATAAAAGCCAGCGCAATTGCCCTCAATATCCCTGTGTCTATATGAGGTCATTCCCAGGGTTGGTAAAAATATTTCCAACGCTCTATTTACTTTCCTACGTACCCTTTCCAATGGTTTTAAAAAACTTACTTTTAACCAGCAATGCCTTGGGATAATCTCCGACCATATGAACCGAACATCTGGAAATATTTGCGTTATGCATACCAAATCACTTTTAATCTCTTTTATCAAATTGACCGATTTCGTTGAGCCAATATCGTTCCCTCCCAAATGAACTATTACTACCTCTGGATAGGGAAAACTTAACATGCATTGTTGTATTATTTCAAATAATTGAGACCACTTAGCCCCACGAATTCCTTTCCAAAAGACTTTAACAGCATTGCTTTCTAATCCGAGATTTTCGCCATATGACCGTTCTTTTGCCCTCTTCTGGGCCCAAAATATAAATGAATGACCGATTACCCAGGCAATCGCCGGCTTCTTATTACCTAGCAAAAGAAGATTATTAACATATATACGCCAATGTTCATATACATCCATAAACTTTAATAACAAAGAACCGTTAACGTTTTTTTTTTTTATATCAAATGAGGCCTGACGTATAATTGAAATCTATTAGACTCCCATCTCCCCAACCTTTGAATCATTCCATCACTTAAACCACACCTTGCTGCTTCTGTTGCCGCTCCAATTCTAAAAGAATGAGATGAATAATGCTCATCGCCTAACTTTAACTTGTCTATGCACAACTTGAAGACCTTTTTAAATTGGAACTTAGTCAACGGAACGGTGTCCTTATGCATGAAAAAAGGACCTTCAACCCTTGGTCTAATTGACAAGTAATTTTCTGTCACCTTAACCGGACACAAAAAAGAACCTTTAATCTCCAGCAATGTTAACCATCTTCCTTTGCCTTCCTGATCTGTTTTAGATTTTCTAATGAATACCATCACTTTCCTATCATTAACTATAATATCTTCCCATTGTAAACCTGACAAACAAAACTTACTCTTAGCCACTAACTCGCTAATTCTTAACGCTTCGAAAAAAGCTATTATAAATGAACATCTAATTAAAACTACCTCATACTCAGAATAACATACTTCCTCCAGGACTACAAATAACTGTGATAGCACCTTAAACGATATTGGTTTTCTGTTATCCCTTACTCTACTGGCTCTTCTATAACCTCGAACTAACTGATTAACTATGAAATACTGCTTAATTGGTTTACATTCACACAGCTTCCTAAAGAAATCCACCCCGGCTAAACTACAAGCTAACTTGGACTTAGAGAAACCTTTCTGCATTGACACCAATGTAAATTGTATTGCGCTCTCCTTGTCCTCTCCAAACGGATCTTTATTGTTTGACTGATTAAATTTGAACCACTCATTCCATGCTCTGACATATGTACTCCACGTAGAAACAGCTACTGAATTCATCAGCATCACACTTAACTGTCCCCAATCAAATCCCAAAGGTCTGACGGGAACTGGGTTCCTTCCGCAGCTGCTCTTGGTGCCAATTTTCGAAATTCCTGCAATTGCAATCGTGAGAGAGCATCAGCCAGCCTATTGATTTTGCCTGGTATATGTCTAGCTTTTATCCATATGTTCAGCTGAAAACACCTTAACACTAAGTGTCTAAGTAAATTGATAACTCTATTACACCTAGACTGTAAGGAATTAATTACCATTACTACACTTAGATTGTCACAAGTGACGATCAGCCGCCTATTTCTCCATGCTCCTCCCCATAGATATATTGCGGCTACAATTGGAAACAATTCCAACAATGTCAAGTTTTTGGTTAAGCCTTCCTGTGCCCAAAGAACCGGCCATTCTTGTGCACACCACTGTCCATTCCAATATATGCCAAAACCAATAGCACCAGATGCATCTGTAAACAGCTCAAGACTATCCGAATCTATAAACTCTTGTTGCCACATTGATCTTCCATTAAAATCTGTTAGGAAATTATGCCATACTTTAAGGTCTTGCTTCAATTCTTTTGTTACCCTAATGTGTGCAAATGGGGACCTAACCTTAGACATTGCTATCCCCAACTTCCTGGAGAAAGCTCTCCCCATTGGAATAACCCTTGAAGCAAATGTTAACAGACCTAACAGAGATTGTAAAACTTTCAATGTCACCTTCTCACAGCCCATTACCTGCTGAATCAGCATCTTCATTTTCAGTATCTTATCCTCCGGCAACCTAAATTCCATTTTTGTTGAATCAATCATTATTCCCAGAAATTGCAAAGAAAATGTGGGTAAAACCGTTTTATCCTCTGCTAATGGGATTCCTAAATGACCAGCCACCCTTCTAAATGTTTCTAGTAAATTCTTACAGTTGTCACTATCCTTAGTGCCCACAAATAAAAAATCATCCAAGTAATGCATTACTTGCTGCTGACCTGATTCATACCGAATAATCCATTCCATGAAAGTCGCAAAGGTCTCAAAATAAGAACATGACAGTGCACAACCCATAGGCAGGCACTTATCGAAAAAATACTGGCCCTTGAACTGAAAACCTAGTGAATTGAAGGATTCGGGATGAATCGGCAAGAGTCGAAAGGCAGATTCTATATCCCCCTTCGCCATCAAAGCACCCCTTCCACATTTTCTTACCAAATTTAAAGCCTTATCAAAAGTTGAATAAGACACTGAACTTTCTTCTCTAGAAATCATGTCATTTAAAGATCCTCCCTTGGGGTATGATAGGTGATGTATTAGTCTATATGACCCGGGTTCTTTCTTTGGAACCAAACCCAGAGGGGATAACCGAAAACATTTAAATGGAGGAACATTAAAAGGGCCCTCAACTCTCCCTAACTCTAACTCTTTGCAAATCTTTTCCCAGGCTAAACTTGGTAACTCTAAAACTGATTTTAAATTCTCAACCCAACAAAATTCAACAGAACTATATACAGGTAACCTGAAACCATTTTCAAAACCTTCTTTAATTAATTTGGCTTTCTCCCGGTTTGGATAGATTGCGAGATAAGGTAGTAACCTTACCACTTTCACTGGGGTCTGTGCTTTTTGGAAATGTACCACTTTGTTGTCCTCTTTTATAGCAGCGAAAATTAGGATGCGCACCTGAACAGGTAGCGCATTCGTGCCGGAATCTACAATTATTCAGCCACTTACATTGTGATTCGTTATAAGCCCAGCAAAAACCTTTTTTCTGTGCAACATTTGTAACCTGCCTATTAACAAAATTAGGCTGTCTCTGCGGTAACATCATGCTCACCCATAGTCCGACATCCTTCATACCCCATTTAAGGTTGCTATGTACTGCTAGTTTTTGTCGGAATTGTTCGTCATAATAAAACCATGACAAACCCCCAAAATTTTTATATGCCTCCAAAATAGCTTCTGTATGTTGAAATAGCCCACAGCACAATTCTGGATATTTTTCGCCTAACACGCTAGCATAAATGCAAAAAGCTTGCAGCCAATTATTGAAAGACCTCGGAATAAACTTTTTCCTCTCCTCATCCCCCTTTTCCCTGTCGGGTTTAGTAAATTCTCTGGCTGTGGGCAATAATGATAGAATATCGATATACTCCCCTTTCCATATCCTATCCTTTATAGACTTACTTAAATGAAAACCCAGAGGGGAGCTTTCACAACCTAAAGCTTCTTTCATGCATGTCTCTTTTACTCTAACTTCTTCCCTCACAGAATGTGTCACTTTTGGATTAACTGTGACCACTTCTGTATCAGGCTCCCATACTCTCGCTAATTTAGGTGTCTGCAATAATTTTGTAAGTTTCTCAAGTGAAGACACCACTTCCCCGAAAACAGCATTATTCACATTTGCTTGTAACTCACCCAGCTCATGACTGCAACCTGGGATATCCTGAGCTGCTTCGCTCTCTTCAAATAGCCTAGGTCTGTCCTCAGCCTCTTTATTCTTCTTCTTTTGTTCGTATTTTCTGCCCTGTTTCCACATCCTCTTCCTATTCTTTATTGGAGACGGTGAGAAGGTTTCCCTGGACCTCTTCGTTCTTGCCTCACGAATCCTGCAGGGGTCGCTATCACCAGATTTTCTTTCTTGCACTTGCCCTTTAATTTTTTGAGGGGAATATCCTGCTCCCTCCTCCATTATTAACTCCTCCTGTAGCTCAGCCCCTTCTTCTTCCTCTACTTCAATTAGACCAGAGGTGCTGGGGGCGGACTCTAAGCAAGCCTGTAGCCATGCAGTATCACTGCAGCCTAAAGCCTTTTGTTTAAGCTGTTCTAATAATGCCTCAATTGTGCCAGACATCTCCAAAGGTAAGAAACAGCAGCTTAAATATTTTAATATATAGCTAACCTTCGGATTTGTCTGGCACAATCTGAGGCAATTAATTTGGCGCCCTCCAATTTATATCCCCTATTTTCCCTCCAATATTGCCCTCGCGCTGCTATCTACCAATCAGGGCTCATGCCCTGGTCGCGAGCTTGCCGCCTTAACTGCCAGCGCGAGCTGCCTTGTATTTAACCCTAACCTGCATTTAACCCCTAGCGCGAGCGCTATACTTACCCACTTCGCTCCATCAAACCTCATGGGGCTTCTCCTTAAGCAGTCCGCGTGCCCGACAGTTTTGCATTTTAAAAAGCTACTTAAAATCACCTACCTCAGATTACCCCTGGAGATTGGGCACAGCTCTCCCCTTATGTGCTTTGTCTAGTTCCCCGGTATGAGTCATAGCCTCTGACAATGTTTTGTGGATGCCTAGCTATTCGTGGCCATCCCTATTCTCTACCAGCTGTGCCCAAATCTTTAATTTCTGCAGTGTATCTATGCCATGTCTTTGTTTATATTTGGGTGGGGTTTCCAATGCTCATTCATGTTCTTCAGTGGCACATAGTTTGGGGATAGGGGTGTGTGTGTGATGAGTACATTCTGTAATATGGAAGGGCTCACCCTGTAAACTTATATACGCCCAAGCCATACGTGAGAGCCTCTTTGTATAAACCCCCAATGTAGTGGTTACTGATAGAAACCTGCACTGATGCTGGGCCATGAGAATTGATTTAGGAACCCACTGTTCTATTGTAACCATCATCTGATTTCACTCTCTAATCAGCCTCCCTCTTCTGTAAACCTGGAGCTACTCACGGGTTTCATAACATATTGATTGCCGTTTTTAGTCTACATATTTTTTATGTGCTATAGAGACTTGCACATTGATCACATGGTAGGCAAGTGCCCACATTTTGTGATATATTGTTTTGGGGTAATTTGGCTGCTGGCAAGGAATAGACCCAATCAATTCTGGCTTTATTTAGCCTCCATTACCTTTCATAAAAGCATGTGTTCTCTGACCGATTCTATTACAGAATGTTATTAACAAACAAAACCATTTTAGGTAACGTTATTAAACTTTGGTTCTCATCCCGTCTGGTATATTTGGTGGTTCTTCCAGCATCAACTTGTGCAACAAAATACAATTTAACCTCCGAATAGCAGCTGTCTGCCTATTAACTCAATGCATTGTGGTGAAATAGCTAAATTGCAAAAAAAAATAATTAAAAAAAAATCACTGTGCTCATTTGACTTACGTCAATTATTCGTCCTTTGTCTGTTTTTTTTTTTATTGCTTTTCTCTTCCAAAAGTGGTGGTATTTGCTTCAGGAACAAAAGCTTAAACAATTTGAGGGAAAAAAAAAAAAAACCTATGGGGGGGGAGGTGAAAGATAATGTCTTCCTTTGCCACTTGTTTGTTTGTGCTTGCCTTGCACATTCTTTTGTTTTCAGTCCAATCTCACCTGAGCATTGTGTTCCCCCTTGCTTTATTCACACTACAGTCAATATGAGCAGAACAATCAATTCATCCATCTTGTAATCCGTTACTGGCCTTTCATTTTATAGCTGATCAGAAATGACGCTTTGTTACCTATGGTATAATCATTTTCAAATATGGGGGTAAACATATTATGAGGTGTTTTGTCTCGCTCCATACGGTCCCATTGCCACTGAAATCCATGTGTCCTCTTGTGTAATTTCAATAAAAATACGGTCAAGGATATTCATTATACTTCAAATTTTAGCTAATTACATTACTTTTATTATAGCCGAGTTGTTTTAAATTTATTTTAGTAACAATTTAGCAGTTTGCATTTAATTCACAAAATTTTGCATTTATTGAGTTTATAACCCTGTGGGTGTGTGGTACAACTTGAGCAAAATCAATGCATATGTTTGTAAAAAACTTAAGAAATGTAGGAATAAAAATATGAATTTCTAATGCTATTGTGTTCTTCTGTTTAGGTTACCCGCCCCTTTTCTAATAGAAATTTAAGTTTTATTCATTGGGGAAAACATTGGGAGGTAAGTGCACATGTGTGGCAAAACACTGTGCTGCCCCAATCAAAGGCTGTTAGTAAATCATTTGACTGAATAATCAATTCACTTATTTTAGCAAAAGCACTTCTGGTGGCTGTCAGGAAGACTGCCACTACAGATGTGTTAACCATGATTTATAACCTTGCTACATCTACTAAACTGCAAATTTTTTTAAAAAAATTATTTTTTATTACAGGGTTAAAACCAAAGGACGACTGCACCCAGACCACTTGATTGAGATGAAGTGCTCTTGGTGCCTGTCGAGGTCCTTTTTTAAGTTAAAGGGACACTGTAGGCACCCAGACCACTTCAGCTAATTGAAGTGGTCTGGGTGCTGTAACCCTTTTGCACTTAGTGCTGCAATGTAAAACATTGCAGTTCCAGAGATCTGCAATGTTTAAATTGCAGCTCTAAGTCTGCCCTCTGTGGCTGTCCAGCAGACAGCCACTAGAGGGCTTTCCGGAATCCAAAAGGACTTTTGGTCCGTTATCTGACGGACCTCCAGCGTCAGATTTTCCCCATAGGAAAGCATTGAATAATGCTTTCCTATGATGATGTCTAATGCGAGAGAATGTGTGCACGCGAGCAAGAGAAGGCGTGCGTGCCAACACGAGCGGGTGTAACACGTGGGAAGGGGAGGAGTGGGATCTGATGCACAATAGCAGGGACAGGCAGAAGCAGAGCAGAGCACTTGTAAAATAGGAGACAGGAGAAGGAGAGAATTGTTGACAAATAGTAAGTGGGCTAACTAGCTCAGCCTTTTGGTCATTGCTATAAGGAAGGTAAAAGAAAAGCATTAGAGAGGGAAAAAAAGAGATAAAAAGGAAAAGATCAAAAAAAAATTTTTTTATTGTTTTATTTTTTTTTTACTGGGATAAAATAAAGGAGGAGAGAAAGCAGCGTTTAGAGTGGCTCATCTTTTGGCAAGTTAAGTTTTGTTATCTTATAAAATGAAAGAAAGAAGGAAAATAAAGGAAGGAGAGAATAAAGAGAAAGGGGGAAAAATATATAATATAAGGAAGTTAAGAAGGCAGGAAAAGTAGCAAAAAAAAGTTTGTTTAAATTATCTAGCATTAAAGCGGCACTGTCTGAGGACTTTGCAGGGGAAGGGAGGGCAGGTAAAGGTGAGTTCTACTTACTGAACCTGTCCTACGCGGGCGCAGGCATCTTCTTCTGGCGGGTCTACATCAGTGTCAAGAGCACTGTGCGCAAGAGTACAGCATTGAGGTCTATGGAGGTTCCTGCGTGATCCTCCCATAGACAAAACCAATGTCCAGTGTCTAGAAGTGTCAGGCATAGGAAATATACAGAGACCTAGCAGTCCCTATTTTGTGTCTGTATATCTCTTGATTGGGTTGGAGTTTGCATGAAATTCCAATGTTTATTTCATAAATTTCTAGGCTAGTGCTGCTTTAAAACAGGTGTGGAAAATATTTCTAAAAAATGCCCCAGTAATTTGCTAGTTGTTTTATCAACTCCTACTTGTAAAAAGCTCTTAGAGGGGATGCTGGATGTAAGCTGCATCTAGGATTCGTTTCTCAGTGCACCCTTTAAAGGACCACTATAGGCACCCAGACCACTTCAGCTTAATGAAGTGGTCTGGGTGCCAGGTCCCTCTAGGACTTTCAGAGAAATCGGCTATGTTTACATATGGGTTAAGCCACTATGGGTTAAGCCACTAGAGACGCTTCCGCGCTTCTCACTGAGATTTTCACAGGAGAAGATGCCAGCGTCCATAGGAAAGCATTGAGAATGCTCTCCTATGAGACTGGCTGAATGCGCGCGCGGCTCTTGCCGCGCATGTGCATTCTACAGATGACGACCGAAGGAGGAGGAGAGTCCCTAGCGCCGAGGGAGCCCGGCACTGGAGAAAGGTGAGTGTTTAACCCCCTTCAGCCCGGTGGGAGTGGGACCCTGAGGGTGGGGGCACCCTCAGAGCACTATAGTGCCAGGAAAACAAGTTTGTTTTCCTGGCACTATAGTGGTCCTTTAATGAACTTTGCAGCTATTTGAGTAAGCATCAAGTTATGGGAAAAACTGTAGTGATAGTTTACAAATTAATGGTGAAAGAGCACATTCCTTAATTGAATAATGTCATGTATCATTTAGTTAAAAATAAATTCAGTAATTGTTGCATTACCCTGGGTTACAGTTTTCATGCAGTTCCCAATATCAGCATCTTAAATAAAATGTTTATTTCACGATAAAGAAGTCTGTTGGCTGGTATTTTAAAATAAATAAAAAGTAATTTACTGAACCTCACTAAATAGTGTCCAGGAAATATATAACTGAATCTGTGATGAATAAAACTAGGGTGCACTAGTACCCCCACTCCATTGTTAATAGTCAAAGTTTTTTTGTTTTGTTTTTTAACTATTTCACTTACCTGGAGTAGATCAGGCGCCTCTCCCCTCCTCCACTATACTAGAACTTCCATTAGCTCTCCTGGGCTAAGTCCTGAAACCACAGGAGGTTTAGTTTATTGGATTAGGGTGATCAGCTGATGCTATAGTGCAGGGGTCCTCAAACTCTGGCCCCCCAGATGTTGCTGAACTACAACTCCCATGATTCTCTGGCTATCTATGTAATTCAAAGAATTATGTTTGTTGTAGTTCAGCAACATCTGGTGGGGTGGAGTTTGAGGACTCCTGCCATAGTGGTTATGGTGCTTATACAGATTGAACAGATGTTGATTTGCTGGTAACACCAGAAAGAATTTAAACTGGAATTTCTAGTTGAGGTGTATCTATGTGCTAGGAAATGAATAACTAATCAACAAGCTAGACATACTAATCATAATATGTATTATAAATTTGTATTGTGCATGAGTGCAAAGATGCAGGTTTTAGATTTAAATTAATAGATTTTAAAATGTTCTGCAACTGTTTTATTGAGCTTGAAAGGGCACTCCACATAACCACATGTCTAGTGTAACTTGTAGGTTAGGTTACATTGGATGGATTTTTTTTTTTTCTAAATTATTATTTTGGTATACACCCACCCTTTCTGCCATCCTAGCTGCAAATTTTCAGTGTTTCCTTTTCCTTCAAAACTGCTTCTCTGCGATGCCATTTTAATAGAAACTTGATAATTGAACTACAACTCCTAAAGCTATGCTGTGTTTATAAAGAATTCTATAAACTCATTTTAACATTGTGCCAGGCCGTCTTTTTCATGATGTGAGAACTGCAAATATCTAGAACATGAGGATGTGGTTATTTGCCAAATGAATGAGCATGTGGTCTTTTTAATTTTTTAAATTTTTTTCCTTTAATTATTCTCTAGTGTGCAAAAGCAGGACAGTTAAATGGACACTATAGGCACCCAGACCACGTCTGGGCATATAGAACCAGATCCTTTAACCTTGCAAAGGTAATTATTGCAGTAATTAATAAACTGCAATACAGCAATTACATTATAATGCTTTCCTATCAGGGGAAATCCTAATGTAATTGCGGCCATTGCCACTCCCTCGCTGGCTGACAACGGCATGGGAGGAGCGGAGGCTATGCTGAGGGACATCCGCGCTGGACTCAGTAAGTGACAGGGTTTTATGCCCTTCTGCACCAAGGCCTGGCACTATAGTTTCTCTTTAAGCAACGGCATAGCAGGACTTGTATCCTGATTTAGGGTCCACATCAGCACTCAGATATATACTTTTCAGCTTCGCTTTGATCTCCTTTTATTACTATTTATTAAAGAAGTGAAATGTAATAAATGAAACAGAATTCACTGATCCTATTAATTGAATATTCTAAACACTAAAACAACTGTAGCTTAATGAAGCAATCTGATAGTTTAGTTATCTCCTGCTCTGCTAATTAAACGTTAAATAGACACTGTAGGCACTATAACTGATTAATCTCATTGAATTGGTTATAGTGTGTTGAGTCCCTTGGCACTGTCCCTTCATTCAGTGTTATTCCATGTTTGAGCAATTCAACACTAGATAATGGTGCCTGACCACCCAGAGCCCGGCAGCCACTGTAGGTATGGCTAAGGTAACATCCCCCGGACGTACTTGAAAACCAGAGTAATCTGAATGTAACTTTCCTGATTAAATACGTTATTTTTTTCTTTCATTCTAACCATGCTAATTAATCATAACAATGGCTGCTGAGATATACAAGCTTAAAGCAGCCAGCATCACAGCCATCCATTGCTGCTCATACTAAGGCTTCTGCATTAGCCCAATCTGCACAGAGGGGTGGGCTGGTGGGGACTCCTGTTTAGCAATAAAATATTATAAATGGCTGGAAGGAGAGTGCCAGAAACCTTCAGATAAAATGTTTCCAGGCCCTATCCCCCTTTCCATTAGCTATGTTTTCAGCCCATTCCAGTCCCAGTCATATTACCCTCTGCTTTTACTATAATATCTGCCGCCTCCCCCCCCCCCCCTTTTGCTTTAATCCATTCTCTCTGTCTTCTCCTATTTTATCTTTACTAATATCTGTTCCCGTTTACCTTATCACCCATGCCTTGGGAGGCTCTATAAGTCACAGCCAATTAATCTATAAGCAAAATATTGCTAGGGCTGCATAAACAAAGTTGATGAACCTTACAGTGGCTGAGAACTGAGCAGTGCTTTTATGTGGGGGGCAACGGGGGTGTAGCGGAATATATAATTTAAAAAAAAAATGTAAGGCATAAACATAATTTCATAATGAGGAAGTTTACTACCCTATAATATTTGTCTATGTTGGCAAAATTAAGTGTTGACATCCTTCTGTCTATTGACAATATTAATAATTCTAGCTCGGGGCTTGACAAATCCCAGGCACCATGGCGCCTGGAATTTGTCAGCCCTTCAGCAGAGCTGGCTGGCAGAGGGAGCATTGGAGCTGGCCGGTAACCTGACAGAACGGCTGAGGCAGCAGTAATCTTCCTGCATTTCCCACCTGCTCCCTCGTGCAGTTTAGTGATGACGGAACTGGAAATATGGTGTCACTCCGGTCCCGGCCTCACTACAGAGGACGCGTGAGGGAGCAGAGCATAAACTGGAGGAAGGTTAGAAAGCAGCCCCACAGGGCCCCAGGAAAAGGATCCACTCCAGCTCTCCGAAAGGTATGGAGGTTAGGTTGACTTAAAGTTAAAAAAAAAAAAAAAAAAGTGTGTCTCTTTAGGTTACCAGCCCCCCTCTGAGTTTTGAAAGTAGGTGCTGCACACAGTAAAGCACTGGACTAGGTATCACCTGTAATAGTTGCGTGAGTGACTAGGCAGCAGAGAAAAGGCAGTGTTCACATTTAAAAAGCCTGCAGGGTCAAGATATAGACCGCAGAACCACACCATTAAACTGTAGTGGCTCTGGTGACCATAGTGTGCTTTATAAGAATTGTATTTTTGTGATTTTTAAATGAAACTTAGTTTTTTTTGTTTTTGTTTTTTTTTTACTAACAGTCTCCTAACCTTTTTAGCTGGCTCCTAGATTCCAAGCAAATTTGGCAAGCCCTGTTCTAGTTAGCCCTAACCTATGCCAACACTACCACCATAGCCCTAAGGCAGAGGGATTCCCTAAGCTAATGCCACTGCTGACATTTATTCTAGTTGCACAATACAACGTGCTCTGACCACGTCTACGTGCTTTATGTATTCACCTTCTGGCTATTTAAGTTATAAACACATTGGATATTTTACTAGTTACACCTACATGTTAAAGTTTACATCATTGGTAGATAGAACATTTTCCTTCAGCTAATGCTGAACTAAAACGTCTAAAGGCGATTGAGAGTCATGATATCTGCTGTTCTACAACTGTTGTGTGACTACCTGTTGCCCATCTTTGATTATGCTGCTGTTCTGTGAGCTCTAGTGTTTTAAATTAAAATCCGCAGATTATATCATATATTTGCTAAAAGAACCTGGAAATGCAAATAGTGCCTCTGCATGTGATTTTAAACACGTATTTGTGTCAAAGCTTTAAATTATATTACATCTGTTTCAGGCTGCTTGCATAAGACAGCCTTTAGGGAGTTGATCTGTTGTCTTCACTGACAACAGATAGCCATCCTGGTGGAACAGTTAAATCACTTTTGTGGAATTCAGTTCTGTTGAATAAATACAGTATATACTCGAGTATAAGTCTAGTTTTTCAGCACATTTTTTGTGCTTAAAAACCCCCACTCGACTTATACTCGAGTCACTGTCTGTATTATGGCAACTTAGAGAGCCGCGGCCGTCAGAGCCATGGCAATGATCCGCGCTGCAACCAGACCGCAAGACTTACAGTGGAGCTGACCGGAACGGAGGAGAAGGGAGCTGACAGGAGCTGCAGGAAAGGTAAGTAAATGCTTCCTGCCGCCCCCCCCTTCACAGCCCATGCCAGTAGCCCCCCTCCCTGACCAGTTAACAAGCAGGGAGGGGTGACAAAAAAATTAAAATAATAAAAAAATATTAAAATAAAATAAAAATTTAAATAATAAAAATGCCCTCCCCCCACCTAGTTCACACACACTACACAAACACACACTCTGCATTATATACACAGTGTGTGTATATAATGCAGAGTGTGTGTTTGTATGAGTGTGTGTGTGTGTATATAATTATAAAAATCACAGAATTTCATAGCCCCAAGTTTTACCCTCGACTTATCCACGAGGCATAGCATATTTCACAATTGTTGGTCACAAAACTGGACTCGACTTATACATGAGATCGACTTATACACGAGTATATACGGTACATGTTTGGATTCTGCTAAGAACCCAGATTTTGTAGAGACTCAAGATTTTATTTTGAATCCACCCTCTGGCTTGCTTCTGTAAACAATTTAAGTCATTAATTGCTTGCAAGACTTTTTCGTCTCCACCTGCTGCCAGGGAATGTTTGGGTACTATTGTAGTAGATGTACTGCTTAGCAGCACTTGGTAACAGTTTGCATTTGCGATGTGTCCTCCATTTTACAATTTAAGCTAAGAAAACTTGTTGCACCCTCATTGTAAACTTCAGTTTTTTTGCTTTTGCTACGCATGTCTGATTGTTTTGATCAGCTGGTCAGACACAAGAACTGGCAAATAGTTGCCAGCTAAATAAAAAAAAAAAATGAATTTCAGCAATTTTTCAGCTACTGGTAGTGATAAATTTATATTTCACTGTTAAATAAACCCAATATTTATATTCCATTCATGAACTTATTGGAACTTACTGTAAAACATGATTGGTGACCCCCTTTTAAACCAATTTATCATTGATTAATTCTTCCTGTTTCAGCTTTGGAAAATCTATTTTTATTTAATCATTTGAATAAAAAAACTATGCATTTGTTGCTTTTAATTTCAAATAAGGGATAATGTTCTTGCCTTTAGGTATCAGGGTCACCCTCAAACCATAAAAGTGCTATTAGAGGGGCAAAGATTTAAAAATAATATCAGGTATTACTTTACTGAGAGCTCAGTGGATGCATGGAATAGCCTTCCAGCTGAAGTGGTAGAGGTTAACACAGTGAAGGAGTTTAAGCATGCGTGGGATAGGCATAAGGCTATCCTAGACATGAGATAAGGCCAGAGACTATAGAATGTATTTAGAAAATTGGTCAGACTAGATGGGCCTAAAGGTTCTTATCTGCCGTCACATTCAATGAGACCATTAAATATATTTGTTTATAGTATTAAAGATACACTATAGTGTAAGGCATGGGTCGTCAACCTGGTCCCTACCGCCATCACCACTTGTGGCCCCGGCCCGCGAGGCAAACCGCCGGGGCCGCATATGGAGGGGTCCATTGGGTGTCCCATGCTGTCAGGGCCACCCGATGGATGTGGATTGTGAGGGGGCCCGGTCTGCGCTGGGTGCTTTAACAGCGAGACCGGGCCCCCTGTGATTACATCACAGAGCTGGGAGGAAGTGACTGCATGTCACTCCTCCCAGCTAACACACAGACCGCGCGGGAGGGAGTCAGAGTGGGAACTCTGACTCCCATCCACCTGAGCCACCACTGGACCCCAGGGAAAGTCACCCTCCTGCACCTAAAAGGTAGGAAACAGGAGGGTGACTAAAATATTTTGTGTTTGTTTGTGTATGTGTCTTTGTATGTGTGTGTCTGTGTGTGTATATGTGTGTCGTGTGTGTGTATGTATGTATGTATGTGTGCCTGTCTGTTATAGTGGGCTATAGTAAGTAATAGTAAGTGGGATGCCTAGCTCAGTCTTCCTACTGGGCATTGCTATAAGGAAGGTAAAAAAATAAAATAAAAAAGGTGGTGAGGGGAATTGAGGAGGGGAGCTGACGCACAGATGAGAAATCACATTATGCGCAAACAGAGAAGTTGTCTGAATATCACCGAAAGAGGAGACCTTCGTTTGGTCCTTACGAAAGCCAATCTAATGCTTTCCCATAGTAAAGCTTTGGGAGACTATTGTGCATGTGTGTCAAAATGCTGCGCTGTGCCAATCTGCATCTCCTCATAGATGCATTGAATGTCTAGCTGAATTTAGGTAATGCACACTGTGCAGCAATGGCCTTGGATGCACCCCTATTAGCCATCTGCGTGACTGCCACTAGAAGTGTTACTAGGCACGAATGTTTATATAACAAACATTTATATTGAAAAGCCTGCAGGAACTGGCTAAAGCAGTGGTTCCCAAACGTTTTAGGTTCAAGGCGCCCTTAATATTTCAATATTTTTCCACACCTCCCCAAGTCAAAACTATTTTCTAGGTTGTATAAATGTACAGTGCAGCAGCATATACTTGGCCCCTATTTGACAGGAATTCTAGCCATTTAAGCGCAGATCCAGAACCTAATATTGGGAGGGGCACTTGTAGATTATTTAAAGAAACAATCCAGGCACAATAACCACTACACTACTTTGTAGTGGTTTTGCTGCCAGTAGTGCCCTCCCAGAGTAAGTAGTCAAACTGTTTAAGAACAGTTAGTCAACTTACCTGGGATTTGCAGGGATAGGGGCAGTAGTGTGTGTGTGTGTGTGTGAATGGTGCAGTTTGTGTGTGTGTGTGTGTGTGTGGGGTGCAGTGTGTGTACGGGGGTGCATTGTGTTTGTGAAAGATGTAGTGTGTGTACATGAGGGGTGCAGTGTGCGTGTATGTGGGTCAGTTTGTGCGTGAGGGGTACTGTCTGTGTGGGCAGGTTGTATGAGGGGCACAGTGTGTGTGGCAGTGTGTTTGTATGGGGGTGCAGTGTGTGTGGGGGGGTTATTTTGTCTCTGTGGGGGTGGGAGGGACAATAAATATATTTTAAAAAATTTGTTTTAATTAAAAATAACTTTTCTCATATCCCCTCTCGCTGCTTACCTTTGCCTGGGACGGGGGACAGTGCAAGACAATCCCTGGTGGTCAGGTGGGGAAGCCTTGGCGGGCCTAATGGTGAGAGTGATCTCTAGCCTGCAGCTCAGGTTAGAGTTTACACTCGTGAGATTCGGAACATTGCCACGGTAACCACGGCAATGCTCCGAGCTCGCGAGAGGAGAACACGGCGGAGCTGCAGGTTAGAGCTCCCATGGGTCCTCTCTCCCTCCCCTGCCGGCTGCCGCATTACACTGCTAGCGGGCCGTAGAGGGAGATATCTGATCTCCCCTCCAGTCCTGCAGATCCGGCAGGGAAGAGTGAGGCACGGTTCCCGGTGCTATGATCATTTGATCATAGCACCGGGAAAATATATCTTGCGGAGCCCCTGTGTGCCCCAGGGCGCCGCAGCACACAGTATGGGAGCCGTTGGGCTATAGAGACCAAAACCACATTATTAAGCTGTAGTGGTTCTGGTGATTTTAGTGTCCCCTTAAATATCCTGACCAATTATTATAAGCCCCTCTGTAGAACTATACAACGCTAAATTAGTGAGGTTTAATTTGTGGATAAAATCTTAATTGGCCAATTTGAGTCTGCTAAGCTATGTTGGAGTGTACCGTATTTGTCTTTGTCTTATAGGACAGATGTCAGGAAGGAATTAGCAGAAAACATATCCTCCTCCATTACCACACAAATTGTATCACAAAAGCGGAAACCTGGGAGGAAAAATATCAGTGGCAAATATTATGGTTGGATT
This sequence comes from Pelobates cultripes, assembly GCA_933207985.1. Lineage (NCBI taxonomy): Eukaryota > Metazoa > Chordata > Amphibia > Anura > Pelobatidae > Pelobates > Pelobates cultripes. The sequence continues at coordinate 94,299,289 of OW240912.1, read as the reverse complement.
TCCACCTGTTCTGCCTTAAAGGAACATTCCAAGAGCCATAATCACTACAGTTCACTGTTAAGGTTATGGTGCCTGTAGTGTCCTGATAACCCCAGTGTAAGTAGTCAAAATGTGTGAAAACGGTTTGACTTCTTACCAAGGGTTCTCCAATGCATCGGTTCCCACCTCTTCTTTGTTTGTTTTTTTGTTTTTTCTCATTAGCTGGAAAACCTTTGCAAGGAGATCCTGTTGGCTCTCCTGAGCTAAGCCCTCCATCTTCAGTGTTGGCAACGTTCTCTTTAAAAGCCAATTCTAGTTCTCCCCTGGCATTGAGAGGATTACTGCGCAAATAAGTGTGAATGACTTTGCACGCACTAGTAACCTCTAATGTAAGTGAATGGAAAGGTGAAATAGAACCACCTACAAATAAATCTTTTTAAAAAAGATAAAGAAAAATTGCAATAAGAGTGCAAGAACACAAGTCATGTGTGTGTGCTTTTCTGCTGTGCTAGGCTTTTGAGCAGATTGTTGGCAGGCTGGTTGTGCGTGCCACTCTAACATCTTTGTCTGTAAATAACCCACGCACCATCACTGATGGGTCCTTCCATGTTTTGTATTATTGCATTATGTTTTGTTATATTTATGTTTACACTCCATATACACTACATCAGCTTTATGTGTCTGAGAGTGAAAAGGAAATGGGATTGTTACCTTTTTTGACTGTCTAACTCTGGTTATAAAAATCCCCACATGGTTTGTTTTTTAGTGATCCATGCCATAGAATTGGTGAGCGTTTGTATCACCATTTTACTTAATAGAACTGGGAAGGACGTGCTGTGTTTAAATTTTTTTCATTTATTTTTATTATAATTTCTGTTTGAGGTTAACTTTTCAAGTTGGATTTTTTTTTCTTTATTTTTAATCATCATTGTAAAAGAAAAGCTAAAGATTAAACATTTTCTGGCTGCTAAATCCATTTGATGAGTGAATCCTGGTTCATGGGAACAATGGTGTTCTTTGTCATGTACATTACTCTTATTTCGTACAGTATTTACTGCCACACCCGTAAATAGATCTCTACCAAAGTACAAATAGTCATTCTGCTTCAGGCTGCAATCAAAATACTTCCAGGGCAAAGTTGCTTATGTCCCCCACACTTCCCCTCAAGAAAAAACAATAATTGCAGTCACTTGCATCCATTTCCATGGGACATGGTGGAAGAGTCACATAAACTTCTGAGTTTTTGATGCTTAATCTATGGTTGGGGATTTCTCCAGCACATGGTTATGCATATAGCTACCTGAAGTATTTTTTTTTATTTATTTTTTTTATTTTTTACACGCACCTGTTTTGTGGATGATAGAGGATCTTTCAGTAATGGAGAGATTAATAGAAGGCTATGAGACAGACTCAAATAAATGCTGTACCTATATGCCAATATGCGTGTTCAGCTAGAATAACTTTGGTTGAAGGAGATGGTGTTCCTTGCATAATAATCCACTTAATAAATTATATAAAATTATAACGTTTTTTTTTTTTTTTTAAACAAATAGTCACATTAGGCACAATAACTAACTTATCTATGAAGCAAACACCATTTCCCTGAGGTTGGATCCAGGCAGGCAAAGGTGAGTTTATTTAAATTTGAATTAAAAAAAAAAAAAAAAAATTATTTTTTATTTTTAACTCAATAATCATGATATAGTTCGGCAAAGGTGAGTTTAACATACCTGTACTTTGCGGGTGCAAAACACACGAAATTAAACTGGGACTGAATGCATTTCACGCCACTACTAGTCTTTATGAAATACTTATTTTGCAGAGGGAGTGCAGTGCTCCTTTAAAACTGCCTGGCCCTCAGGCACTTCAACCCTATAATTCCCTGATAAAGGGGGAAAAAAACATATTTGTTTAATTTTCTGACCTCTATGATGCAGAGGTCAGGGAAACACAATCAACTCCATGATGCAGAGGTCAGGGAAACACAATCAACTCCATGATGCAGAGGTCAGGGAAACACAAGCAACTCCATGATTTAGAGGTCAGGGAAACACAAGCAACTCTCTTGGAAGTTTATGTTCTATTAAATTTATTGCAAGAGGTTGCCTGCCCAAGCTGAATTACAACGAATATCCTGCTCAGTGAGATCATGTTAGGAGGTAATATATACAATATTTACATCTGATGTAATAGTGAGGCAAACGCGTGCTAAACAACTAATATGTAATAGAACGACAATTAAAGGACCACTCTAGGCACCCAGACCACTTCAGCTTAATGAAGTGGTCTGGGTGCCAGGCCCAGCTAGGGTTAACCCATTGTTTTATAAACATAGCAGTTTCAGAGAAACTGCTATGTTTATTAATGGGTTAAGCCTTCCCCCAAAGCCTCTAGTGGCTGTCTCATTGACGGCCACTAGAGGCGCTTGCGTGCTTCTCACTGTGAAAATCACAGTGAGAGCACGCAAGCGTCCATAGGAAAGCATTATGAATGCTTTCCTATGCGACCGGCTGGCTGCGTGCGTAGCTCTTGCCGCGCGGTGCATTCAGCCGACGGGACGGGGCGGATCGGAGGAGGAGAGGAGACAGAGAGCTCCTCGCCCAGCGCTGGAAAAAGGTAAGTTTTAACCCCTTTACCCCTTCCAGAGCCGGGCGGGAGTGGGACCCTGAGGGTGGGTACAAAGAATATGTGAACAGAAGTACAAGGCAAGTAGCTACCTGGTCAACCATACCTAAAATTCCTATAGTAGGGTTAACGCAATCTCTCGTAGAGCTAGAACTTCCATGATGCTTTGACAGCCGTAAGTTAAAGGGACACTATAGGCACCCAGAACACTTCTGCTCATTGAAATAGTCTTGGTGCAGTGTGCCAGGTTCCTTAACCCTGGAATTGTAATTATAATGGCCTTGGAAGGTTAACTCCACTTCTAGTGGCTGTCTACCAGGGGCGTTGAACCCTTATGGAGGCTTAGTGAAGGCTGAAGTGCTTTTGTGTGTGTGTAGTATTCCTTTTAACATTTGGTTTTATTATTGCTAGATTATAAGCTTGTTTTAGTAGTAGTAATAACATGTATTGTATGCATGAATTACCATCTGGTATATATCCCCTCCATGAGCTTTTTATAAATGGTAATAAAAAAGTACATGAAAGATTGTCACTTCTATAAAATGGACATAAATATATTGATTGTTAAAGGACCACTATAGGCACCCAGACCACTTCAGCTTAATGAGGTGGTCTGGGAGCCTGGTCCAGCTAGGATTAAACCTTTTTTTCTATAAACATAGCAGTTTCAGAGAAACTGCTATGTTTATAAATGGGTTAAGCCAGCCTCTAGTGGCTCTCATTGACAGCCACTAGAGGGCTTCCGTGCTTCTCACTGCGATTTTTCACAGTGAGAAGACGCCAGCATCCATAGGAAAACATTGTGAATGCTTTCCTATGGACTGTCTGAATGCGTGCACGGCTCCTGCCGCACATGCGCATTCAGTCGGAGAGGAGGAGGAGGAGGAGAGTTCCCGGTGCTGGAGAAAGAGGCAAGTTTAACCCCTTCCTCTCAATCCAGCCGGGAGGGGGACCATGAGGGTGGGGGCACCCTCAGGGCACTATAGTGCCAGGAAAATTAGTATGTTTTCCTGGCACTATAGTGGTCCTTTAAGGTAGTTTAAGATTAAAAGGGTGAAAGGTGAGATTAAATCTGTGTACATTTTTTACCCTTTATCTGTAGTACAATTAGGTTAGGTAAATGTTCTTGTCAAATATGTACAGTATTGTTTTTTGTTTATGCAAATACAAATTATTTAACTCCACTCAAGGTGCCAGTTGACTGATAAGACATTTTTTTTTCCTTTTGGATCACAGTCAAAATGTACGTACATAATTTGTGCAAAACACCTATGTGTAGAAATGTATAGCAGACCAACACTTAAGGGTCTTTATACAAAAACTGTCCTTTTTTTTTAATGAGAGAACATATTGTATTCAAATTTGACTACAATGAAGTGGGGGAAGAAATCAAATGTGTGTGTGTGTGTGTGTGTGTATATATATATATATATATATATATATATGATTGATTTATTTTTTTACGTCTTGATTTCAGAGTTGGTATGTCTTTTAATGAGTTACTGTGGGTGTAAGTGAGCTCATGTTTGTATTTTAGTGTGTGACATAACAGATCTTTAAATATGCTGACATGCTATAATTGGGCAATTGCCAGTTCTGGTTGGCTTTGTGCAACTACAGAGTTGAATAAATATTCACCCTTTCTTTATCTGCTCTTTCATGATTTCCCTCAGCTTCATTTTTAATGTAAAGGGCTCCTATTATTTTTTTTGTACCTTGCCCCTCCTCCCGCCATATTGTTTTCTTTTCTTCTCATACAAGACTGGACATTTGCGAAAATTGAATTTATAGTACACACCTCTGAATCGGGATAGAATGTTTTTGGCATGTCACCTCCCATGCAATGACCAACAGTGGGGGACTTGTGCTAGGTATTATTGTGCCCCATCACAACAGAATGGTGCCTTAGAAGCAAGTGGACTGCAATAGCTGCCCAGTAACTAAATATTTAATCCCAGCTAAACCGTAAACTGCCAATGATTTTGCCCATTTGGGATTGCAGGCATTTGGGATTTAATGAATAAGCCTGTAGGTGAATGGTGTACCGTACAATTGGACAGGAAGCAAGTCTTGAAATTAGACTTTGCGGTTTAGGCACTTAACATTGTAGTGTAGTGAATTGAAAAATCTAAAAAAAAAAATGGAGGCTAGAACAGCCAACATTGACTGTAGGGGAGTTTGTTTCCTAATCAGCTATTGCCGCCTAGATTTTACAGTTCAGTTTTCAATTCACAACATTTTAGTGTTCAGTGGACAAACCTCTCAACAGTCTATCAGTCCCTCTACACTTACTCAGTGGGGATTTAAAATTAACTCTTTCTCTTTCACATTTACTTCCACATTTGCGTGCATGATCCTTTTTTTCTTGTGTTTAACACTATTACTACACCAGAAAAGGGACAGACGTGCCCACTGAAGTGGCATGACATATTTTAATCGTCATCCCCTTTCTAACAGGACCCTGCTGGGAGCAGGGCTGTCTTTATTATTGATTGGACCCTGGGCAAAGCATTTGCTTAGGCCACTTGGATCCTTCCCCCCCCCCTCCTACTTTGCATGCATTTACGCCAGCCACCCCATGCAGTGGTGGAACTGAAGTAAAGAGGTGCAAGAATTTTTTGGGGTCCCCTCCTGTTGCAAGGGTGACAAAAAGGTAGATTACCATCTGTCGTGTGGCTCCATCAATGCATTGATAGCTGGGGATCCACCGCTTACCCATGTTTGCAGGTTTGTATTTAGCACAGAACAGTATTTGTGTGTTTGAATGTAAGTATATTTTTGTATGGAGTATGTTTGTGTAAATGTAGGATAGTGCTTGTATTTGGTGTTTGCATTTGAATGCAAGCATGTATTTATGTGCAGTGTTGGTTTTGTAATGCGGGGGTGTGTTTATAATTTTGATCATTAACACTGAAGTATTTGTATATGTGTATTTGTGTGTTGTGGTGGCGTGTGAATGCTGAGATGTATGTATGTGTGTATGTATGTGTGTATGTATATGTATATATGTGTATATATGTATGTGTGTGTATATATATATATATATATATATATATATATATATATGTGTGTATATACACAATGACAACATCCAGACTACATACAGATACACACTCCCACACAGAAACATATAGTGACAGACATACTGACACATACTAACATACACACATACTGAAAGACATGCTGACACTTTCACTCACACATACAAACATACTGATACAGACATGCACACACACATAGCCATACTGACACATACACTGGCACACACACACTTACAGACATACTGACAGACACACATATACAGACACACGCAATATGTACACTTTTAAGCCCACCCTCCAGTTTCCTACCTTGGAGAGTTGTGGTTGGGAGTTGGGGGTCTGGCTCTCTTGGCCTGACCGCCTCCTCCGTCTTTTCCGTGCGGCTCATCTTTGTGGGAGGAAGTGACTCACGGCCATCACTTCTTCCCATGTCGTGCTGTTAAAGCGCCACCGTGTACGACCTAACATAAGCCTACTATGTGGCCCCTAATTCATGGGCCTTCTTAGTGTGTGGGTCCCCGGTAGGTCTGGCGAGCCTATGGAGGGCAGCGGGGCCCACGGGGCAACTGCTTTGGTCCCCCTAGGAGTAACTGGGCCCGGGGCAGCTGTCCCATTTGCCCCTCGTTAAAGACTGCCCTGGCTGAGAGCACTGCTGAAGCGCTCTCTGCATTGTGGAAGTGTCATAAAAACAAACTTCCACCTCTCTAACAGTGGCACAAAAAATGTAGCAGTAATAAAAGGTTCACTCTTGCACCTCCTTTTCGTATATCAACACTTTGACTTTATAAAATAACAAAAAAAATAACAAAAAAGAGATGCCAGGCAGAATGGTCCAGAAGAGAGCCACCAGGAAAAATGTATTGATTAACATAAATAATAGCACAAATTAATAAATAGTGGTGCATCATATTTTCATAATCACCCCAATAGATCTGTCTGTAAACAACTCATGTGTGACCTCAATCAGCTCCTACTTGTCAGTCATTCAGCTCTTTCCCCTATATAGAGTTAATAGTTAGCAAGTAGATAAAAACAAATTTGGTTAAAATAAAAGAAAATTTGGTTCATACTTCTAAAGTGGGTTTGCATACAATTTCTAGAGCTTTTAAAGGGACACTATAGGTACCCAGACTTCAGCTCATTGAAATGTTCCGGATGCACTGTCCCTGACAGTTTAACCTGCATTGTAATTATTGCAGTTATTGATAGTGGTGGTGGTTCTTTAATCCTAGCATATGTTTTTAGTGTGCCTAGTATTCTTCAAAGAAATAAAACTTGTTCCATCATTAGTCCATTGTCTGGGTAGTGACTAAACCCACAAAAATACTAGGCACAGAGCAAGTAGGTTCTCCCATTGGATAAGGTGTAATGACTTTTGGTAAAGCAGCATACTAACTAGAGTAGGTAGAACGTTCTTCCAAATTGGAAATAGTAGCTGAAGTCACCAATAATGGCCCTGCCCCATCTGCTGGACCTGCAAAGAATTTTTTCAAGGTTAAATCTTGTAGGAGCTTAGTCACCAAATGAAGATATAACAACATTGAGATGGTACACAATTGAGACCGCTAAATAAGTTTCCTCTAGCATCCCTTACGGTAGTAAATGAGATATATCAACTACATTGTCTTAGTCTATCGAGAACGTCTGTTTCCATTTGTCTAAACTTTTATTTCTTATGTATGATCCTTTCTGTTCTTTTTGTATTGTCCATCACAGCTTCCTCTTCTTTAAGTTTCTGTCTCATTTTCCCCTCTTTTTGTAGTTTTTTGTTCTTCTATAAGTAGATGTGACTTGTATCCTCCCTTGGTGTACTGTAAACTTTAGTCACTTTATCCTCCCACTTTACCAGAATAATGTGGAAGATTATCATAGTTTGGATGGTGTGAGCGCCCCAAAGACTATTTGCATTAAAGCCACTTCAGTCAGCTGTAGTGGGTGTGGTGCTTAGACTGGCTCTTAAAGGATCACTATAGGGTCAGGAGCACAAACTTGTGTTCCTGACCCTATAGTGCTAAACCAACCATTTAGGTGGCTTGACCACTGTAAGCCCTCCTATAAAAGTTTAAAACACCTTATTTCCAGCACCGCGCGGGTCTGCTGGTGCTGGCTCACCCCCTTTGTGGCATCATCAAAATGGCTGATTTTTAGCCATAGGGAAAGCATTGGATTGGCTAAAATCAGCACGGGGGTGGGGCCAAATGCAGTTTTTGCCAATCAGGACCTCCTCGTAGATATACGTCGAATCAATGCATCTCTGTGAGGAAAATTCAGCGTCTCCATGCAGAGCGTGAGGACGCTGAACAGCAGGGCTGCTTACTGTGCAGCCCTGAGCCAGGAAACCCCTCCAGTGGCCATCTAAGGAGTGGCCACTTGGAGGTGTCCTTAGGGGCAATGTAAACACTGCCTTTTCTTTGAAAATGTTTACATGAAAATGCCTGAAGGATATGATTATACTCACCAGAACTACATTTAGCTGTAGTTGTTCTGGTGACACTAGTGTCCCTTTAAAGACTACTCTAGACTGCTGACTAACATGTGGATGTACAAACAAGTGATAAACACCACTTGGTTTTTTTATTTACTAAATTTAGGGGGGGGGGGGTTACTTTTCTTTGACCATTGACAGTTTGTTTTTTTTTGTTTGTTTTTTGCAAAACCAACCTGAAAAACAGTCTTCAATTTCTCTAGCTTTGCTCTTATGGTTTGAAATGTGCAACTCCCCACTGTTTTTGGTTTTGTGTATAGAAACCTCCCTACCCCCCTTTACTAATGTGTATCTAAAGGGACGCTGTAGGCACCAGATCATCACATAAGGTTTTAGGGAAAATAGCCTGTGCCTGCAGTCTCAGCAGTTTATACACAGCCTTTTCTGACCGCCACTAGAGGGACTTCCTGGGCTCAGTCCTGCAAAGATTTCTTTGCATGGCGACCCTAAACACTCCCCATAGAGATACATTGACTGTGAGGAGATGCTCCCAGGTACATTAGGTGATTTGCTGTGCTTGTACAATAGCCTTTTATTGCTTTCCAAAGGGGGGAAGCATTGGAATGGTTGAGATCCTCAGGTTTGATGGTGTCAGCCATGGAAGTTGGGTGACAGCATGCACCCTAGTGCAACGGGGGAAATAAAGTATGCTAATCATTCCTTTATACACACAGTGAGTACAGAAATCGAAACCTTTAGAAGGACACTATAGCGTTGAGAAGACGTGTGTTTTCCTATTGTAGGGGTTCTCAATTAATCTTTCCCGTGGAACCCTTTGACATAGTGTATCGACTTTGTGGTACATCGTGTGTATGTATATGTGTGTGTGTGTGTATATATATATATATGTATATATGTATATGTATATATGTATGTGTGTGTGTGTGTATGTATATATATATATAGTGTGTGTGTGTGTGTATATGTATATATGTGTGTGTGTGTGTGTGTGTGTGTATATGCACAGATGCGCGTGCACACACACCTTGACACAACACAGATTCACACACTGATATTTATATTTGCTCTAAACTTTACTTTTTGTCTTCCTTTAGTGCTGCTGGCTAAGGATGGTGTGTCAGGTCGGCAGCTGCTCACTCCCCGCTGTGCTCCCTCTCCCTCCAGCCAGCGCGCTCTGTCAGGGAGGAAGCATCCCATACAACAGGGGTCCAGTCGCGGTCTTAGATGCCCGCGGCGCCTGGCCGGCCCCTGTTTGGTGATACCCATCTGGTGGCCCTAAATACTTGGGCCACACGACGGGCAAATCGCTGTGGACCCCCGATTTTGTTCTCGCGAAACACTACTTGGAAATCGCTGTCCTATAGTGTTACTTTAAAACTGCCTGCATGTTTAGTAGTAGAGGTATTAATTGTGAGATGAAACTACTTGTTTTTGCTCTCCTGTCCCACTTCAACGCCCATTACATACATAAACATTTAATGTATGTGCAAGAATACATATCAGAAGGAGACTGGCCGTTTTATAGCTGCGGAGATATCTACAAATCACTGCAGTTAGAAGGATCTGTGCTTAGGGAAGTAGGTACAAGGGACTTTCCTTGCACTAGAATTTCTGCAATAAGCATGCTATTATTGGGATCAGAGAGTGCCCTGTAACATACATTTTACAAGGAGTATAATCTATACAGACAATATAATCTAAGCACTTAAATTATTACACATGTTCTACCACAAATAGGATAGAATGAATAAAATTTAATGGGGTAAATACACACGATGTGCTGAATCGAAGTTACTCATATCCTACCCACAACATCCTGGTTGCAAAAACAATTTTTAACAGTGACTGTATGTTGGCAACATCATTAACAAAAACATCTCCTAGATCTAAGCTCGTTTGTGTGGGTCTGCCTTGGATACCAGATTGTTATGGCAGCATAGAGTCATAACAAGGGGTTAAACTGTGTCTGCTTCTGATTTATACTCTCTGGAGGAAATGTCTAGTATTTGTCCCTTGCTGCTTTTTGTTGTTGTAATATGATCTGCACATGAACACCTGCTTTCCATTAATAATCTAGAAGGGGGGAAGGAGGTGTGGGGGAGGGCTTTCTATCAAGTAGTTTATACTTTCATATATGCTCCTTCAAAAATATTCAAAGGCTCTTGTTTAGTGAGTTCATAGCCTGCTACAAATAAAGAACATACAGTAGTAAATGGTAAAAAAAAAAAAAATACTACCTTGTCAGATGTGTTTTTAAATACATACTTTAATTATGATTAGCGTAAAATAGAAGATATTCATCTCTATATTTATCTTCAAAGTATAGTTCTGCTCAGGGTTTACCTTAGGGTTAATCCAGCCTCTAGTGGCTGTCTCACTGTGATTTTCACAGTGAGAAGATGCTTGCGTCCATAGGAAAGCATTGAGAATGCTTTCCTATGGACTGCCTGAATGCGTGTGCATTCAGCCGATGATGGGGAAAGGAGGCGGAGAGTCCCCACCACCGAGGGAGGACGGCAGGGGAGAAAGGTAAGTGATTTAACCCCTTCCTACCCCTAGAGACCCTATAGTGCCAGGAAAACAAGTGTGTTTTCCTGGCACTATAGTGGTCCTTTAATGACTATGAGGGGGTGGGCAGTTGTCACTATGTGATTTTATAAAATGTATAGGGTTTAGGTTTGGACTTGAGACATTATATTGAGTTGGTTTTGGATGTTGCTTAAGTCAATATGCAGGAGGGACCATAACATTTACCCTTGGGCTGAAGCCCCTGGTGTTTTTGTTACCCAACGATGCTTCTGCTCAACAGCCCATTTTTGGACATACTCTTTCTGCAGACAGACAAATCTGTGAGTGATGTGCTTAATTTAACACACACCCCTGCACACCCCTGCCCACTTTTTAGATGGTTACTTCCTGGTGCAGTGCTGCACGTCCTTAAGAAACCACCTGGAGGAGCAGAAAGCTCAGCTGATGTTCTCAGCCAACGAGCTGGCCTTGCTCAGGTATGCTTGGTTCATCCGAGCTAATGGAAGCTACTTGCAGATGCTTTTGAGTACATTGTAGGAGTTGTCTGGCACCCAGCAGACCTAAGATAAGTTGTCAAACTATTCTCAAACAGTTTGACTTGTGCTGTGCTAGGGCACTCCTGACACCATAGACACTAAAGTGGTATGTAGTACTTTTTTTGATGCACAGACACTATCATTGGCTGAGAGCAGTGATGCTTTCAGCCAGTGAATGAGCGGCAGGATCGATATCCAGGTTATGTATTTCTGTAGAAGGCAGATGTCGTAACCTGCCTACATCAGTAAAATTGCTTGCCCATTTCCATGGCACCTGTGTGGTGTATATTTATTACACACAGTCTTATGATGACTATAAAAAGGAAGTCTGTCCAAAGCAGTTCCCCTTTTATGAAGCAATTAAATGCCATTCTGTAAGCATTTTTGCTTTTTTTTTCTCACCAGGGGATTTTAATTGGTTAAAGGGAAATGAGGCAGTCTTTCATGCATTCCTCTATGTATGCATGCATGTTTGTATGTCTAGAGAAGATGAGTAATACATTTTTAAGTCCTCCACCCAAAGATAAGTCATTGGAGAATGGAATTCTAGAATGTGATAAACATTTGAACTTGCAAGCAATCAAATCAAACTGTTAGTATATCAATTGACTGTATTTAGGGGTTTGTCCTTAAAGGAGCCCTATAGTGTTAGGAATCCACAGCTGTGTTCCAAACACTATAGTGTCCCTGTGCTCCCCCCACAGGCGAGTAAAGGGTTAAATGACCCTTTTAACACATGTGACTGCAGTGCTGAGGTCCCCCAGTGCCGACTCCATCTCCACATCCTCATGTCAAAGTGTCAACTAATGAGCATGTCGCTCTGCTTGCATTATATATTCCCTATGGGAATTTTCAAGATTTTGGATGTCCTTATGGAAAGTGTGAAGATATCGTGCATCATTTCACAGACTCTGTGAAACTGCAGGAAGCACTGCTAGTAAAGGTCTGGTAGCCAGCCACTGGAGACAGTCTTAAAGGGATTCTATAGTGTTATGAATACAAATCTGTATTTCTAACACTATAGTGCTCTCTCGATGTTCACTTTTTGAAACTGTATAACATGAGGAAGTTGATATTCTATCCATGAATACTCCGTATTCTTTTAAGTATCTTATTTGTTTATTATTGGCATTTAGAAAGCACCAACATATTCCGCAGCACTGTATTATTGGGGCAAACTACAATATGAATACAGTGAAGACCCTTGCTGTGAGAGGGGATCTAGCCCCTGAAGATGTTTTATACAGAGAACTTTGCTAGATAGCCTATGCGCTTACAATGAGTTTAAAATGGGGAGATGAGACGAGGTAGCAGGAAGAATTTAGAGGTGGTGGCAGAGATAGTTAATGATATAATTGCATTAACTGGCTTCATGTTAAGGGAAAGAGGAAGTGTTTTCTTGTTGTGTAGCTAACATGTGGCAGCAGGGGTAGGAAACCTTTTAGAAGTAATGTGCCAAAATTGCTAAGTTCTTGAAGTTCCTTGGCTCCCCCCCCCCTTTTTTTTAAAAAAAAAAAAAGCTTGTAGGTTACCGTATTCTGTTTGTGTTATTTTATGAGTGCTGCAGTTGCTTTGTGGTGGTGCTGTTATATTGTATATGTTCATGCGTAGTTTGTGCTATTGTGTATGATACCTATCTATGGGGGCTGCTAGTGGAGTTGTTTGCTGTACTGTGTAAATTGAGAATTGTCCCTCACCACCTGCAATCACAGTTCAGTTTGAACTAGAAGATATCTGAAGTCCATATATACCATGAAACTGCACCTCTAGTGCCATGGGTTGCTGATCCCTAGTATATAGTATAGTTGTAAGAATATTCTATAAAGAGTATGTTAAACAGCTGGAAGTGCTTAGTGGAAATGAAGTGGCTTTCTTTCAGTTATTTTGTGGAATTGGGCTTTAAAATTGCAGGGAAAACAAACAGAAATGGAACTTAACTTTTTTTGAGGAGATGAGGATAATTTACCTGAAGCTTAAATAGCTCCCTCTGTCTCCCCCCTCACTCGCGGCCCTTCTCCACCGGCCAATAAAAGGTTAATAAACCATTATTTACTCACACGATGCCAGCGCTAATGTCCCTCTGCTTCTTCAGACGTCATCCGACGGGGTGGGTTAATGCGCATTCACAGGAAGTGCATTAGGCCCTCCCTTAGAAAATCTTTGCTACAATGCTTTCCTGTGGGGTTTAACTTATAGATAGGATAAGAACCATTCTGCCCATCTAGTCTACCCAATTTTCTAAATATGCAGAGCGTTAGAATGTCCAGCATTAGTTAAGTGACTTAGTCACCTAGCAAGCAGGAAGCGCTTTTGTGGTTGCTCTGAAACTGCTTTGTTATACATTGCAGGACTAAAGGGACACTCCAGGCACCCAGACCACTTCTGCCCATTGGAGTGGTCTGGGTGCCAACTCCCACTACCCTTAACCCTGCAAGTGTAATTATTGCAGTTTTGTGCTACAGCGTCACTGGACATCCTAACGCTGTGTGAGGACCTCCAGCGTCGCTAAAATCCCCATAGGAAAGCATTGAAAAACATTTTCAATACTTTCCTATGGAGAGGTCTAATGCGCCTGCGTGGCATTGCTGCGCAAGCGCATTAGGTCTTCCCCGCCGGCGGGCGTGATGAAGGGGAGGAGCGTGAGCGGAGGAAGAAGCAGCGACATGTCGCTGCCTCTGGTAAGTCACTGAAGGGGTTTTCACCCCTTCAGCAACCGGGAATGGGAGGTGGTGAGAGGGAGAGGGGACCTGCAGTGCCAGGAAAACTGGTTGGGGAAATAGGGACACTGTACCCGGACCACTTCGATAAGCGTGCCTATAGTGTCCCTTTAGGGGAGTCTCCAGTAGAACTGTTTTAAGCTGTATAGCATCACGTCCAGAGTGAAATCTAACTAAATTGTGTTGTGCAATGTTTTGTAAGCAGTCTCTTAAATGTGTTCTGAAACAATTTTAGAGGGAGAATTAACGAGATGGAGCAGACCACCAAGAATTTTAAGCACATTTTATAAATGTATATAATTCCATCAGGAGACCTGTCAATAAGAACCTGTTCTGTGCTAGGTCTAAACTCAACTTGACTTTGTTTACTTTAAAAAAGTTGCGGTGTATATACTTTTTCTGCAGTGGTGACATTTTCACTACAGAATACCACACTTATTACTTCCAGGCATCCACCTTGCTGTTTATAAATTCTTCTTGAAAATCGTAATAAAGTCTGCACGTACATATTTATAAGATTATAGTACCGACTAATATTTGGCTGTTTTTGTTTACAGGTCAAGAATTTGACTTATCCGAAGCATTAGACAAACCTGGTAAGTGTGATATACTATTCAATCCAATGTTCCAACTAGAAGTTGCTTGTATTTTAACATGCATTTAGACATGAACACACATAATGAATACAACATTTGCCAATGTAACACTTGCATGCATGTGTGTAAGGTGTACTTCAAAGTTCCAAGTGATTTTGAAAATGGACTAATTGGTAAAATTGGATTTCTGTGATTTTCTATTAAATAGTGAATTATTGGTAAACCTTGCTACTTGGGAGAGGTAAATATTATCTCTCTTTTCAGTGGAAACTACTCCAAACAAACCTGCATCTCCTACTGATGGTAGTAAGTACATTTGTGCTTTTTCCAAATATCAAAATTAGCTGCTGCTTCTTCTTTTTTGTTTTTGTTTTTGTTTGTATAGATATATAGATGTATAGCATTTATATTAACCAGATTTACATGTGTTGTATATTTACATTGAAATTTGAATTGCGCAATTAGTCTAATAAAGCGGGATAGAGCTCATTTATTTTATATTGTATAATATTACGTGATCGGCCTGTTATCCATCAGATTTTAAATACTGGACAGTATTGTGTGATATCACAGCAAGCATTAAAGGGCTAGCATAGATTAAAATATATATATATTTTTGTAGATTATGAATTAGATAAAAATGTAGATAAATTTTAAATTAAAATGAAAAAAAACAAGCATAAAGTGGTTATGGCTTTCAGACTGATCTTTTAAAAAAACAAACAAAAAAAACCCCACTGTTTAATGTAACAGTCGCTCTCCCTTTACTGATCTGATAAGAGAGGGGCTGGACAGACGTAGAGTGCAATAACCTTTCCCTAAGTCCTCTCCCAGCATATCACAAAAAATAGAGGAGCTGAATTAAGAACAGTAGCCGCTTTGGCCAGAAAGTGTAACTATAACTTGTCATGGGCAAACAAGGATGTCCTGGCACTGCCTTAATTAAAGGACCTCTCTAGGCACCCAGACCACTTCAGCTTAATGAAGTGGTCTGGGTGCCAGGTCCATCTCGGATTAACCCTTTTTTTTTTTTTTTTTATAAACATAGTTTCAGAGAATCCAGCCTCTAAAGCCTCTAGTGGCTGTCTCATTGACAGCCGCTAGAGGCGTTTGCGTGCTTCTCACTGTGACAATCACAGTGAGAAGACGCAAGCGTCCATAGGAAAGCATTATGAATGCTTTCCTATGAGGCTGAATGTGCCCGCGCATGCGCATTCAGCCGAAGAGGAGGATCGGAGGTGGAGAGGAGGAGGAGGAGAGCTCCCCGCCCGGCGCAGGAAAAAAAAGGTAAGATTTAACCCTTGCCTCTCCCCAAAGCCCGGCGGGAGGGGGACCCTAAGGGTGGGGGCACTCTCAGGGCACTATAGTCCTTTATGGTCCTTTAAAGAAACCCGAAGTCTAGCCTTAACCCTAATCATGTGATAAAAAAAATATATTAGAGTAATATAATACTATTTCAGGGTTCTGGAGACCTTCCTATAGGAGTCCACATTTTGATTTTTGATGTATTATGATACCTTTACATTTTTTTCCATAATTCATGATTCACTGGTATGGTTTATCTATACTGATATTTTTAGGAATCTAGAATAGAGCCATTTCTACCTAAAATAGGACATTAAATAGTTAAAGGACATCTCCTTATGAGGACAAAATTGTACAAGTTTCAATAGCAGGATTTTAATGTTGTTGTGTTCAGAGCTTTACACTAAATAAATATATGTAAATATACATTGTAACTCCATAAGTTTCCAGTAGCCTCATCTGATTGAGTTAATAAACCAGCAAATAGCCTCAAAACACATCAATCTGACATGTACTTATGACTTACCAGTTCCCGGTGCTGGCTGAGGTGTCCTGGTCCGTTAATCCCGTGTGCTCACAGGCGAATGCTCCTATCAAGATTGAAGGCTTAGTAGCTGGGAGAGGCAGCCGATCTCCCGACTCTGGGCCCCTATTTCACAGTGAGTTGCCCCACGCATCCCCCCCCCCCCTTTGGACCAGTGGGGGGGATATCCTGGTTCCCACAGAGTGCTTACCTTAATACTGCTGAGAAGTGGGTTGTCAGTGGTATCCAGCTATAAAAAAACCTCCAAGGCTGTCTCCTCATGCATTGAGAGAGCCTTTAACCCCTTAAGGACCAACCTTCTGGAATAAAAGGGAATCATGACATGTCACACATGTCATGTGTTCTTAAGGGGTTAAACTCCTGTGGTCTAAATTACATGCTGCAATCAAGAGGGAATCTGCGAGAGACGTACCTCAACAGTCCGCTACAAGTCAGGCTTCCAAAATACAACCTGCACCGATCCGCAAAGCCCCAGTGCAACCAGCTAAATGGGAGAGGAAGGAGGAAGCAGACCGCACCTCGATTTCAGACTCCACTCAAAGATCTGCCAACACCCCCTCGACCTCAGTCCGCACGGGGACCTATCCCCAGACACCGCTCACAAGCCTGGGTACCCTATGCACAGCGTTGACGCCAGCTACTTGCAGGAGGGTCCCGGTATTCCGTCCAGACCGCTGGAAGCGAACAGACCAGTGAGGAACAAGTGCTGGACTCTATCAGAGTCTGGGGCTGGAGGGGTAGCTTTGAGGAGACCCAGTATTTAATTCTACCTTTTGGGCAGGCTACATGAATCAGTGGGCATAGGATGAACAACCGCTCCTCAATATAGGGCCCTACTCTCCTTAGGCCTCTTGGCCCACATTGGGCAGTGTTTATATCCCTGCACCCCTTTTCAACCACTTTCAGTTTTGAGCGCTATGTTTTTTGTTCTTGGTGTGTTGTATGTTTTTGTTTTTTTTTTGTTTGTTTTTTAAACTCTTGCTCCACTCTGTGACATTATTCTGGCTAGTATCACCTTGGTGCTTCTTATAGGCACTGTGCCCTCAATAAACCTTACTGCATGCTTCCAGTGCATGTGGCCCACACATTACCCTGTCTATGATCACTACTAGCACTGTGTAATAGCCGGATATTTTTATGATAAAATGAGGCTCCCTCATTTACTTTGTGACATACCACTAGCCACTCCATAGCATCCTACTGTATTTCATGCTTTAGGTCCAAACCTGTTTGTATCGTTTATATGTGACTATTCTATTATACATATAAACTGTATTATGCTTGTTCGCAAGTGGTGTTGTTGCCTCTATCTTACATTTTATTATTTTATATAATGCCTCAATAAAATATTGATTGACAAAAAAAAGTTTCCAGTAGAGTTTAATCATCTTTATCAAAAAAGATATGGTTCGAGATTTTTTTTAGAGAACACCTTCTTCAGTAGCAAATAAGCAGCACTTATTCTGTTATATTCAGTCCATTTTCTTTAGGTTATTGGCTCCCCTTTGTTGAGAGTAGGTAGGGGGGTGCAAAACGTACCTTTGAATCCAACACTGACAGGGTTATTTAGTAAAGTAAGAATTCAAAGTGAATTTTAAATATAAAGGCACAATATAGTCGCCAGAACAATTACAGCTTAATATACTTGTTCTGATGTCTCTAGCCTGTCCCTGCAGTCTTTTTCATGTAAAAACTGCCTTTGATTGTCTGAGATTGTCAGATATGATCTCTGCCACAAAGGTAGGGCAAAGCGAGACTAGCCACAAGCCAGGCTTGGTAAAATCCCTTTTTTTAAAGTAAGGAGGGGGGGAATACATGTTTGTATTCCTGACCCTAATGTTCCAGCCAAACATAGCTGACATAGAGATGGTTTCGGTTATTATGACCTTAAATTTCAAATTGACTTTGAATTCTAAATTTAGGCAAGAATAGATGTTTTTCAAAGAAAGAAGAAGGGAAAAAAAAGCAAACCGAATGGTCTATAGGCCTTTCTTAACCGAAATGTAGCAACTTTGCTTTCAACTCACTAGAATGGTTAGTTGAATACACCCATTAATCTTCAAGAAATTTAGCCTCTTCATTTCCTAGCTAACTGGTTATAACAATGAGCAAATTAACTTATAACAATTGTGAAAATAATGCATTAATACCTCATTAAAATGATGGAATTTGATTCGGATCTGTTGAGCATGCCACCAATTCCAATAATTATCTCAAAAGTAATTATTTTAAAAGACTACTTGGTCAGGGGTATTTAATTATGTTGCATGAAAACATTTCACCAAAAGTTACTGTATTTCTGTTTATTACTGATAAAATATGACATCAGGAGGGGTATATTTTTTGCTTTATTAGAACTGTTTAATTTCCTCCTACTTAAAGGGACACTTTTTTATTGAAGTTATCGTTCCTTCAGTCCTGCCCCCCTCCAAATATGTATTCCTGAAGTTAGTGTTCCTGTAAACAAACTGACTTCTAAATGTGAAATCTAACATACTAATGCAGTTAAACATTCCCTTTTAATTTTCTCTTGTATAGATCCAAAGCCTACCAAGCAATCAGATCCAAAACCTCAGCCAGAAAATCCTGGTAAGGGCAGTGGGAAAACAATTATTTTCTCAAATTTTTGAAAAAACAGTGCTCAGACTTGCATGCATGGACAAATTTATTTTTCAACTAGTATACTTAAGAACTATAAAGAAATGGAATATGTCTTGAAACCATAGTTAGAACAATTTAATTCTTTACAGTGATACTTTGAAAACCTATTTTTTTATTTTTTTTTTATGCAAGGATGGGAATATAGATCAGTATTGCTGTTCTGCATTGTGCTTGTCTTTATTTGGATGATTGATAATCAGTGAGGGAAAATAATATAGGAATATATGAGAAGATCTTCAGATCGGTTGGAGCCATGTCCATAAATGCTGATGATGTCTTCATAACCCTCTGGTTGGTTGTTTGATAGTAACCAATCAGTGTTGTTAGAAGTCAAATTACACAGCATTGGAAAATTCCAAAGAACTTTCACGCTGTATAAAATGACACAAAGCGAAAATTCCAAAGAACTTTCACGCTGTGTAAAATGAGATTTACCTGTCAGAGCACTCTGGTTGGCTTAAACCAACCAATCCTATCGCTCTGAGCCTAATTGCTGGGTGTGGGAAGGCTTTCTAAGTCTGCGCTATGCCCTCCATGGGTGAAGATGGATAATTTTTGTTAGCGTCATTTTTTTTTGTTTGTTTTTTGTCGTATTATTTTTATATTATTTTGCTCTGGTTTATTTTATTTTCAAAGTCTGACGGGTACTATAGACTTTTATTTGGCCTTTTTTGGGGCTGAAAGAAGATTTTAGGAAAAAGACATCAAATGATGATAAACTTTTTTTTTAATGGTAATTTAGGGCCCCCACCTGCTGCTCAGGGGCGGGGGCTGTGGAGGAGGAGGCCAATAGGACCCCCTCCCGTCGCTCAGGGTGGCGGCCGGGGGGGACAATAGGTCCCCCCCATTTTTACTTAAGGCCCCCACACCCGCTATGCAACGATAGGTTCCCCTCCCGCCCCCTTATTGTTATTTAGGGCCCACACCCCTGAGTTTTGAGGTCCAGCTCCACATCACAAGACTTCTGGATATTTTTTTTTTAGGATTTCCTACCACCCTTTTCCAAACGTAAGCCATGATTCATCACATCTGAGTCATAGAAGCAACTGGACAGAATATATTGTTCTACATAGCTTTGTCAATATTTATAACCCAAATGAAGATTATTATGCATTTAACCCCTTAAGGACACAGCTTCAAAAGCTTGTCTTACCCTTAAGGACAAAAGACACTTTTGCAATTTTTGCTGTTTGTGTTCAAACGCAATTTGCATCTGTCATTTATTGCAACAACACATATTATATACCGTTTTTCAGAGGGCAAACAGGGCTTTAATTTTTTGTCACATATACCTAGATAAATTCTCATTATTTATAAAAAAAAAAAAGCAACAAAATGGGGGAAAAAAACACACAAATATATATTTTTTTCAGTTTTGGCAATAATACCGTTTGCATAATATGTCCAGCTCAGAAAAAGTAATTCAAAATAAATTAATTTAGGTGTCTTGATTTATAGAATTTCCCATAACTCCTAACCACCCCAGCTAGCAAAATATATAATTATAAAATATTTAAATTAATTTAAAAAATGTAACCCCTGAGAGTTAAAAAAAAAAAATTCAAAAAAAATCACATGACAGTAAAATGTAATCTCTGCCTGATCACTGTAGTCAGTGATCAATTAGCAGGGAAGGGGTTAATTTTATTAAAGCAGGAGAAAGGGGGGGTGGGATTTAACTTTTACTTTATTTTTGTTTTGTTGTGATCCGTCTCCCTGAACTTCACACTGGATGCGAAAACTTCACACTGGATGCGAAAGAGCAGGGAGGCGGATCGTGAGTCTCTGCAGCGCATGTGCTTGCTCTGACAGCTTGTCCAAGCGATCACCGCGATCCGATGCTCCCGGTCTGCCTCGAATACAAAGGCAGACCTGTTGAGCGTTAAACCCGTGATCGCAGCTGTAACGGATCACCTGGCACCCTGACTGGTCCTAGCGCTTCTTGAGGATTCCAAGCACTCTAACCGACACCACAAGCCGAACCTCTCTTCCTTCAGAGCGAAGCAGGAACAAGCTCTTAAAAGAGCTTAGGAGTGATTATAGCAAGGGAATATGCAGAGCATAGCAATCCCTTGCAGCAGATTTCCCCATTAAGAGACAGGATTCCAAATTGAAGGTGAAGTAGAACTGTCTAAAACTTTATTTTACTTGGGATTAGCCCATATGGTAATTACATTAACATTGCTGTGAAAACACAATAAAATTACAAACAGTCAAATCATAGCAGACAACATACAGTGACTACTTATAACAAATTTTAAAGGGGTGGGGGGGACAATAATTAACAGAAAATATCTCACGTGCCTGCAGAATTAGCAATATGAAAATCTACCCAAATATGCAAATGAACCAGTCTTGCTATTCAGGTAGTGCATATTGCTGTTGCTACCAACAGAGGGCACTAGACAAGCTCCATAGCCAAATCCACCTAGTTGGTAGCAAACATGAGCAGGCAATACATCCCAGGGGCCATAGTCACATGGCAGGAGGCTGGCAATCAGTCTTCTCCAATGCTCAGTGGCAAGGCTGGTTCCGCCACAGTGGCAATTTGGGGTTAACTTTAGTTAACGAAAGGACAAGGTTGACAGACAATTTCTATCTTCAGTCGGGAAGGGGTTAATGCTTTACTTTTCAATGTCTTCAAATTTTCCCTGTTTATTTGTATCTTTGAAATTACAAAATCTATATTTTTAAAATGTTTTGTATTATATCTATAACCAATACAATCTCTATTAACTGCAAGGTATTTTTTGTTATAACTATTATTCATTAAATGCTTAGCTGTTGGTTTGTTTATGCTAAACTTGCGGCTTGATTTTATTGATCTACAGGTTTTCATCTTGAAGACGCTTTTGATTTAGGTAAGCAGTACATTGGTGGGAACAATTTATATTGTTGTTGTAGGTTAGTGGTTCCCAAACTTTTTTCCACTGGTGTACCACACTGTCACAAATACAGATCCAAACACACATCAAGGCACACATACAGGTCATATTTTTAGCCGCCCTTCTGTTTCCTACCTTTTGGGTGCAGGTGGGTGGCTTATGCTAACTTGGACTTTTGGGAGTTATGGTCTTGCTCTCCTGGTCTAGTCTCCCGTCTGCGCAGTTTGATCTGTGTTAGCTGGGAGGATGTAACCGGTGGTATGTGATAAACTTGTCACACATACATGAATAAAATATTTCCCCACCCCCCATCTTTCTTCACTTTAATATATTTGCCAATATACAACCTCTCCCAAAGTGATCCATACCCAAGTCCTTATTCCATCACCATTTAGTGTTTTCTCTATGACATATCATTTGAGAACTTGGAATGCATTTGTTTTGAATTTCTTTTTTTTTTTTTGGTCTATGAACAAACAGATTATGGTTTTAATCTTGACTAGAATGCAGTCTGTACAGACCTTTTACTTTATTGATTTTAGTTTGTTATATCCCGAGGGTGGTTTCCACTGACAGATGTTTTTTTAGGGACGGGACAGTGCTGTACTATGTTTAATAAATGAAAATACATTATATTCATCTAAGTTGGCTTGTACTTCCAGTTTGGCTATTTTGTTCTAAAATTTAAGATTTTTACTTTAAATTCCGAAACAATTCTCACTTTAGTGAATAACCCTGTTTGTTTGTATCAGTCTTTGGATGCAAAGAAAGATGTATTATAAATGAGGCCACTAGAGGGGGTCTCTTGAATTTAGAAACTGTCGCTGAAAAACTTCTTGTTCTGAGTTTCTCATAGATATTCTTTGTGAATTA
The DNA here is from genome assembly GCA_933207985.1 of Pelobates cultripes. Taxonomy (NCBI): domain Eukaryota; kingdom Metazoa; phylum Chordata; class Amphibia; order Anura; family Pelobatidae; genus Pelobates; species Pelobates cultripes. The sequence continues at coordinate 94,276,552 of OW240912.1, read as the reverse complement.
AAGGAAATCCAAACCTTATATCGTAGTTGTGTACAGGATTTTACAATGCTTTGGCTATCCTAAATCTACGCAACCTGCTGCAGTCCATAAACAACTTGGTTCTGTATTGAACTTTCAATACTGTGGCTGTCCTAAACCACATCAGCCTACTATAACACACTTTGTCAACTGTAAAATCAGTCCCTTGAGTTACAGGAGCTTGCCGATAAAATGCTAGAGGGATATATGATACCCTACTCCTTCTCTTCTAAAACTCACTAAAACTGCGTGCCTCAGCAGAGTGTTTAATCCAGCCAGACATACCAGCCAAGAAATGACATTCAAATATTATCACACACTGCCTTACACATTGCCTTATATAATGATTACCTGTGGGATACTTGACACGTCTTCGACCTGTCGAGCCATAGCTCGAAGCCTGGCCCAGCCTGATGGAAATCCTGGAAGAAAGGCAGCGGCTGCTGAAAAACACCACACTAAAAAACATCACACTGACTCCAGAATATTTTATCGTTGGAGGATTTAGCTTTATTCAGCATTGAGAAGGTAACATGCTCATGCTGCCTACTAACAAAAGAAACCCTCAAAAGGAATCGTTGAGCATCCAAGCCCAGCTCCTTATTACTAAGATCCCCAAACTTGGACTCCAAATGCAACAGTGCTGCCGTGCTGCGAGAGGGCCACGTTTGCATACTTGAACAAATGGACACTCTGGTGAGTGAATTCATTGAGGGTCAAGAGGAAACCCGAAGAACAGGCCTCCTCCGCCAGGAATAGAATTTGAGCAATGGGACCTGCCACATTCGGCATCTTGTCCTGTGCTGCCGTGAATCTTGCCTAGATCCCCTTGTGAAGATCTTGGACATAAAAGTATAAATCAGGTGGTCAAAGTCTGGACCATTTTGTCAGGAGGTGCCTGATAATTTGAGGCCCGTGGTATAAACTAATGTTGAAGATCTTCTGTGGAACTATATATGTCAAATTCCCAATTATTTTAAATTCATTTATTATACTTCCTTTTTAATTTTCTTTTCTTTTGTATATAGGTCCAGAGCCTACCAAGAAACCAGCTCCAAAACCTAAGCCAGAAAATCCTGGTACAGGTGGTGGTAAGACTATTATTTTCTCAAATGTCTGAAAATTTATATTTTTTTGGTTTTGTTTAGCAGTTATTTCTCCACAAAACAGTGCTCAGACTTGCATAGACAAATGTATTTATCAATTAGTAATACTTAAAGGAACACTCTAGGGTCCGGAGCACAAACTTCTATATGACCCTATAGTGTTAAAAACACTATCTAGCCCCCGCTTACTCTATTAAATATGGTAGAACCTTACTTTAATTCCAGTCTGCTGGTGCTGGCTCTGCTCCTGACCTGCCTCTTTGGCTGACATCATCAGAAGTGATCATATCAGCCAATCAACACAGGAAAGCATTGGATTGGCTGAGAACTTCTGATTATCTCAACCAAGGAGGTGGGTCAGGGGCGGAGCCAAGCACCACAATGATCAATGCATCTCTATGAGGAAAGTTCAGTGTCTCCGTGCAGAGGATAGAGACTCTGAATGTCAGTGCTGCACAGTGTGCACCACTGCCCCAGAAAGCACCTCTAGTAGCCATCTGAGGAGTGCCCACTGGAGGTGTCCCTAGGCTGCAATGTAAACACTGCCTTTGTTCTGAAAAGACCGTGTTTACTGCATAAAGTCGTCAGGAACTGACTATACTCACCAGAACAACTACATTAATCTGTGGATGTTCTGGTGACTATAGTTTCCCATTATTGTATATAGCAATGTTATCTTGATTCATTTGTGGAATCTTCCTTTAAACCATAGTTAGAAAAGATTTAAAAAAATCTAATTCTCTACAGTGCTACTTTGAAAACCTGGAAACAAACTTGCATGTGGAAGAGCAACTAAATCTACATACAACACAAAATGAATGAGCACTTACTAAAGTGGGGTGCTGAATAGATCTGACATCACCATACCAGTAACTAATTTCAAACAAAGCATGGTCCAGTACTCTCCAAAAATAATGTAGTAAGGAAGGAACAAACGAACACTTCAGCTCACCTAAGAGCCCTTTCAAGCTTGAAAAGAGCTCTTACGTGAGCCGAAATATGTTTTTGCTTTCTGCAGTGCACTAACTAAAGAAATAAAAAAAAAAAATTACATTATTTTTGGAGAGTGCTGAACCTCTGTTTAATTTTAAGAGAAATTTTATAATTACTAAAATGTACTCCTTCGCATGAGAATTTGTTTCCTAACTAAAAGGTTAAGAAACTTTAAAAATTAAAAATTCAAATGTTCACTTTCTGCAAGAGTAATCCATTAACTCACACTGATAAAGTACATGTTTTATATTCCAAAACACTGGAATCTAAAACATCCTGTGCTATAGGCTGGTTTTCCTCTCTGCTTAAACACTGCCGCACTTTATTCTCAAATTACTGCAGCTAAATGCCACAACAAAATATAATTAACATAGTTTGTATGACCTCTACATAAAGTTAGATTTAAAAATGCAAGTTGTATACATTGGTTTTTTTCTGAGTAGTAGGACTTTTTGTATGTTGACCCAAAAATAACCCACAAGATTTGTCTGCTGGCACAGTCAGAGACCAACCGTACTTGTCACAGTCAATTTTATTTTTTTGATTTTCAGGAAGCTTTTCTGATGCTGATCTTCTAGGTGACAATGAATTGCCAAATGACCCTCAACCAGGTGAAGATGGTAATCCCAGTGGTAAGACCTGTACATTTTCTGTTTAATTGGACAGGCATGAGACCATGGTCTGTTTTGCATTTGTTGTATTATATTGGTACAGTGAGCTATAGTTCAAATTTCATATTACTGATTGCATTTTGTGGTTCAGGTGCACCTTGGATCTGCAGATACTGATTAACAGTTTCCCATGAAGCTTTACCAGCCTCATGTTATGTAGTTCATGAATATCTGCAGTACCAGGTGTAAGCCATGGCTACTTTTTAATGAGCGATTCTGATTTATGCCACGCTTGCCACTGCTAATTAAGCATGTTTTTCACAGCTTTGTTTTTAATATTTAAAACCATACAGAAATATTTTTGAGTTTAATGAAAACCACTAAATAGAAATGCTTCTGCTCAGAACAATGCTTGCTTTAAATCTCTAATGCTTATCACTTGCCCGGTTTAGAAAGTAAGTATTCATTGCAGTATTTACTTAACGCATTATGAAGTCATCCCTGTTTAACAACCTGTATAGTAGCATAGACTGCCCATCGGGTTCCCTGACATGTTCAATCATTGACATCCATTACTTTTATTAGTAGATCTCACTGCTAAAATATGTTTTTCTTTCTATTGAATTTGCTTGATGATAGGCCGTGCATCCCAAGCATCTGCTGGTATGTTTTTCTTAAAACATTGTGTACTGTTCCTGATCTTCTTTCTGTTTGTGTTTCCTCTTTCCTGATTTTACACAAATTTCCATTCTAAATGCCCTCTTTCTATTAGAATGTAGATTGTACCCCAGTCTGTTGCATACTACACACACAGCTGCCTACTTCTTAGGAAGCTGGCAACATACCTTTGGCCACACAGCTGTTCTTTAGCAAATACGGACTAGCGCAGCTCCTGCATTATCCTTTATGACTAAAACGGCTTCTGTGCCAGTAGACTGTGTTGATGAGACCCCCGATCGCTGGTAATGCTTTGCAAATTGAGGGCTTTGCTATTAAATGAAGAGCGCAGGGAGAATGGAAATGGAAGGAAGAATTTTATGCTGGGGATGGATAGTAATAATATGGGAAGGGGAATAGTGACGTGGAGAGAGTGACCACTAACCCCACTTCATTCAATTGTTACTTGTTGAGTATCTTATGACTTGTCTAGGGAAAGGGTAAGTGACATCGGTAGGAAAGGGGTGAAAATATACTCTGGTGTTCACTTACGTTGGCCGTCCACATAAAAGCAGTCTTACATTCTGATATTGCTCACCTAAACCAATGCAAATGTTCATAGATGGTGGCAAACACAACCTACTTTGAAGCTGGTGCTCCACACGAAAACAAAAATAAGGCTAATGCTGGGAGCTCCTGCTTCAACATATTCCACAATATATGGAATAATCCTGCATTGTGCAGCTTGAATCGGCTGGCATGGCATAAGGTCTCCACTTTAAATAGCAGCAGCAAAATAATCTTAGTGCTGATTTCTTGGCATTTCCTTTTGTGGGGTCCTACATGATTTTTCTTCTGCCTCCATCCAAAGTGATCTTTGTGCTACACATACTGCCACTCTGCACCAAAAATACTCCTGTATTCACACACACACTCACACTGGTCACACATCATACTCACACAGTAATATACAAAAAATAGTGCAATAAAAATAGGCGCTAGACAACATGCAGATATAAACGCTGTGGAACCAATCACTCACTATTTCACCAAAAGTAAGATCATGCAATAGGAAATGGTGTTCAGCGCAAAATATATAAAACCAATAGTCTTAATCCCAGGGTTCACTCCACCCAATGTGTATAAGAGTGAGTATAAATATACTTAAGGATGAAAGAAATAAAACAGCTTTTTTTCTGAAAAGATACATTGACAGTAGTATAGTAATGTCCCACGTTTTGCAGTAAATGTACTCTTTAGGTCATCAACTCACATTTTAATGAGCCTGTCAACAAACTGGTTCAGGTAATACAGCATTGTAAAACAGTGTAGATCCCATTCAGGAATACCAGATCTTCTTAATAGAAATAGATGGAGAGCAAAAAATATGGTTAAAAATATATATAAAATGTCTTCCCCCAAAATGCAAACTAGCAATTAACGGCTAGATGGGCAGCTTACCAGATCTAAATGCGCCAGTATTTCATACTAGCAAAGCTAATCTAGTAATATTAAATGTTGACTACCCAGTTTTAATTCTACTCAGAAGGGATGGCTGTTGGGTCCAGCTTGTCTAACTAACCAGTGCCCCTCTCTAAAGGTATAACTGAACTAAAGTCATAGAACATTAACCTATGCTTGCAATCGTTGCTGAGGCAAACCTAATAATATGCTCTCTATGTTGTAACTAAAGTTGAAAAATGCTGTCCCTTACTAGTGTGGCACTGAAAGCCTGCTGTTTTTTTTCCTATACACGATTAGCAATGTTGACTGCTGTATGACACTCCCTAGATGTATACACATAGTCTAACCTTTACATGTATTCTTTAATCTAGTTACTGCTATACTGTAAACCGTGCTTATACATTAGGTCTATGATAGCATTGCAACAGCAGAATTGAAAACTAAACGTTAGTCAATCTCATTGTATTCTAGTTCACCTCACTTTACTTTACCAATCTGTCTAGTTAAGCATGTTTAAAAAAAAACAAACAAAAAAAAATTGTGCAAATTCTCATGCCATTGTTAAACTGTCTTGACTCTTGAAATACGCTGTTGTGGCGACCATTGATAGTTATTGTAATCACCTGCACAGCAAAAAATAAAGAATTAAAAAAAATATATATATTAGAACAACTACAATACTCATATATTTATTGCATTAGTCTATATCCTAAATAAAATTATAAATTTCAAAATCTATATTAAGACCATAGGGAGAGAGGGTTTCTAAATCGAAGATCCACTTCATCTCTGTTCTATTTAACCCCCTTAAATTTGTGTTTTATTTAACCCCACCAAACTTCTGGAATAAAAGGGAATCATGACATGTCACACATGTCATGTGTCCTTAAGGGGTTAAATCTTCAAAAAGTCTCCCCCTCTCCATGGCTTGGTTATTTTTTGTATACCAATAAAATTTAGCATTTTAAAATCACAATCGTGGCTTTTACTAAAATGAGCAGATACAAAATGGGTTGTAACTTTATTTTGAATATTGCGCAAGTGTTCACTTAGGCCACATTTGCACATCAAGATATGACATTACTAGTATTACAAGTAATAAAATCCTTAATAAAATACTCCCTCTTTGTAACACTAGATTAAAATTTTTCCTTTATTTTAGAAATAATATTCGTACTTTTACAAGCTTTACACTGTCCAGCACGAAGGATATTCATATTATAGGTTAAGATTTCCCCATATAAGGAAATTTGAACTGTTTGGATTGTGTGTAACTGGGATGTAACAACGGTGCAACGCACAAATATGGCCGCTGGAACGCATTTCGAAGGTGGAACGCATGAACATGGCCGCTGGTACGCATAGCGGCGGAATCGGAAGTGACAATACATACCATTGCGATATTGATCGTAAAGGGATAATGAGACTGGGAAGGTTCCTATAGGGTAATTATAGTATAATTAGAAAAATAAGCGCCAAAATGGATTTAAAAGTTGAGACCTCATTAAAATGTGAGTTGATGACCTAAAGACTAAATTTACTGCAAAAGTGGGACATTACTGTACTACTCTATGTGCGTGTATTGTCTATTTATCTTTTCGGGAAGCAGCTGTTATTTCATTCATCCTTAGGTATCTTTATACTCCCTCTTATACACATTGGGTGGAGTGAACCCTGGGATTAAGACTATTGGTTTTATACTCCTCCAGTAGTAGCTATCCTTAAGTGTGTGAATGCACAGTGGCTCTCAATAGAAGACCATTATAGTGTTTAACTGCACTGAGCTGCCACACAAAAAAAAACTGTGTTCCCCGATACAGAAATGCTGTAAAATATTTTGAACATTCCACGTACATTTTTGCGAAAGATTTCACAAAAATTGTGGCAGAAGAAAAAAGGTCCCGTTTACCAAGGATTTTATTTTTGGGAGCTTTAAAATAGATATAATGATTTCACATAATATCGATCATAATGGAAAGCGTGACACTGCTGTAGTTTTGTATTTACAAAAATAACTTGTGTCCCTAAAAGACCACATATCTATGCTTACAATGGCGTTCTAGTACAATTTTTGTAAATTTTGAATATGTATTCCAGGCTTGTGTATGGAATGAAAAGAGGCGTTTTCTATGACCCCTGAATTACATTGTGATGGACTATAGTCATATAGTGGGTTGGTAACAGAATTTAAAACGGTTGGCTTAGAATCAGAAAAGTCTAACAAAAGCAACAGGTGATGCAGGAAGGCTAATGGGGGAGGATTATGTAGGGCATCTTGTAAAAGGACCAGAGTGAAAGGGAAGCATATCATTAGTATTGGGTAAATGATGAAAAAGAGAGCTTCATGAGGTTGGAGACTAAAATCATTACACTAGAATAGAGCATTTTTATTATTGTATACCCCCTTTTCCTCTATTCAGTGGTGTTACCTTGATTTCTTTTATTTAGTTTACTTTATTCTGTTTTCAGCCTCTTGGGGTTCTGGGATATTTCAAGATTTACTCCATTAACTGCTTGTTTGTCTTCTAACCACACTGTGCAGCTGTAGTGCGTGTATGCATTCATGCTGCTTTTGCATTCAGCTTCATTTAGTGCATGCTAGTTTGATGTTTAATCCTCTTTCTTAGATGTAGTCTATTTGATAGAGGTCAGATAGGACATTGACTACTTTGTTTTATTGCTTCTACAGGTGGAGAACAGCAGAATGATGGAGGGGGTGAGATTTTTTTTTTTTTTTTGTATTGTTACATTATTGCAGCTAGTTTGATAGAAAAAAAATTCATAATTTTTTTTTTTTTTTTTTAATCTTTGACTGCGATTGTCAGTATTTAACTTTTTCCAAATTTCAATGTGTATCTTGCCATCTTTGTTGTAATCACTTTCAGTAGTATGGTTTTACACTGCAAATGTCGTTTCACTTTTATTTATTTTTGCTTTGGTCCACATAGCTAAACCAAATGTAATAGCCGGCATACTGAGTGCAGTCGGCGTGGCTGCTTTTGGCGCCGTGTCAAGTTTCATTGCTTACCAGAAGAAAAAGCTTTGCTTTAAAGGAGCAAGTGGTAAGTGGATTAATCTGATTTAAAATATTCATTCTTTTTTTGACTCTTTAACAGAGAAATAGTTTTAAAGCACTGAAGGGAGATCCATAAATGTAGTCAGGATACCATAAGCCAATAGGCTAGCAATAGAGAAGGATGCTTCACTAGCGTAGTTAAGTTACCAGAGGCAAGGTCAGAAGTACTGCACACTTCACTTGGGCCACACATGGACAGAGGCTGTAAAGGAATGTTGACACACATGTAAAACAGACAAACTAGACTCTGTAATAGAGCCATGGGCGTCTGCAGAGCTGGGTTTACATAAGACGTGAATTCAAGGAACCTGAAACAATGAACTTACTAACAAAAGAACAACGATATCATTAATCAATATGGAATATCATGCAGCGTTAACCATTGTTTAGGAGACATTCTGACAGATATAGAATGGAAAAAAGATGCAAGCCTGTTGGCTATTCATTCTTGTCATGCTTTCAGATGCATTTTGAAGGGGTGGAGGGTTGTTTTGGGTTTATATCCATATATGCTAATATTGTTTTTAGTAATATATTTATAGTAGCACAAGATTGGGATAACTAACTATAATTAGTAATTTTCTCTTCATATATTTTTTTTTTTTTTCTTAACAGTAATACAATTGGGAAACTCCTTCTTTAGCAGATAGGACAGATTTAGTAAAGCTATAATTATCCTCCCACGAGTTAATTAGTCTTGTATCCTACCTCTCAAGCTAAGAGTACTAATATAATACTGTTGTAAAATAAAATGTATAGACAGATTTACTCATTGCTTGGTGTTCATGGCATCCTCGAGTGATACTCTTGAGTAATATCTTACGAGACAGAAATGGTAATAAAAAAAAAAAAAAAAAAGGAACAGCATTTGTGTGACTCTTTGGAAATGCTTTAAATACCTCTATTAAAGGTGGCATTGGAAGAGGCTCTGTAATGCAAATTGAAGTAGTGAGTGAAAATATATGCTATAAGGACAGTTTGACTGTTCTTCAAATGCATCTTGTAAGCTGTGCCTTATGTGACAAAAATAATGCAAGATTGTAGATGTGTAAGAAATTGATCTCTTGAGGTTGGTAAACTGTACAATAGCAGGAAAGTGTAGCCATTTTCCACTGTAATATGGCTGAAGTGCAAACAGGCAAATATCTCACACTAATGACAATATGCTTATTCTCTATATGCACAAAAAGATTGGATTACATTACATATATCATCGTTCCCCCTTTCCCGCTGGACATGTAAAACCCCAGTTTCACTAGTGTTCTGATGCTTCTAATGGATAAATGCTAAATCAGTTTTGCATGGTGAATAGAAAACCCCTTTAGCTTCTCTTGAAATACTGCAAGCCCTCTTAAAATTACAGTTGCTGACATGACAAAAATATAAAACTATTAAACTGTGTGTTTGACAGGGGAGACCTACTAATTTGTAGTAGTGCTGTAGATAGCCAGACCAATATACTTTAATTGTGCTTTCTTGTACCCTGTATTGTTGTAGTTGCAATCTAATAGAAATAGAGGCGGCATCATTGCAATTTAACGATTGTTTGTTGTGCTATAGTTTTTTTTTTTTTTTTTTATGCTGTCTCTTTTTGAGCAGGTGGGAATTAGTATACGGACTAAGGTAATGGTCAAATAAGAATATCTTTGCAAATACAAGTTTACTCTTGGAAGATTTGCAAAGTTCAACACACAGGCCAAATTGAAGAAATCTAAAGCACTTGGTTCGACTTACTTAATTCTTCACATAATTTATACAGAAAATTATTTTAGCCATGTTCGATTTTGTGTATACAGTATGAGTTTTAGAAAAAAAAGTGATTTACATTTTGAGTGATGAATATGGTTTACATATTTTATATGATAAAAATAAATACCTAAGTCTTGTATTTTGTCCTTCCGTAAAACTTTGAGTAATTACGTCACTAAGTTGCTATTAATTCTGTCCTGCTCTCCTTACTGATGAGCTAGGTGAAGTAATATTGATAAATAAAAAACATAGCAGCTTAACCAGAATATCCGCGACGAGACAAGGATCAAATAAGTGTTGGAATTCAAGAGTCACAGCAGCCAAACATTTGCCTCTCATTAAAATCAAACAGTCTGGATCATGCTGAACTCCCAATATAGGTTACGATTGGCAACATATGCAATCTCCCCTTCCTGGAAGATCTGTTAAGTCTGTTAAATGCATAATTTGTATTCAGTGATTTCAAACCCTTTAATAGATCCCTAAATTTTATTTTATTCTAGAAGACCTAGAAAATGTAAACATGGATAATAAAGGAGACCAAGTAGATCCACAAGGTGAGTAATGAAAACTTACAGGTGATCAGTTAGTTAATTTGTATGAGCACGAACAGAGCTGGAGACAAATGGGCTGAATACAAGAAACCGACTATTCCTAAAACTGTAACTAATATCGTTAAAATGACTGAAACTGAAACATAAATGCTGATACTAGAACAGAGGATTCTTTTTAGCTTCACACTTTGTAGATTGTAATTGTAACAAAATGTATTGGCCTTTTCCACTTTATTTTTGCTTGATCTGTGTTTCAACCACTTGCACTGTGGTTGTTATGGAAACTCCCTAGCTGGTTGTTCTAGTACTGGCTAAGTCAGGGCTAGCATCCTTCAATACTCCAGATGTTTAGGGCTACACCTCCCATGATGACATCCCAGCATTATGGCAGTAAGAGCCTTATGGGATATATAGTCCACAACATCTGGTGTGTCGCAAGTTGCCTACCCCTGCGCTAGGAAGTATAGGAACTGAGTGACTTCAATCCATTCTGATGCTGGCGACGTCACTGACTAAATTTGCCTTGCTGGGGGATTCCTTCCAGGCAGAGCAAATCAAAGAACAGAGGAGTAGTGGCAGACGATTTGGAGGTGCATGTTACAAGAAGAGTAATAACCGCAAACAGAGGCGGCTCTAGACTTTGAGGCTTTAGGCGAAACTCAAACATGAGGCCCCACTAACAAAAAAGTGTCACATATGTGTATGTGCCTGAGAGTCTCTGACAGAGTATCCTTGTGTGTGAATGTAGGTCTCTGTGAACATGTTTTTGTCTGAGACCCTATGTATATGGGGTAACTGCTTGAAGTGTGTTGTGTGTATGGGGGGTTGATGGTAATTTGAGAGGGGGTGATGGTGAGAAGGAGGGGGGAGGCTGAGGGTGGGGGGGGTGATGGTGAGAAAGAACCTACCTTTTCCTCCCTGGTGGTCCAGTCGGCTCCCTGGTGGTCCGGAGCTGCAGACCATGTAATCTCGTGAGATCTGTCAGAGCGTTGCCGTGGTAACCCGCAGCAACACTCTGATTTGCCAGTTCTCGGGAGACACATGGTTGCCAGTTCTGACCAGTGTCTGCGGTGGCTGGCTGGGCAGCCAGGAGGGGCCTCGCACCCGGCAGCATACCGGGCAAGCCGCCGGGCCCCCTCCTGGTGTCAGGTCCTCGCCCAACACAGTCTGCCTTTAGGTGGTTTAGGCGGCCACGAGGCCTTAGGCGGCTGCCTCAACCACCTAATTAGAGAGCCGCCTCTGACCGCAAAGCATGAAGATGATGGCGCTGGAAAGGAGGAAAAATTAGTCTATTTTTATATATAACATTGAATACACCATGCATTTTTGTTATACATGGGGAATTCAATGTACCGTATATACTCAAGTATAAGACAAGTTTTTCGGCACATTTTTTGTGTTGAAAAACCCCCACTCGTCTTATACTCGAGTGAGTGTCTGTATTATGACAACTTACATTGCCATAATACAGACAAGGATCGCCGGGCTCATTACAAGCCCGGCGGTCCTGTTGGGGGCTGGCAGGAAGCGTTTACTTACCTTTCCTGCAGCTCCTGTCAGCTCCCTTCTCTCTCGTCCGGTCAGCTCCCCTACAAGTCTCACTGACCACGAGACTTACAGGGGAGCTGACCGGACCGGAGGAGAGAGAAAGGAGCTGCAGGAAAGGTAAGTAAATGCTTCCTGCCAGCCCCCTCCTACACAGTGCACACCACTGGACCACCAGGGAATGAGAGCCCCCCTCACTGGCCAGCTAACAAGCAGGGAGGGGGGACAAAGAAAAATAACATAAAAATGTAAAATAAAATAACTTTAAAAAAAATATTAAAATAATAAAAATTTTGTTTGTGGGGTGTTTATTTTATTTTTTATGCTAATTTCTGAATCTTGTTGTTTCAGCACAAAATACCCTTCTCCCTAAATAATCCTGGCGACTACAAAGAAAATCCTTGATGGTAATCTGTAATTAAACCTGAAAATTCACAAAGGAAGGCACAAGAAAAATGTTAGCAATGTTGTCAGAGTTATTTTGTGGACTTATCTGTAAATGTGTCTTCTCCACTGTGTGGTGTAGATCTGGATACTGGAAACTATGTGGGACGTGCATTGACATATGCAAGTTTATTCACTAAGTGACAAGTGAGAATAGCTGAGAATGCAAACCGATGTTCAAATTTAAGGCCAAAATATTTAAACTGGCAGCAGAATTAAGTTTTTTTTTGGTTGTTGTCTATTTTGACCTAAATTTGGGAATTTCCAGCTATTCTCGTTTTAGTAAATAGCCTGGCAAGATGTACTTTTTAAAATTTATTTTTGTTGGATTTTAGTCTTTTTTTTTTTTTTTTTTTTTTTAGAACAAGAAATGATCTGCCTTTGGGTCTGCAGCTGCTTTAAAGCTAACACGAAGTTCCACCAGGATACCTGTGGAATATCATGATACTTTTAGTCCCTTGCTGCTGGTGAATCAGAGCTAGTCATTTTGTTTAAAATGCTTGTATTTGATAAGATTTTGTTTTATTTTACTGATGAAGTACCTTAAACAAACCTAATGGTTTTGTCCATCTTGTTGCCACAATCCTCAAATCCCCCAAATGTACAAGATCACCAAAAAAATTCTAAACATTGGCATATTATTCATTTGAATTCTTTAGAAGACCCAATGTGATTTTTATGGCTTTTAAACTGTTTCCTAACCTGTTGTTACTTTTTTTAACTTTATATCTGTACACATAGCTATTTGTATGTTTTTTGAGGATTTTTTATTTCCTGAATGTTCTGAAATCCTAGATGCATTGCTCATTAAAATACTTCTTTTGTAAAGAATCGTCTGACACCATGCCTCCAGTGGTGTACTATGGAAAGTAGAGAAGGATTCACAATCAACATCACACATATAAATGTAACCGGGCATCCGATATTTTCTTCTTTTTTTTTTTTTTTTTACATGTAATATTTCTGTAGTGTGTGATTATGTACTCTCAGAAGGTGTAACTGTGCCCGTACAAATATTGGAAATTTTAATTCATGGGAATTCAAAGTGACTTTCAAATTTAAGACTAACATTTTCAACAATTACCACTTTAGTGAAAAGTCCTGAGTGAATGTCAAATACTTGGCAAACTAGAATTCCCACAAACAGTCATTCACTAAATTGTGAATTGACTGGAATTTAGTGAATTTAAAAATTTTAGGCCAACATAGCCAAAGTGAAAACCTAGCTGAATGAATTTGTAAAAAAAAAAAAATTTCAATTGGTCTGTTCTACTAGACTAAATTTTTGTAAATTAATTTTTAATTCCTAGTTCACACTTTATCGAATTAACCAGAGTAAGCTGCTAGCAATTTTATTTTGTGGGGGAGGTTAGCTGTAGTTTGTTAGCAGAGGATGCCCATTCATCCTGCTAAATCTATTAACATGTACTATTACCTCTGTTTTGTTGTCTTATATCCATTCATCTCCAAATATAAAATTTCTGGTTAGTCACATACCTTTACATGCCACGTCTTTGAAATAAAAGGTCAAACTCTAATGCTGTCCGTGGATCTGTTGGTCATTTAGATTGTTTGTTTTGTAATGCATTAGCAGATTCAAATGATTTGTTGTGTACGTTTTTAACGTAATGTTAAAGAGGCGCTATCTTCAGAAGGTGTGTACACATCATACATCAGTTTAAAAACAAAAAGTGCATAACTTTATTTTTGTACAAAGAATATGAAAAAAGATTCTTGGTGGACATTTTACATTCTAAAGGCATGGGTGGTACACCACATCATCGGCTCAAATAATCCATACAGAGATGGGGGAGGGAGAGATATAAGAGATGAAATTTGTTAATCGTATGTATCCCATGAGGCTTAGCATAGCAGCTATCCACTAATTGGGTGGGGTCTAGGATTTTGTTTCTGAACTTGAGATTGAGTATTTTATGATAACTTCTGTGTTCTTGTTGCTTGGAGCAAGTACAAATATATTAATCAATTGTTAAACAAGGAACCATGTCCTGCATGTCCTGGTCTAAATGTTTATTCTGTATACTTTTAAACCTTACACATTCATTGCCATGGGTTTTCCACACCACCTAGTAGCCAGGCCATTGGCATGTTGTAGGTTGATACCTACTACACTGATAGAACAAGGCTTTTTGCAAAGGTAAAGAGTGCATTTTAGAATTATTTTCTCAGGAGTGAAACTCTCACCAGTCGCACAAGGATGGTTAAAACATAGCAGATATAGAGATAATTATGTCAACCCTGTATTTGAAGTCTTTAGTTCATACTTGTTGCCTTTAATGATTTGCCATTGCAGGAGCTAGGGAAGAGAGAACCAGTTTTCGTATCCTCTGATCCCTTCCAAACATATCACCAGTGGGAGAAGACGGAATTAACGGTAGCAGCTACAATTATTAACGGCTGCCTTAGAGTGCAACTGCTAAGACTCTCTGACTGGTCAGTACATCTATGTCCTGGCACTGCATCATTCACACCATGTGTCTATTTTTCATGGACAAAGTGATGATACACATTGTGTAGTATGGGATTGAAAACCTGATCTGCCCATGAGTTTTACCACCCAAAGAATTTAACAGACAAAGCATCTGTGCCATCTTTACCATACCTATATATCCCATACTGACATGACGTAAAAAAAAATTCTCTGGAGCATTTGAATGTGGAGTCAGTCCACACAAATGGAAGTTAATGGGTGAGGTTTGTTCCTTTGATTTTTTTTTTTTTTCATTGATTTTTTTTGGGGGGTTCTTCTTTGCTGTTTTGCAAATAAATAAAAGTAAACCTGTAGGTGAGGACTTCCTTGTTGACTCTATTGAATTTTCTATCACCTGACCAGAAAATATTTTGGAAAAATTCTCTTCAGTTAATCATTAATAGCATGGCACATGTTGGAATTACATTTCTTGATTCCAGAATAATGTATGCATGAAATTAAACCACTAATCTGGCCATTGCATCAGTGATTTCCCATGGAGTCCCTTAGCCACTCTAACAGTTAAGGAATTAGAAGATATTGACAAAATATGGACAAATTGTGTGCCTTGAAAATTTCTGCATTGCATATGCACAGGGTGAGTCGAATGTCAAAAACCATACAAAGGTCTGTAAATTGCTTAATTATGTTAGCTTAATTTTGATTACCATTTCATAGACCAGAGGATGTACTTATGTGAGCCATTCTATAATTTTAACTTAATGCATCTTAAGTGTGTGTGTCTGTGTGTGTTTTAGCATGATTTGGTAGCATTCAGTTGCAATCGGCTCATAATTTGTATATTTGCGTTAATGGCCAGAATTTTTGAAGAACTGACAGCACAACTGGACATTTTAGCTTAAATATTGAAGACTATAATTCCATTGTCAATTCTGCACAAATCCCTCTTTAAAGGAACACTTTTTCCCTAACCCTTTAGTGTCCCTCTGCCCATAGCCAACTTACGTTTTGCCAGCGCCGAGGTCCTTATGTGCTGGCTAAGTCTCCTCTTCCACCGTCACAGTGATGCAGGAACCTCATGTGTAACGACCATTGAATCAATTCTTTTCCTATGGGGGATTTAAAAACATTGGACGTTGGACATACGCAAAGGGTAGAAAAAAGCCACTAAAGGTTGAGTTAACCCTGCAATGTAATTATTTCTGTCTCTGAAACTAATCTTTTACATTGCAGGGCTAAGGGAATAGACACTGCCACTAAACCACTTTAATAAGACTAAGTGGTCTGGGCGCCTATATGGTCCCTTTAATAAATAACCCAATGAAATATTGTGCATAAAACCTTTTCAAGCTAAATGTCTGCTCTCTCTTGTTCTTGTATGAGAGGCAACAACGATCAAGTTAGTGGGTACAAACATATAAATTAGCTTCAGTATCTCATTTGGCTCAGTGTGTACTGTGTTTTGGATACACAACTCCCTGATCATTTTAGGTGCAATTCCCACATTATTTTTATTATGTGATTAGATGCGTTATTCAAATGAAGTGTATACAGTAAAGCTGAAGATATTTATCACAAAATTAAACTCTGCAGTTCTCTCTGTTAAATATCATGTTGTAAAGTCTATACTTTTCATCACTTTTTAATTTGCCAATGTTGCATAAAACTGCTTTGAAGTGAAATTTAGTATATAACGCATTTTTCATAAATAGTATTGTGAAAATTGTCAGTGCAGTGTTTAGCTGGTTTTAAATGTTGTTTGCCATTTTAAAAATGAATAAAGTGGGTTTTTTTTTTTTATTGGTGTTGATTTGTGGGGGGAAAAATGCTAATGCATTACAAAAAATGACTGCTTGAATAATAATTTTTTTTTTAAATGAATTAATAAGCCCAAGATAGCTAATGTATCGCACAAGAATAAGAGTCCACAGGACCGAAATAACACGGACATAACCGGCCTAACGACAGGTAACACACACCACAAAGTGGCCGCCTACGCGGACGATCTACTCTTTATAATAACCAACCCTGAAATCTCCCTCCCGAATATCCAGAAAGACTTACAGATATATGGGGAAATATCCAACCTGAAAATCAATAACAGTAAATCGTTCATTCTCAATGTTAGCATCCCTACTGCAAGGGCGAACCCCCTCCGACACAGCTTCCCCTTCCAGTGGGCCGAGCACAAGATTAGATACTTGGGAGTCTGGTTGACTAGGCAGAGCAGAGACATGCTTAAGGAAAATTTTACAGACACACTTCAGACGTTCCAAAAAGACATGCGGGAATGGTCATATCCACACATCTGGTTGGGGAGAGTACAAGTAATAAAAATGAACTTCCTACCACGCCTCCTCTATCTCCTCCACACCATTCCCATCAGGCTCCCGAGCCCCTCTTTTAAAACCCTCAGAACAGAAATGATCAGATACGTATGGAATGGGGGGAAACCCAGGGTGAAATTCACTACCCTGACGCGGCCTAAGGACAAAGGAGGCTTAGCCCTCCCAGACTTCCACTTATACTATGTGGCCACACACCTACAGAGAATTGTAGAGTGGTCAAAAGACAGGGTACACAAACTATGGAAGACAGTGGAAGAGACAGAGGCGGGTAGACCACTCTCGGGACTGCCCTGGGACCGAAACGCGACGAACTGGGACGAAATGTCCATATACACCAAACACACCCTGAAAATATGGAGGAGGTTAGCGGTGAAGGGGAACATATCGCCATACCCCTCTTCCCTCCTTCCATTGACGTATAACAAAGACTTCCCCCCGGGACTAGACCCAAGAGCCCTCAGAGACATCCTTCCAGACACTCACCCATGCTTACATCACGTCCTACAGGAAGGGAAATGCAAAAAGTTACCGGACATGATGGGAGGGGTACCCCCGACCTTTATGCACAACTTTAGATATTCCCAACTAACCAACTACATCCACACTCTACCACAGGGATCAGCACTCACTAGAGAACACACCACATTAGAGGTGGTCTGCATGCACCCAGACCCGCTCCCACACGGAGTGTCCATGTTACAAACGGACATCCCAACCGAGACACCCTTATTTATGGGGAAGTGGGAGAATGCCCTAGGATACACATTGACAGACACAGGATGGGAATCCATTTGCTACCTCACACACAGTAAAACACAAGAGACAGCCTACAAATTACTAACTCACTGGTATAGGACACCACACCTCCTCCGTCAGATAGACCCAGATCAATCTCGCCTATGCTGGAGATGCCAACAAGAAGAGGGAGACATAAAACATCTGGTGGGACTGCACAAAAATTAAACCATTTTGGCAAAACATACACAGAATGCTCAAGAAATTCACAGACGAGCCACCCCCCCTGGAACCGGCAGCAATGCTCCTACTCCACACTCTAAATACAAACGATCCATGACCATCCGAATACTTAATATAGCCAAGCGAGTAATCCCCCAATTTTGGAAGCAGAACATAACACCTCCACTTAAGACCTGGTTCAGCCAAATGGAGGAACTCAGGATAACAGAGGAACTGACCATGACGACTAATGCGACCCCAAAGACCTACATGGACATTTGGACATATTGGATCCTAGAGACAGCGAAGGAAGGATTCCAAATGGAACTCGGATCAGACGAACGCCAAATCACAGACAGGACTTAGAACACCCACTGGACGACAGATGACGGAAGACAATGACTATAACCACCCCTCTCCCCACCCTAACCCCGACTTTCCCCACCCCCACTCTTCTAAAGACCCACACGGGACAAAAACCCCAACCCAAGCAGAAATTAATACCTATAGAGGAGACATTAGTGCCCTGAATAAAAATCCATACGGGTTCACACCCATCCCATAACCTACAAGAGACACAATCCTACTGGAACACAGATCGAGCAGACGTGACAATCACAAAATAGCCTGAGGACAGCAACAAGCTACAATCACACCCTCCCGAAATGTGAGCCATAAACCTCTCAACACAGATACACCATATCCCATACACATGACATCCAGGACACTAAGTGGAGAGTCGCACGAGTCCGCCTAGGACACAATACCCAACCCAAGAAGAAGGGACCTGAATGTCGCCTAACAATAAAGGTTGGATAAGAGGTCTGTGAGCCTCAACACAAACATAACACGAATCACAGCTGCTGTACAAGAAATATATAAACCACATAAACACAGTTCAATTAGTCAAACAAATGGCAGATGGTAAAATGTACATGAAGTTACTTGTGAAACTGGAAAATAGGGACTTGCAAGTCCGTCAACATTGTGGGCCTGCGAGCCCAAACATACATTGATGTTTTCTAAAATTATGATAACTCACCTTAGAGACCTGCGAGTCTCCAACCTTTACGTAAGTAATATAAATAAATAAAAATTATATTAAAAAAAAAAAAGAGTCCACAGGACCCAAGACAGGTGATCAGTTTTTCTCCCCCTTTCCATTAATTCTTTCCATAAGGAGGTCCAAGAAAATCAATGGTCATGGGCCCTCTAAGACCTGGACTCTGTGAGAATATATTTATCAAAACAAGTTAATTTTAGTAATATCAAATAGATATGGCACGGTATCTCCTTATTAATTTAAGCTAAGAGTTAACTCACTAATTTTAATTATTTTAAAAGCTCAAGTATGTTTATTAAGATAATTTAGTTTTCACACAATTTACAAGTTCTATACAAATATATATATACATTTATTGGGATTAATAATAGTAAACATGCTATCTAACAGGGAACTGTTCATGTATATGAGGCTTAAACACATGGTCAGGAAACTCTCAGGCCCAAAGCGAGACCCCTCTTTGATGGGCGACTTTGGAAAACTGTGTGTGAGGTAGGCTGGGCAGGAAACCGCTATCCGCCTGCTACAGAGCCCTTCAGGATGCCCAGAGACCCCTGAAGTTCTTCTATATGATTATTGGGAAACAGAGCTTCACCAGGAATTTACCACATATCAGTGGAAACGGGCACTAATGCAGACAAACGCAGCTACTAGGGGCATAGTCCAACTGGAGGTGACATATAAATTATGTATGAGCTGGTATATGACCCCGCAGAGGCTCTCCCACATCTATGCTAATTTGACTCCCAGATGTTGGAGATGTGGCAAAGGGAAAGGTACGATTAGCCACATGTTCTGGTCCTGCAAAACACTCCAGCCTTTCTGGACACAAATCAAAGAAGTGATTCATACCATGACAGGGCAGGACATACCGCTTCACATTGCACTCTACATACAACACACATTCCCGAAGCTGTACAAGAAAGCAGATAGAGCAGCAATTAGTCATGTATTGATTGCCACAAAGAACAGCATAGCATCTCTGTGGAAAAACACACAGCCACCAACGCTAAATGTAGTACTGGAAAAACTTAAAGGACCACTCTAGGCACCCAGACCACTTCAGCTTAATGAAGTGGTCTGGGTGCCAGGTCCTTCTAGGGTTAACCCATTTTTTCATAATTATAGCAGTTTCAGAGAAACTGCTATAATTATGAATGGGTTAAGCCTTCCCCCTAATCCTCTAGTGGCTGTCTCATTGACAGCCACTAGAGGCGCTTGCGTGCTTCTCACTGTGATTTTCACAGTGAGAGCACGCCAGCGTCCATAGGAAAGCATTGTAAATGCTTTCCTATGAGACCGGCTGAATGCGCGCGCAGCTCTTGCCGCGCGTGCGCATTCAGCCGGCGCGGAGGAGGAGGGAGGAGAGAGCTCTCCGCCCAGCGCTGGAAAAAGGTAAGTTTTTACCCCTTTCCCCTTCCAGAGCCGGGCGGGAGGGGGACCCTGAGGGTGGGGGCACCCTCAGGGCACTATAGTGCCAGGAAAACGAGTATGTTTTCCTGGCACTATAGTGGTCCTTTAAGACCAGAGTGTACGAAGATATGTCCCACAGAATGAACAGCACAAATCGAGTATACGAACAAACGTGGGCAAAATAAGAGGCAGTCTGGGAATCACATGGTTACAGGGGATGGGGAATAAAGATGATTCTCCAATATTGCCCATGGGAGGTACAGGCCCTGAGGGGAGGGCTGTGTGATTGTGGGTAGGGGGAAGAGGAGGACCACACAGAAAGACCGTCCACATACGCCCCTGAACACGGGGGGGGACGGTAACGGGAGCTAGCTAAAAGTATCATACAAAACCTATTCAACTGCTTAACCCAAGCGATGCCAACAATTGTCCTATAGTTATAGTTGTAATTATACTTATGTTCCTTTTTTATAAGTTAGATTTAAGTTGGAAGTAACCTAGGTAAAGTGATATGAGAATATCCAGGGCCACGACTTCCACACCTATGTCAGCACATAGACTCGAAACCGGCAAGATTGACACATAGATGACCACAGGAGAGGGGGGCTTGGTAGAACGTGCAAAGGCACAATGTTATTACTGTATATGCACAAGAATGTTGCACAAACTATGTAATGCAGAAGTACCACAAACCCCACTAAAATCAGATACAGAAACTGCCGAACACTGCTGGACTTCCATCATCACCTGCATTTGATTCTATTTAACTTAGAAAGTTCGGTGAGATCATTCATCTGGATGAAGGGAACACGCTCTTGGGTAAGAATATTGACTCTGTTCGGTAGTTTGTTCGTTTTCAAACTATCGAACTAGACCGACCGCAAGCCCTGATTCTCTGGAATTGTTTTGAGCATGGGACCATACCTTCGGTCGGTCAAAAACATGAACCCCTGAACTGACCTGGGTGATTTTTGGATATGTTGGTCACCCAGATCAGAGCTATCAGGGGATGTAACATTTGTGAGGATATTATGTGTTTTGGAGGTACTTTTGGGACTTTTTACAATTGTGTGGTTTTTCTGCCTGGAAATAATTGGGTTAATGCAGTATCTGACTCCATTATCTCCCAGGCAGAGGGGAGGATTGTATGCCATGTGTGGGAGTGCCTTACATTGTCAATGTGTTATTATTGGATTGTAAGTTTGTGTCCCTGTCCCCAACAAGGTCCATGTGGGCGTACACCTTGCTAGGGGGACTTGCATAAAAGGCCAGTGTGGCTCCCATTAAAGAGAGATTTTGTTTACCCCCTCGTGAAGTCTTGGCTCATGTTTGGGGGATTGGAGAACTACATTCACTCTGGGGATTGCCATAATCACTATACTGAGTATAATCGCTAGCTCTTATAAAAGCTGTTCCTGCTACGCTCTTTGGACCAGGAGGGGTTCACCCACTGGAAGCTGGATCCTGGCCTGGGGTCCAGGGTGGGTGGAGAACGGCGAGACCCCAACCAAGCAGTGGCGGTTTGTGGGGTTTATGGTGGTTGTGGTGTTCCAGTACAGTGCTTATGGTGCTCGCAAGTACTAGGAAGCAGGGATTGATGGAGGTACCCGGTCGGGGTGCCAAGCGGTCCGTCACAAATGGTATGTATAAATGATCAATTCTTGAGCAAAGTTCTAAATATTAAGCAGCAACACTATTGGATTCCATGATAATTCCTCCCCATTTACCACTGTGTCACTGTAGCGTTACTCACCTTATCCAGGGGCCGGTTGCGGCCCTCTCTTCAAGCCGCGCGCGGTCCTGCTGCTGCACGAGCCGCGCACGGCTCATCCGACAGCTCCACTAGCAAGGCGGGCAGTGACCGCAAGAAGCGGTCACGTGTCCCGCCTGAATCTAAGAGCGCGCCGCGAGTCTCGGGCGCGCTCTTAAAGAGACAGTGGGAACCTAAATTGTCAAAAGGCTCCCATTGGCCCCTGTCATACCACACTCCCCATACACTTACCTTTTGGGGGTGTGGATATGACAGGAGCCAATCACATTAGTTTTGAAGCTATTTAAACTTACCTCTCCCTTTACTCCCTGCCCTATCGTGGTTTCTGTATCAGTTCCCTTTAGCGCTTGTTGTGTTCAGTTGTGTTTCTCCGTATTGACTTTGGCTTTGTTTCTGACTACGTTTTCTCTTAATCCTTATCTGTTCTGGTTGTCGGCTTGCTGTTTACTGTGTACCAGACCCCGGCTTGTCCTAGTTTACGCTGTCTCTCTGTGCCCTTGATTTCGGATCGTTCCTGACTCTGTCTCCTCTCATATACGTCGAGTCCGGCCATTCTAAGGTCCGGTAGACGTGTCTCTCCTCTGTGTTGTCTTCTGTTTAGCTGAATCCTGCGTGTTGGGGTATATTCTCGTTACAGTCACAGCTCCTGGGTCCTCTGTCGGCATGACTGCACAAAAACTAAGCAGCCATGCAGACAGAGATATTTGCAGCTGCTCGGTCTCCCTCGGTTCCAGTCCCCAGCGGGTGCGACGTTCTTAGGAACGCCAACCGCTGCAGTTCGGATTTTTATAGGAAACTTACCTTTGCCCACATCAAAGATGGCGTCAACGTGAGGTCAGAGCCAATTACAGCCCAAGGAGGGTTATTTAAACCTAAATTACCTTTTTGTCAGTGACCTGTCGTGGTTTCCACTAGCTAGGTATCCAAGAGTGTGTTCCTGATTGCGTTTTTCTGGTATTTGACTTTGGCTTCGTTTTGACTTCCCTGATTTCCGGTATTCTTGACTTCTGGCTTTCCTCATCGTTGTGTTTCATTCTGTGTCCCTGATATCGGCAAGTGTTTTGACTATTTTCAGGTACATTAAGAACGGCCATTCTAAGGTCCGGTTAGGTGTTATCCTTAGTCTTAGGTGTGATACTAGTCTACGTGCTGGATCAACTATAATTGTGACACACTGTTCCCCAGAATTACTTTTAAAGCATAATTTAACTTGTGCAAATTTGAAATAGAAAAGTTCATATATGTCCTTTGTCAACTAAAACTAAAGTATGCACACAATAAGATGTTGGGAGAGTTGCAAAATTGACTAAATAAGTAGAGTGGATAAATTCATACTTCCCTACTCTGGCGTCCCGAGAATCTGGACTTTGGTCGGAAGGAGACGGTACAGTGATGTGATGACAGGCACCCTCCCATAGTAATTTGTCATCTTGCCTGGGTTCCTAGGCACCCACTCTGAATCTCCCTTTGAATTAGGCACAGCCCTGCTTAACTCAGTGGAGCTAACCAGATTATCCTTGCCACAAGTGCCAGGCACGGCCCAGGTAAGTTTTCAAACCGTTCTAAAACAGTATGACAATTTATTCTGGGTGAGCACCAAAAGCACTACAGTGTAGTGGTTATGGCAAGTGGACTGTTCCTTTAAATGTAATAATGTCTAACATTTAGTATACTACTACATATAATCTCAATTTATTGAATCTTAAATTTGAACTCTTTCCCTAACCCTAGCTGGTCCTAATTTCACCCTATTTTTGCTTACCATGTAGGATTTTGTCAAGCGGCCCCCTTCGGATACAATCTCTAAAGGTAATCCACTTGAGCACTGTCAAGGACAGACACCCTAACTCGCAAACAGTAAGGCAAGATTAATGTTATACGCAAGATGTGTTACTGGGACTTAGAATGGCTGTACTTAACTTAATAATAAATAGGTATTCAGAATAGGCAGATATAGGCCAATGAGTATAATAGAGCCAAGAGTCAGGGATATCAGAATACAAAATACACGATTAAACAAATCCAAGAAAATAGGAATGTATTTTTGGACTAGCAGAAACCATGAAAGGGCCCTCCTGGTATTGCTTTCGAAAAGAGACCTTAATGGGCCTACAGACGGTTATAGATGCATTTGTATGGGGGATAAGAGACATATGATACCCAGTGGGACAATGGCTGCAGGCGGCACTTTGACAGGGGCGGCATTATGCTATATATATATATATATATATATATATATATACATATACAGAACTCTCTGGGCCCCTGCTGCTTTATTCTATGAAGAGGAGGCCCAGAGATCTGATTCTCCATCTCCTGGCTGCAGCATTCAGTGCTTTTCTCTGCTGAGCTGCGGGAGTATTGCCTCAGGTTGCCACAGCAATGTTCTGCGCAGCACGCAATGCATACCAGAGCATTGAATGCAGCAGCCAGGAGATGGAGAATCAGATCTCTGGGCCCCCTCTTCGCAAGACACCTTCCTGGACCACCAGGGAATCTTGTGTCCCCACTTCCTGCCCACAGGTAAGAGGAAGGGGGGGGGGGGAGACATTTTATTATACATTAAAAAAAACAACACCACATCCCTCCCCACAGCCCACAAACACACATACACTACATCCAGTACACCACTACAAACACACACACATACATACATCCAGTACACACCACTATAAATATACATACTCTACATCCAGTACACACCACTACAAAAACACATACACTACATCCATTACACACCATTATAAACACACGTACACACACTGCATCTACTACACAAACACACACACTGCATCCATTACACAAACACTGCATTCACTACACAAACATACACACTCCTTCCACTACACACACTGCATCCATAACACAGACACTGCATCCACTACACACACAGGCATTGCATTCACTACACAAACACAGATACTGCTAGCACTACACATACTGCATCCAGTACACAAACACTGCATCCATTGCACACTCTGCATACAATACACAAGCTCAGACACTTCATTAATTACACACAGCATAAATTAATGGATGTAAGTGTGTTTTGGAGAGCGTGTTTTTTTGGGGGGGGTTTGCGGGGAGGGGCAGCATTTCATCTATGGAGCCAGGTATGCCCTGATAGCTGGGCAGGTTTTATACCACCCCAAATCTTTAGGGGGATTGGGTTTTCCTAATCTGTACATGTATTATGTGGTGGCTCAGTTAGCAAAGGGGTCATGTGGCATTACCCACCAGATGAGAGGCAATGAGTGGACCTGGAATCGGGACTGATGGGGCTAGATCCCCCTCAATTTTATATCTGGCTGGATTGACAACATAGCACTCTTGCATGAACAGATTATCTGGCCATCATGAGAATTTCCCAGCGGAATGTCCTGTCCGATGTTGCCATGTGATATTCCCTCCTAGCTAGATAGCCTCACTAAATAAAAAGTATAAGAATTGCTGACCCAGGCAAAGGCTGCAATGTGTGACTGTGAAATTTAGCACATCTACAAACTCTACATATTACCAGAACATCTTTCATGATAGTTCACCTTCAAGGGGGAATATATTACAGTGTGCCAATGATTCTAATGCTGCATGCATGCACAGTGTGTATTTTCCATTGGCATCCCGAACGTAAGTCAAAGTTCTATTGAAAGGCCTTTGTTTTCGATCTGTCTCAATAACACTGTCTTAATATTAGTCCATCGTGTGAAACGTGAAGTTGCAGGGATTTGCAGTTGAGATGTTTAATACCATTTAAAGTATATTTAAATGCAAAATTCAGGGTGGAGACATGAATAATATTTTGCTTATAACATGTTAATAGAGAATCATCCTTATTTATTTTATTTTGATGATGTGCAATAAGTGATTATTTTATAAATGAGGAAACAAAGACCACTTTCACCTTGCACCAACTCTTTTTCCTCTTTTGAAGAAGAATAGGGAATAAGCTAATGGAATATATATTTTTCATACATACACTTTGTACAGCGATTTCTAATAAAATAAACGAGATCACATTTCCATTAACAGTAGAAAAGAGAGAAATGTTATGCGTTTGCACTGGGTTTAGGTAGAGACTATTGCTTTTATTCATTCAACAGTGTATTGCATTTATCTTTATTTCTTTTCAGATTTCAAATTCATTATAATTTGAAGTTGAGTGAAAATACTCCTATGTTTAAATCCTGAGAAAAAAAACTACCTGTTCTAAACAGTGTAATTCCACTTTTGGCAGCGTCATTGGGACATCAGGCATCCAAAACAAGAGTTCCATTCCTTTGCACAGATACTATTTATATGGCTGGGGGCAGTTAAATTAGGTTTTCAGCCAATCATTAGGCATCAGGATCAGCTACTGGCTTCTGCTGGTCTACAGGAGCAGTTTGTCTTAAATCTGCCTTTAAAGAAAAACAAGAGCCCGACAGGACCTTGGTAAGACAGCAAACTGTTAGAAAACTGTTTGCTCAACTACCAGGGTAATTGGGACCAGGGTACAGCTACCATAATAACCACTACAACCACTACAATGCTTACTTTGTGAAAAAGTGATCTTAAAGGTGCTACAGTCGTTATTGGGAGTGTTGACATTTGCATCGAGGGTAATTCCGACGGGGAGAGCATTTTCTAGGAAATTGGACATGGCAATGGCAAACATTAATGGAAGGTCGCTAAGGCAAAGGGAGTTCACAGTCTGATGCTGTTCACAGATGCAGCGGAGGCCATTGGTTTTGGTATATATTGGAGTAGACAGTGGTGTGTGCAAGAATGGCCAGAGTCATAGGCACAAGGAGGGTTAACAAAAAATGTAACATTGTTAGAACTGTTTCCCATAGTAGCAGCCATATATCTTTGGAGGGAGGAGTGGAGAAATAGGTGTATGATTGCCACATGTGACAATTTAAGTGTAGTCATGGTGATCAATTCATTGCAGTCTAAGTGTAAGCAGGTGATCAATTTGCTTAGGCATTTGGTTTTAAGGTATTTACAATTAAACATATGGTTAAAAGCCAGGCACATACCAGGTAAATTGAATAGACTGGCTGATGCTCTTTCACGATTGCAATTACAGGAGTTCCGGGAAATGGCACCTTGAGCGGAGGCAAAAGGAATACAGTTCCCACCAGACCTTTGGGGACTGATTCGGGACACTTAAGTGCCTTTTTAAGGAATTCAGTGGCCGCTTCTACTTGGAAAGCTTATGTCAGGGCATGGAACGAGTGGTTTAAATTTATCAAATATATTGAGAGTAATCCATTGGGGGAGGATAAAGAGAGTGCAATGCCATTTGTATTTCTTTTAATGCAAAAAGGTGTTTTGAAATCAAAGCAAGCAATTTAGCAGGGATGGATTTCTTTTGAAAATTGTGTGATTATAGGCCAATCAAAAAATATTTCATAATCCATCAGCTGTTGAAGGGTTACAGTGGAACGTTTCAAGTTAGGGATAATAGAAAGGCCATTTCATTTCCAGTTTTAGCACAGTTATTTGAAGTTATAGAAATAGTTTGTTATTCACTGTTAAGAACGCTGGTATCCCGAATACCCGTTCCTCCAGACACTCCTGAATCAGCTAGGGACTTTGTGATTATAGCCCTGTTCGCCTGGAGCGCTGAGTTGACTGTTACCGAAATCCTAGGGAGCAGAGAAGATAAAACACCGCAACACAGCAATCGTATACCCAAAAATCAATCGGAACTAGATGAAAGGTACAACAGGAATGTCTTTATTTAGGCCAAGTGGTCGGCTTTTATGCAAGTCAAGGGTACATTATACACGCCCGCAGAAACTCCCACAACATGCCCACATGAGATGTTGAGTCACTGTGACACAGCAGAAAACACAAACTTATGAAAATATGAAATATTACAGTGCAAACATATCCAAGCCCCCACACTGTTACGGGAGACAGTCAGTATACCGGGCCCCTGTGCCTGATGTGGTTGTTTAGGAGTCTTCAGCGTGGAAGTGGATCAGTAGGACCTGGTGCAGGGTAACCGCACGCCCCCTGGTGTTGAGCACCAGCATTTGTACGGCCACAAACCAGAACCCTGTTGCAGCTTAGCGTATGTCAGAGCAGAAGTATGCTGAGATGTATCCAGTACTAGAAACAAGGCAAGGCTAGGATAGACACCAAACAAGAAAACAAGACAAAACTAGTAGAACCCAGAACCAGAGAGAGTTACAAAGCTAAACCCAGAACATGTACACAATACAGGGAGTGCAGAATTATTAGGCAAGTTGTATTTTTGAGGATTAATTTTATTATTGAACAACCACCATGTTCTCAATGAACCCAAAAAACTCATTAATATCAAAGCTGAATATTTTTGGAAGTAGCTTTTAGTTTGTTTTTAGTTTTAGCTATGTTAGGGGGATATCTGTGTGTGCAGGTGACTATTACTGTGCATAATTATTAGGCAACTTAACAAAAAACAAATATATACCCATTTCAATTATTTATTATTACCAGTGAAACCAATATAACATCTCAACATTCACAAATATACATTTCTGACATTCAAAAACAAAACAAAAACAAATCAGTGACCAATATAGCCACCTTTCTTTGCAAGGACACTCAAAAGCCTGCCATCCATGGATTCTGTCAGTGTTTTGATCTGTTCACCATCAACATTGCGTGCAGCAGCAACCACAGCCTCCCAGACACTGTTCAGAGAGGTGTACTGTTTTCCCTCCTTGTAAATCTCACATTTGATGATGGACCACAGGTTCTCAATGGGGTTCAGATCAGGTGAACAAGGAGGCCATGTCATTAGATTTTCTTCTTTTATACCCTTTCTTGCCAGCCACGCTGTGGAGTACTTGGACGCGTGTGATGGAGCATTGTCCTGCATGAAAATCATGTTTTTCTTGAAGGATGCAGACTTCTTCCTGTACCACTGCTTGAAGAAGGTGTCTTCCAGGAACTGGCAGTAGGACTGGGAGTTGAGCTTGACTCCATCCTCAACCCGAAAAGGCCCCACAAGCTCATCTTTGATGATACCAGCCCAAACCAGTACTCCACCTCCACCTTGCTGGCGTCTGAGTCGGACTGGAGCTCTCTGCCCTTTACCAATCCAGCCACGGGCCCATCCATCTGGCCCATCAAGACTCACTCTCATTTCATCAGTCCATAAAACCTTAGAAAAATCAGTCTTGAGATATTTCTTGGCCCAGTCTTGACGTTTCAGCTTGTGTGTCTTGTTCAGTGGTGGTCGTCTTTCAGCCTTTCTTACCTTGGCCATGTCTCTGAGTATTGCACACCTTGTGCTTTTGGGCACTCCAGTGATGTTGCAGCTCTGAAATATGGCCAAACTGGTGGCAAGTGGCATCGTGGCAGCTGCACGCTTGACTTTTCTCAGTTCATGGGCAGTTATTTTGCGCCTTGGTTTTTCCACACGCTTCTTGCGACCCTGTTGACTATTTTGAATGAAACGCTTGATTGTTCGATGATCACGCTTCAGAAGCTTTGCAATTTTAAGAGTGCTGCATCCCTCTGCAAGATATCTCACTATTTTTGACTTTTCTGAGCCTGTCAAGTCCTTCTTTTGACCCATTTTGCCAAAGGAAAGGAAGTTGCCTAATAATTATGCACACCTGATATAGGGTGTTGATGTCATTAGACCACACCCATTCTCATTACAGAGATGCACATCACCTAATATGCTTAATTGGTAGTAGGCTTTCGAGCCTATACAGCTTGGAGTAAGACAACATGCATAAAGAGGATGATGTGGTCAAAATACTCATTTGCCTAATAATTCTGCACTCCCTGTACATAAGGGAAACATTAACAGAACAGGGGCAGGACAGGATTGTACATGGACTGGGAATACAAAATAAAACAAGACAAGATAATATAGGCAAAACAAGCAGAGACAAAACTAAGTACTATATATGTAATAAACATTGGAGATTTACACATACATAAATGGCCAAGATGTATGCACCAACTGCGTCAAAGTCCTCCAATTAAGGTGGGTCCTATCTACCTAGATATGCATGACTAAATAAACAATAATAAAATACACACAGCACTTACCTGCAAGAAAAGGGCAGAGAACTTGTAGCAACTGTCTGCAGGAACCAACTGAAACAAAAGGATTCATGGAAAAGGAACGTGTGTGGCAACATAAAACAAACATTTAAAGGAATCCGAAAGACTGGGAATTCCAGGAACGGAATACCGGAATGAACCCAGAAAACCCAGCATAAAGAAAACCAGACACAGAAAAGAAAACCAGGAAAAGCAAGGAAAACAAAACAAGAATTGTAAAAAGAGTAATGGATACCAGAAGCCAAGGCCAGACCTCTGAACAGGACAGAGTAGGTCCTGACACACACATATTATATGTCCAGATAGCTGGTCCTAGAGCACCCAATCTGGCAAAATAGCACTCTGATCCCAGGTTCCCAGGGATGCCACCAAGGTAAAGATTTGACGACCGCGCACGAGGCGGATGCCCACAATAATTCCAAAAGTTTAGTGGTCGCGGTCGGTCAGTTTGAAAGTCATCAAATTGACCCCAGAAAGGTTAACTGTCTTTGAGTCTCAGTGGTAGCATTGGCTCACTGGGGTACTAGAAGCAGCCACACCAGATAGCGGTCTCCGGGCAAATTAGGAAAAGGCAAGATGCCCACAAAAGAGGCCCCAGGGAATCGCGCAGTCGATTGGCGTAGAGTACCAGACACTCGCCGACTAAGTTCCACTGTCCGTGTTCTGGGAACAAGATTACTGCCGCTGTCTCTAGCAAGTGTCGAGCCAGTATCTGAATAGCGGCCATATAGCAGGGCCCCCGTCAAAATAAATAAGCCAGGCGGGAACAGGGAATCAGTACTAAGGTCCCCCCGAATGCAATCCAAAAATGACCACACCAAATATGTAGTTTCTTCACATTCACACTTTGAGTTAGTTTTATTTAGATGTTCATTTATATAGCCTTTTTTGCAGCGTTAAGGATTGGGGAATTAGTTTCTAGAAGTAAGTTTTGTTTATCAGGTTTGCAGCGGGAAGATATAATTGTTAGTAATAGGAAGGTTATGATATTTATTAGTAAATCAAAAACTGACCAAGAAGATAAAAGCAGATGGTTGGCATTATTTAACATCCAATGTTCAATCATATGCCCAGTTAGAGTGACAGAGGAATATCTATTACTGCGACTAAGAGTGGAAGGCCCGCTAACTAAATTTCAATTTTAAAAAGTTTTTAAAGTATGGTTGGCAAAATTAGGTTTAGGTCATGGGTCGTCAACCTGGTTCCTACCGCCCACTAGTGAGCGTTTCAGGATTCCAAGTGGGCGGTAGGGATTTCAGAGATTGGGTGGGCGGGAGAGCAGGTGCGAGCCGGCGGTACCCGTGCAACCGGGTACTGCCGTCACCATTTGCGGCCCCGGCACGAGTGGCAAACAGCTGTGGCCGCCGTGCAAGGGGTTCATCGGGTGGCCCATGCTTGTGTCTGTTTGTATGTATGTGTTTATGTATGTCTTATGTGTGTGTCTTTGTATGTGTACCTGTCTGTATGTATGTGTACCTGTCTGTTTGTATGTATGTGTCTTGTGTGTGTGTGTCTGTATGTATGTATGTGTGCGTGTGTCTGTATGTATGTGTGCCTGTCTGTATGTATGTGTGTGTGTCTGTATGTGTGCCTGTCTGTTTTTCTGTATGTATGTGTGCCTGTCTGTGTGTCTGTATGTATGCCTGTCTGTATGTATGTGTCTTTTTATGTGTGTGTGTGTGTGTGTATGTATGTATGTGTGCCTGTCTGTTATAGTGGGCTATAGTAAGTGGGCTACCTAGCTAAGCCTTCCTACTGGGCATTGCTATAAGGAAGGTTAAAAAATAGAAAAAAGGTGGGGAGGGGAATTGAGGAGGGAGATGAGATGAGCTGACGCACAGATGAGAAATCATATTATGCGCAAACAGAGAAGTCGTCTGAATATCACCGAAAGAGACCTTTGTTTGTTCCTTACGAAAATCGAACCAGATATCAAATATTTAGTCTCGCAGCATCAACATCAAGGATCTCATTAATCACTCGTAAAGGTAATTTCAATTTACTTTATTGTTTTCTCATTAAACTTTATAAAGTTAAAAACATTATAAACATGCATTAAAGGACCACTCTAGGCACCCAGACCACTTCAGCTTAATGAAGTGGTCTGGGTGCCAGGTCCAGCTAGGGTTAACCCATTTTTTAATAAACAGAGAAACTGCTATGTTTATTAATGGGTTAAGCCTTCCCCCTAATCCTCTAGTGGCTGTCTCATTGACAGCCACTAGAGGCGCTTGCGTGCTTCTCACTGTGATTTTCACAGTGAGAGCACGCAAGCGTCCATAGGAAAGCACTGTAAATGCTTTCCTATGCGACGGGCTGAATGCGCGCGCAGCTCTTGCCGCGCGTGCGCATTCAGCCGGCGGGGCGGAACGGAGGCGGAGAGGAGGAGGAGAGCTCTCCGCCCAGCGCTGGAAAAAGGTAAGTTTTTACCCCTTTCCCCCTTCCAGAGCCGGGCGGGAGGGGGTCCCTGAGGGTGGGGGCACCCTCAGGGCACTATAGTGCCAGGAAAACGAGTATGTTTTCCTGGCACTATAGTGGTCCTTTAAGTAGAAATAAGGTACGTACATTTATTTTTTTTTAAAACATCCTCCTTTCTAAAAAATATTCTGCACTTGCGCGAAAACTGGTGGGCGGTAAGGAAATTTTTCCATCAAGAAAGATGAATTAGTGGGCGGCAGGTAGAAAAAGGTTGACTATCACTGGTTTAGATAAAGAGCGTTATTCATCGCATTTATTCAGGAATGGAGCTGCAACAGAGGCGTTGAGGTGTGGTCTATCTAGGTAATGGAATCATTCAAAAGCTGGGAACATGGGATTCTAACAGATTCCAATTGTATGTCATGCCTAATTTGTTATAAAAAAGGAAAAAAAAGGGAGAGTTCGTGATCCAGGAATGTCATGTGTAAGTGGTAATTGGTTCATAAAAATTGGTTTTCATGCAATGGCGGTATATATTAATATTTTTTTCTGGTAGGAAATAAGAAGCCGGCGATTGACTGGGTTATTGGTCACTCTTTTGTAGTATGGGCCCAGAAGAGGGCACAGGAGCGTACATATGGAGAGAATCTTGGTTTGAAGAGCGCTTCAGTAAAAATATTTTGGAAAGGCACCCGTGGTGCCAAGTGGTCACAGTTATTGGAAATGTGGCAACAATGTTTATCGATTTTTTCCTTATCCAGATTTAATTATAGTTCATTTAGGGGGTAACGACATTGGAGCTACAAAATCAGTGAACTGGTTACAAGAAATTAAGAACTATTTGGTTTTTGCAGCACACATTTGTCCAGCGGTGTGCTTTATCAGCGATCATAGCAAGACATTGCTGGCTTAAAATAGGATATTTAAAACCGTTATAGAGGGTGCACAGAAAGTTAGACAGAGCTATAGAGAACTTTTTGCCAACGTTAGGGATGTGTTCATATAGGCATAGCGATATTGAGGGCAGTTGTGCAGGTTTTTATAAGAGCGATGCAATTCATTTGTCAGAAATAGAATTAGACATATTTAATTTGGGGGTTTAGGCTATGGTGGAGATGGCCATGGGCTTTGGGGGGGCCACCGTGTTTGGTTGCCCAGAACCTCGGTGGCGTTGGAATATCTTATCCTCCTAGGCATCACAGGAGGGTGGATTTGGTTTATTTGTTTGGAAAATTTATGTCTCCTGGCTTTAGGGGGTGTAGCCTGGAAATGGTTAATGGTTATTTGGTTTTAAAGTTATGGTTATTATTATTATGGATATTAAGTCAGAATTGTGAAATGCGTAATAAAAGTCACCACCATTCACCAAATGTTTTAATTTATAAGTAAATAAACCGTTAAAGGAAGAAGTTGTGTTTTTAATTTATATTATGCATCATTAAAAATGCAGCATCCAAACCCCATGTGATCACAGCGGTCGACCATGCGCACTAGGTTCCTGACCGCAGGGGAGGAGTAGTGAAGGCAGAGCCTGACCCAGCGCTCAGGGACATCAATTTTTTATTCCTCGTGAATTTCAATTTTGAAACTTCGTTTTTATTTTTTTTCAACAGTTCCCACTTTAGTAAATAAACCTTTTAAACTCCAAATTCTAGACTAAAACAAGTAAGCTGGAAATATAAATGAGTTGGAGAAATCTTCCAAATCTAATTATTTTAACCTCAACTCTGCTACTCGGCTTTAATTCCCTAAGTTTCTCGATTTAGTGACTAGAACACGGTGCGTTCTGGTTTTGTTAATAAACATTCCGTGCTTTCCATTCCACGCACAGCAGCTGCTATTTCTACCACCGTCGAGCCACGCCCCCCGTGTCGTTCCATTAGGCTACGCCCCCAAAGTGGTCTTTGCTTGCCATCAGGCCTTGCCTCCTGCCCTCACTCTGACGTCACAGCATTCTGTGCTAGCTGGGAGCTTTATAACTGCAGCCTGTGTCACTGTCCCCTCAACGATCACCGCAGGCAAGGGCAACTGGAGGACTTACTGTAAGACTGGTCCAAAAGCATTATGCTCCAAAATAACGTGTTCCGATGTTTAGCTAGTCACTGAGTCAATCATTAAACATCAGGGGTGAAGGGGCTGGGAGTGTTGATTTATACTGCAGCCTTCCCACCCCCCCATGGTACTATTATTACTAATTATCTATTTGCATGCTTTATATGCGTAAATATACAGCTAAATATCTCTAGATGTGTGTGTGTGTGTGTGTGTGTGTGTGTATATATATATATATATATATATATATATACACACACTTTTTTTTTTTTAATCATCCCTGTTATTTTGGGGGTTGGAGCCCCTATTTGGAATGCAGGGATAATTGCAGAGCCCATTGCACTGCAGGGGGTCTTGCATAGGTTGAGTGGTATGTATTATGGAATTAGAATTGAATCTGTTTAGGCTGGTGATTCAGTGTTAAGGACTCATGTGATTTAAAGAAACCAATATGGTGCAGGTAGCACTTGCTCTACAGCCCATTTACAATGTTTTATGAAGGGGGTGTGCCATTTAATTGTAAAGTCAACTTCAAAGTCTAAAGTGGGAGCTGGTATGGTTTAAAGCAAATAGTGAGTTGATTTTTAATATTTTGCTATTTACTGCACCTCCCCTTTCGGCACAATTGGGTTAATAAATCATGTTTAAAGTAGGGGTGTTGAATAGGTCATTTAAATGTGTGGGGACTGTATTTAAAGTGGAATGCTGTCCTCTAAGTTGCTCTTCAAAAATGAGAAATTTGCAATTTTTATCATGATCTGCACTAAACAGAATTGCTTTGAGTTCACTTTTTGTAATGAATATTCTAGAACAGTTACACAAATTAAGCTCTGTATTTTTAAAATTTGCCATGGCTGAGATTGAAGAGAAAGCTTGATGAAGACCTTTTTGGTCGAAACGTTGCCATTGCTGAGATTGAAGACCTACCAGGTCTTAGTGGGTTCTGAAAAGTGCTGGCCTTGAGTATATAGCAATCATATACTGCAGAAACGATTTGAGGAGGAATCCCAAAGGCACTTGTTTACAGTACAGTAGTTAACTTCTTTCCTCTCCCATATAAATCCCAGAGCTGTACTCTTCATGACCTACCCCAATATACATGGTTAGTGCTTATGGTGGATCTGGCACCCCTAACCTTTTTTTTTTTTTTTTCAAGACTTAAAAAAAAAATATGCTTTGCCGTTCTAAAGGTGGGTGTGTCAGTCTGCGAAAAACTAGTAGATGAATGTTATACATACAGTACAAATTCAAGATTTTTTATTTTTTTTGGTATATTCAGAAAATACTCCCATATCATTAACTATTTTTTTTTTTTTCTTTTTTAGACAAATGTGGTGTTTCTGAAAAACTGCAAACCTTTCTATCCAAGACACAGAGCAAAGGTGTAAATTAATAAATTACTCCGAATTCAGAGAACACTTAAAACAATGCCAGGTGAGTATAAAGAGTGAGCTTTTGGTTAACACTACAATAATGTATAATCATGACACATTTTCCTCTCACATTGCTGTGTAAGAGCATATTCTCCTGTATAATGTGCAAAATCTACTTGGTGTTTTTCAATTGTCCAGAGCATATTATTTAAAGCCAAATTGTACCCTGGAAAATAGCAGCAAAAAAAATCATAGTACAACAGGCTACTAAAATGTAGCTATGGAATTCCCCCCAACTTCCAGAGAAGTTACCATTCCACTTCAATGAAATGTCTCCTTGCATATATTGCAGGACCCTTTAAAGGAACACTCAACGCACCATATCCACTATAGTGCACTGTAGTAGTTATGGTGTTGGATGTGCATAAAACCACAAAGTAAGTAATCAAACCATTTTCTACCATTTTTTAGCTTCTTACCTGTGGTCTGTTCGGTGCTGGTTCCTTCCTCTCTGCAGCCAAAAGTGAAAGCAAAAAGCTTTTTCTAGGAGCTTCCGTTGGCATTGCCAGGCTTAGCTCAGTGAAGAGACATTCTGGCTGCAGAAAGTCACAATTATTCCAGCTACAGAAGTCAGTTTGGCCGGCGGACTCAAGACTAGAAGAGTTCACTTAACGAACTTTATGTTGGTAATTAGAATGTGCCATTATCTCCTGGGAACATGTTACTCGTAAAGAAAATTAACTAGGGGACCATTGAAATCAGAGGTCACCGTTTTATAACCCTTCACAATCAATTCTGTAGCAACAAAACGAGAGCAAGAGAAATTTTTTTTTTTTTTCCTTCCATTAACTTGCAAATCTCGAAGTGCTGCAACCACAGCTTGGTTTGCACTAGCAGATATCTGAAGTCCGAGTGGGACCACTGATAGGTCAGTGACTATTTGTCTCAGGCAGCTTCGAGTG
Organism: Pelobates cultripes; assembly: GCA_933207985.1. Taxonomy (NCBI): domain Eukaryota; kingdom Metazoa; phylum Chordata; class Amphibia; order Anura; family Pelobatidae; genus Pelobates; species Pelobates cultripes. The sequence goes on along the minus strand of OW240912.1, from coordinate 94,239,471 downwards.
CAACCTCCAATGCTGTTAGTTGCTGACCCTTGTACTAGAGAATTTATTTTAGTGACCTCAGGAGCTTGAGACCCAGAATAGTGTGCAGTGATGTCTGTATGAACTAAAGGAAGATTTTATTTTCTGGTTGCAAGGTTGTTGTATTATCCTCTCCACCTTCTCCCTCCCCAAATACGTATTTAAAATAACAGCCTGCAAACAAAAAAGTCTGGGATTGAAAAGTCTAATGGAAGGTGGAGAAGCTATTAAATATTTATTGAAACATTGTTACTTGGCCTATGCCATTCTTCTTTGGCTTTCTAAGAGCTTACTTTGTTTAACAATACTCTGCACGTCCTACTGCCTGTACGAATTGTGCCCAGTTTTCTGCTGTTTCTCTGTGATTTTATTTTTTTCTTGCCAAGTGGAATTCTTCTGTAATGTAAATGGTTTAAATCATTGGGAGGTAAGCCTAGTGATGTATAGCTCTCCGGCACTTTAAGATTTACGTCTACTTAAATGAATGGATGTTGCTGTGTCTCTTTTATTACTGCATGGTTTCTTGTATTGGATTAAGTGCTATACCTTCACTGGGCATAATGATCCACTCTACAATATCCTTACCCCAAATAACACCTGTGATAACTTTTGTATAGGCAAAGGGCATTGACCACAACTTTATTAACATTTTACTTGCCTGATGTTACCCAGAGAAAGTTCTCACTATTTGAATCTATTTCTTCTGCAGTGCTGCAAACCAAAGACTTTACTCTAAGTAAACAAGAGTTTACATTTTTTAAGTTATCCTTATACCCATATCATTATGAAATACTGCTGTCAAGATGTATGCAGGCATTATTTCCTCTAGGTTTGGTCTTTTCTGCCTGTCCTTTAGACCGTTATGGGCTGACTAATGTCAAGTCTGTGGATATTTCTTTACACAGACCATCATTAATTGGCTGAGATCATTCATTGGATGATCTCAGGAAATAAAATCTGCAGTGGGATTGACATCAGGCCTGCAGCTCTGCAGAAGTCAGATGGTGGTCATCAGCCATACCTGAAGACTCCGTTCCTGGTGGCACCCAAGTGAGACCACAAACCATTGCTAAAGTAATGAGAACCTTTTTGCATAGTTTTGTCATGCAGTATAAAACTATATAAGAAAGTAATTTAATTTTGCTTGTATAGCAATAGTTAAGCATCTGTGCTTTATGTCCCTGTTGGCTGCTTTCCCACCACAAGAGGAAAACACCTATAAGTGCTATTTTGTTCGCTAATTGTTGAGGCACATTCTATTTGTTTCTATGGAAATGGCTCATCATTTAGCTCCTTACCCCAGAATAGCACCTGTATTTGCCTTGATAAATCTCCTATGTGAGAAATTATAAATAAATCCATCCATTTGCTGTAGGTTTCCTAACGGAGCATGGAACTCTATAGTTCTGGCTGGATATAATTTTTGCCACATTATTTGTGCCCAAGAACTTTATGCAGCACTGTTCTACTTTATTAAACGAATGGGATTCAGCAGTCATAGTCACCCTCCATTGGACTGATACTGTGATAAGAAAGGAATCCTTGAGACCAGTGTATTCTAGTTGACTTCATATCCGTCAAGAAATCAACTAAACTCTTTATTCAAAAATCCAAATTTGGCTTGCAGATATATGTTCCTCTTTTGCATTGGTTCTCAATAACCTTTATAAGTGCTGGACTATTTAACTAATCTATTTAAAAAAAAAAAAATGTATGCTGCATCCTTTGACACCATTTATGTCTAGAGATACAGATCTGGATGACTTTAAATTCTTTATGTACCAGATGTCTTGGCAGATCCTGCTGTAGTCCTCATCCGCTCAGTGTGTTGTGGAGTTGTCCCTTGAACTGTTTTATGTATTATTTCCCAATGAATTGGAATGTTAAATATACTGCACTGTATGTATACTATAGAATAACTATATGATGAAAGTTACCTGTTGAACCCGTGGATTCTCTTTGTGATATTACTATTTGAAGATTGCGGGCCTTTACCACGAAGTCATAGCTAATGCACTGCTTCCCACTTGTACTCCCTTAGAGAGCCATACCAGTTTTGTTTTCTGTAACCACTAAAATGCGCTGCAGTGGTTATGGTGCACCTCCCCTTGTAAGTACTTAGACCTCCAACAATACAAACTGATCTGACAGGCACCACTCCCTCCCTCCACTAAAGCTACAGGGGAGCCTTGAAGCTTTCTCTCATTTTACAAGCTCTGAGTTAAGAAGTGAATTTTGCTAAACACTCAATTAATTGCTCTTAGCCAGTGAGCTAAACACTGTCCCACCTGACCCAGCTTCCCGCTCTCCTGACACTATACGGAAAGCAGGGAATGGCGCCCAACAGCTTTCTGTTAAAAAGTGTTGAAGTAAAACGCCCAAATGGTCTTAAGGCACCATGACCACTTCATATTACTGAATCTGCGCTCTGTGTGAAAGGAGTTTGTCTTTGCCTATAGATGTACAGCTTTGTTTTCCATTCTAGAGAAATTGCTTACCATGTTCCATTCACTCCAAAATGGACTTGAATTTAAATGTTTGCATTTATTAATTGCAGAGATGTTCCTATTGTTTTGAAATATTCTTTGTACTGCCATGTCATTCTTGGAAACGCACATGATACATTCCCTAAAAATAGGCCACGTCTGAAAGACTTGCTGAAACCACGTGAACATCTTATGCTTGACCTTCATACTTGCCTTCGTGTATGCCCCATATGTACAAATAAAATTAAACACACTTGGCCTGCAACTAATGTAATTTAAAAAGAAAAATGCAAGCAAAATGTTTGCTTGCATTTAATGTGCATAGTTTCTTAGATTTTATTTTACTATTCATGAAGATTTTATAACTGGATTATGTCTTGGTAGTTATTTGGTATAATTCACATGAGAAATTCCAGACTAGTATTCGTGACATGTTCTCGTGAAGTCCTATTTATGGATGCTGCTTAAGGCACAAAGATGGTATCTAATAATACTTTAACTGAGCGAGTTTCTGTTGACTGACGTTGCCAAACATCACTGCCCTTGTTTTTTTTTTTTTTTTTTTTGCTGGTTCTATGCTGAGGTGGCACACACACATTAACATTATGGCAACCTTAAGATTTGCTCAAAGCATCATAATCCCTTCCTCATTGTTTGGAAGTGGTCATGGTGCTTGGAGTCTGTATGTGCTGTGTTTCAGTAAGACCTGCTGTGCATTCTGAAATATTTAGACTAGCTGCCGTAGCTGTAACTCCACCTTTTTACAGCCCAATTAGCCAATGTAGATGGGGAAAACTCTGGGGTGTCAAATGTCAGTTTCGTGCATATTCCTTGCACAGGGGGTCATTCATTCCCTGAGAGTGCTCAGTTCATTATGCTCTCGACCAGTAAATGACCAGCGGGATCAGCATCTGGCTTCTTAAGCTCTGCGGAATTCTGATGCACACCTCCCATCAGGACCTAGGTAAAAGGGCAATCCATTGCAAAGTGGTTTACTCCTTGACTAGGGAACAGTTCCAGGCTACTTCTCACATCATATCCACTACAAAGTGCTTATGTAACCCTTTAAAATGGAATTCTGACCCATAATCAGTAGCACCCTGGACTGAATTGCTGTGGCTGAGTGCGACCCTATCCCTTTCTTTCCAGTATATGAATGATGGCCATAGGCCTATATACCAGGCCTGTGGAGTCTGAAGTAATTTTGGATCACTGAAGTCAGTCTGTAAAAATGTACAGATTACGACAAAATGTACCACATAATCTTGAAAAAGGACACTCCATAGGCTTCAGGCTTTTAGTTTTGGATCAAGTATATCATCAAGCTTTTGGGCAGAAAATCTCCTGTTCTTCAACTTGCATACTTTATTCTATCATTACTGTGACGGTAATCACCGTCACTGGGGATGGAAGACAGACACTATGTGTGGGTCCCCATATTCCTTTTGTGTTTTGGTGCAGGGTTTGTTAAAAGTACTAGAGTGCTCCAGCGTCCCTGATGGCTACGAGGAAGCTGACTTGGCGGAGGTACTCGGAGTGCTGGAGCTCCGTCACATTTACCAATTATTTATTTATATTCTGATGATCTCACTCCAGGGACTGTTCCTCAGACCAATTATCATTTTTTTTTTTTTTTTATACTCCTATTTGCCTCTTTCTCCTTCAATATGTTGTTGTTGTTATTATTATTGCTATATTTGATCCATCCCCCTCACCGCTTAGTGAAACACATCTGACTTCAAATATTTATGTTAAATAACGTACATTGGCCTTTTAGATTATAGTGAATGTTTTTTTTTCTTCCGTAATCTGGTATTTTATAATCTTGCAAAATTGATTGTGATTTTTTTTTTTTTTTTTTCATTACCTTTTAGTAACAGACCAAGCCTTTGTGACCCTTGTCACAAATGATATATACTGTCAAGGAGCTCTGGTACTTGGAAAATCTTTAAGGAACCACAGTACATCCCGAAAACTGGTGGTAATGATAACCTCTCATGTCACAAGTCGTATGAGGTAAGGAATACAGAATCTCATATTGAGTTTGTTAATTTGCTCAAAGGATCCCCAGCTCAAATGGAGCTAACTGTTTGCAAAACCTGCTCCGACTAAAAAGTGACATTTAAAGTGAACCTGTCATTACCGATATTGATTTGCAGTTTTCTGGCTAGCATCATGTTGTATAATTGTTTTCCTGGCACTATAGTTTCCTTTTAAGGGAACAAATAAGGTTGTTTTCCTGGCACTATAGTTCCCTGTAGTGTCCTACTATCTAGTGGCCTTCACCCATGGTGTCCACATGCATAGCGTGAAGACGTCCAGCATTAGTTAGGCGACCAAAAGTCGCCTAACCACCTGGAAGTCTAGTCTAGTAACCAGCCACTAGAGGTGGAGTTAACCCTAGCAGGTAATTATTGCAGTTTCTTAAAAACTGCAATAATTATGTTTTCAGGGTTAAATTACCTGGGACACTGCACCCAGACCACTTCAATGAGCTGAAGTTGTATGGGTGCCTATAGTGTCTCTTTAATACAATTAAAAGCTCATATTTTAAGTTATTACAATGTATTTCCATTACCCCTGTCTCCTGCTGATAGTGTTTATTATTAATATTGTATATTTTGTTTGTGTGCTGCTCCTTTACTGTATAATTATTTGGGAAGTACAAACCCCCCCCCCCACAGGTGAAAAGTACACACTCTGCCTCTTTCCTGCAATAAATCAATCGTGTTTCTTTCCACCCTGCCTCTCCCACAGAGCATGCTCCTCTCTCCCCTTGCAGGCATTGCTTTCCCTTTGGCTAAAAACAAACAGACTAGAGTCCCAGAGAAGGGCTTTCTTTATTACAGACACGTAGAGAACAGACTGACCTGAGGGGGAAGTGCTGTTTTTAAATTTTAGTTTTTAAACAAAATTATTATATATGTATTTATATAGTACCAACATATTCCGCAGGGCTGTACAGGCAAATAATGAACATGTACTGATCCAAAAGGAACGTAAGATCCTGGCCTACATTCGAGCAAATACAGTACTTTTAAACAAAATGCTTTGCAAGATGGCTTGTGAGCTTACAATCTAAGGGTAAACATGGAGAGTTGACACATAAAGTTGCGAGGCGTATTTGAAGTAATGGAGATCCAGAGAAACGAATGAGCTGTAACGCTGTAATGAGCTAATAAAATAGCTAACTTTAGAGACGGGCGCAGGATCATGTAATAAAGAAAGGTAGAGCAAGGGTGGGTAGCGATGGCAAATCTTTTTAAAGTTGGTACAAGACAGATATTAATAGTTGTAGGATAATGAACTTAAAAATATGCACAAAATATCATGGCTTTCAATTTTGATTTGAAGTGTACCTTTAAAATGTCTGCCGAATATGCTACATCACATTTAAATTGTTTGTGGAGAATACCCGCATGGTAAATCTGGAGACGGAGGAAAATGATTTTAGAGAAATATAGATCTTTGCTAACAATTCTGCTAGTGATTACATTTGATTCTGTCATTTAAGATTAAGTTGTATTTGTCATGACCGGTACAATTTAAAGGGACATTACCTGCCTTTGAATGAGAAACTTGTTTCACAGGTGTGTGTGTGTGTGTGTGTGTGTGTGTTTTTTATTTTTCTTCCAGTGCAATTTAACAATTTTGCGGCGTAATCGGGGACGTCGCAAAATCCTTGAATGTTCTCTAATTATTAATGTGCTTTATGCATATTCACAGTTGGCACTAAACACTAGGCAACAAGGATTCTGACATAGAAAAGATTTGCTGAAGATCAATATCTTGCGTTTCTTGTGGAATGGTCCTTGTTCTGATATCTATGGCCAGGGAATTGCAGAGCTCTGGTATCTGCATCAACTGGGAGTGAACTCAAGTTGTCTTAATGAATAATTTCATGTAATGGCAATTGCTGCTTTGTGACTGTGCTACACGGAGGACCATGTTCATAGCAATGAGTTTGCTGTAATGGTCTGGTGCAGATTTTGGTTAGGTAGGCTCTGCAGCATGTAACCCACAGTCATTAGACGTGGCTGTGTCCATTCATGGTTTGAGTGGGTTTTCTGTTAAGCAACTCTTCTAAGCATAGTTATGGTAGTTGATGTGGGGATCAGCCCACTAATGTTGTTGTGTTTGAGTTAGTTGTGCGCATAATGCATTGAATTTAATGTTTTTCCTAATCATTGCTTGGATGTCATTGTGCTTTAAGGTTGGCTGTGTCTCACATTGTGGTCCTTTCATGCTCCAGTGTCGTGTTGTCCATATGTAAGTGTAGGTTTCTTTCCAGGATAAGTTCTGCAAGGGGTCATTTAAAGTTGTATATCCTGCTGATTTATATCCAGACTCTTGCCTTATTCTGATGACTGCTAGTAGCTAGCCTCAAACGATTTTCCAAACTGTTTAGTCACGGTGGACTGTTTTTATTTAATAATCTTCATATAGAATAGGCTGATTCACATAAATAAACTGAGTCAAACAAAGCTGTCGATGAGGTGGCACAATTTCTTATATTTTAATAGTTCTCTCCTTCAAGAAAGTGACAAAACGGTCCATGAAAGGCACTTGCTTTTACCTCCATGTCTGACTGCAGTGCTAAAATCTCCACATGCAATGCTGATGGGATCCTCTGAAAAGACTTTCCTTGAAGCCATGGAATCATCCTCGTGATCCTCTCCAAATGGAAAGCATATAAATGTAGTGATTTGGCTCAAGTAAAGCAAAGTCTTGAAAATGTCTCTCAAAGTCTGAGCTGACCATTTCAATTAGCTCAATGTACCGCTTACTGTCAAGTTGTGCATGCTCCTTCCCTTGGTTATGCAGCTCAGATTCAATGTTTTGGAATTTTCCTAATTCCTGGCGCTGCAACTTGGATGTGAGTAACTGTAGTTTTCTTTTGAAAACATTAACTGAGCTGATCATGTTGACCGTCTTCTCTTTACCTTGCAGCTCTAAATTTAGATTGTTCAGCATGTTTGTCAGGTCAGTCAAAAAAGACAAATCTAAAAATCATTCTTCATCCTCCAATTGTTTGTATTCTGCCTTTTTGTGTAGATTCGAGAAACTCTTGGATCTCAGGCAGAAGCTCGCAAAATCTTTGCAAGAATTTGCCCCTACTCAACCATCTGACATCTGTCTGCAGCAAGAGATGTGTATGATTGCAGTCAGCTTCATCCAAATAAGCACGAAACAGCTGTCTCTGAAGTGACCATCTACAAATTGAACAGATGATTCTTAGGATCACTATCATGACCTCTTTCACCTACAGCATTTACGCACGTGGGGCTTGTTGATGTATTATGCAGGGTTAATGAAGGAAATCAAGAAAGGTGTCTTCCTCATTGCATTTGGCAATGAATCTGTTTTACGGCCCTATCATCGCAGGTGCACAGTCAGTGGTGATTGACACCATCTTAAATATCAGTAGCTGTGTTTTATCGACAAAGTCCTTAAATGAAAGAAAAATATCCACACCCCTAGTGTTCCTTTATAGGCAAAAGTGTTAATAGTTCCTCTCTGGCTGTCATGTCTTTAAACACCATCCTAATAAAAATGCACACTTGTGCTGTGTCACTAATGTCCGTGCTTTCTGTGGCAGACCGCCTGGCACCTCGACCGGGTGCCTCTGCCAATCACTGCTTCCTAGCACCGCCGAGTACTTCCAAGCACTCCACCAGACACCATAACCACCGTAAACTCCACAGCCAGCGTTACAGCTTGGTTGGGGTCTCGCGCTGAGAGTAAAAGCAGGATAGCTATTACAAGAGCTTGTGTTGTAAACCAAGGTAGTATAAAAAGTATAGCTGTCCCCTCCACACATGAGACTAGGATCTATGTTGAGGGTGAAGAGGAACTGTTTAATGGCAGCCAGAACTGGCCTCATATGCAAGTCCCCGTGACATATTCCAGGGGCGATCCCTATTAGACCTGAAAGGGGACTATGACAAAGTACACACACCTTAGTTACATTGGCTCTCAGGTCCAGGACACTCCCACACAACAGGATAATCCCTCCCCTGTGCCTGAGCGATAATAAAGTTAGGAGCTGTACTAAACTCAATTATCTCCAGGCACAGAAAACCTATATTTTACAATAACCCGAAAGTACCTCCAAAACACATGGAAACCGCACAAACATCCCCTGATATCCCTGATCTGGGAGAACAACATATCAAAAAATCACCCAGATCGGTTCAGGGGTTTGGGATTTCCATGTAAGTCATAAGGCTCCTGCTCAAAACCGTTCCAGAGCACCAGGGCTTGCGGTTGGTCTAGTTCGGTATTTCAAAAACCGAACAAACTACCAAACATAGTCAATAGTCTTACCTTGGAGCTTGTGCCCCCTCATCCAGACGAACAATTCCACTGAACAGTGCCCTTCTAAGTGGTGTCGAACCGAACGCAGGAGATGATTGAAGTCAAGCGGTGTTCGGGAGTTTCCGTGTCCGATTTTTAGTTCCAGGAACTTGACGACCAAACACTGCTGCCTGCGTTCATGCGAACAAGATAGCCACCACCTCGTGGTCGTTCATGCAGACAACAAACCATTAGAACACTGCGGTTACCAAGTGTTAATAGGGTTTAACAAGCTGTGTGTGTGTGTGTGTGTGTGTGTGTGTATATACATGTATGTGTGTGTATGTATATATATATATGTGTGTGTGTATATATTTGGTAATATGTGTGTGTATATACAGTTGCAAGAAAAAGTATGTGAACCCTTTTCAAATGATATGGATTTCTGCACAAATTGGTCATAAAATGTGACCTGATCATCATCTAAGTCACAACAATAGACAATCACAGTCTGCTTAAACAAATAACACACAAAGAATGAAATGTTGCCATGTTTTTATTGAACACTCCATGTAAACATTCACAATGCAGGTGGAAAAAGTATCTCCAAGAGCTAATTGGAGTGAGATGTCAGCCAACTGGAGTCCAATCAATGAGATGAGATTGGAGGTGTTGGTTACAGCTGCCCTGCCCTATTAAAAACACACACCAGTTCTGGGTTTGCTTTTCACAAGAAGCATTGCCTGTTGTGAATGATGCCTCTCACAAAAGAGCTCTCAGAAGACCTACGATTAAGAATTGTTGACTTGCATAAAGCTGGAAAGGGTTATAAAAGTATCTCCAAAAGCTGTTCTCTTGCTGTTCATCAGTCCACTGTAAGACAAATTGTCTATAAATGGAGAAAGTTCAGCACTGCTGCTACTCTCCCTAGGAGTGGCCGTCCTGTAAAGATGACTGCAAGAGCACAGCGCAGACTGCTCAATGAGGTGAAGAAGAATCCTAGAGTGTCAGCTAAAGACTTACAAAAGTCACTGGCAAATGCTAACATCCCTGTTAGCGAATCTACAATATGCAAAACACTAAACAAGAATGGATTTCATGGGAGGATACCACAGAGGAAGCCATTGCTGCACGTTTACAGTTTGCACAAGATCACTTGGATGTTCCACAGCAATACTGGCAAAATATTCTGTGGACAGATGAAACCAAAGTTGAGTTGTTTGGAAGAAACACACAACACTATGTGTGGCGAAAAAAAAGGCACAGCACACCAACATCAAAACCTCACCCCAGCTGTGAAGTATGGTGGTGGGGGCATCATGGTTAGGGGCTGCATCAGGGCATGGACGGATTGCTATCATCGAAGGAAAAATTATAATCTTTTATTTTTGTAGTGCATACAGTTGGAACAGTTATGCTTGTGGTACCCCACCGGCAGTCCACTCGCTAATTTCAACAACAATAGATACAGTGGGGAGTGATTGGACAGTGCACATTTTGAATATGGTATAGACTGACAAAGTACATTTCACAAGCTTAAGTAGTTCGAGACTAGGCTAGTAATGACACATGAAGAGCAGAGTTTCAACGTTAATGAACAGGTTAATTAGGCATGTTTAGCTAGTGGGCGCAGTGAGTGTGAGATATGAGCTGTCCATGCTTAGTATGTATCATAAGTGATGTTCAGGTGTAAGTCTGTTTATATGCAGGTATATATGTGTACACCTGGGCTTGCTTTCCTAGCATGTTACACAGGTGACTAAGTGAACACAATGAGTTAAATGCTTGTCATACAATAGCATGGGTAGACAAAACAGTGCTAGGGGACACGTCTGGCCAACAGAGCTAATTAGTCTAGGTGTTTGCTAGCTAGGAGTTGTTATCGGGACACAGAGCTATGAACACCTCTGGGTTCTGTAATCGTGGAAGGGGGGGTAACGCTGACATTGAGAATAACAAGAGTCTTTACATTGCCGGAGATGATCTTGCTGTGTGTTAGCAGGAGCCGCTGTATACAGTTATCACACCGTACCACCGATGGGCTGCAGCAGGGCGTTCAGCATTAGTGGGTCTCTAAGATTTTCCGGTCCAAGGACCTGTGAACCTCCCCGCCTCACTCTGTCATGTCTCCTTGTGTGGTGAGTGCTGTCTAGGCGAGTTCTGCTGCCGGCACTTCCATGAGAGTGCGACTTGCCTACTTGCAGTGTCCATAAGCTTTACTGCCCTGTAGTAGACTGGTAGGATAATAGTGGGTGCTTTTCTCTTTGACTGTGTTGTTTTCCTCACTTTTGAGCAAGCGTCATCTCGACCTCTCTGGCAGCTCGCGCACATGGCCGGCGCTTGGCGGCCATCTTGTGTACTGTCGCCCGGGTGATGTTCCCTGCTAGGATGGTTGATTGGGCCAAGGTTGGTGTGCTGGTTGGTACCTCTGCAGACCGGGTTGATCCCCCATCCCCCCCCCCAGCGAACCGCTGGCCAGGAGACCCAGGAGAGCGGCCGTCCCTTCCCGGCTCAAGCCCCAACGAACTCCGAGCCCGGCCAGGTTACTGTCGGTGCCGGACCGGGACCCATGCGGCATCCCCGCTTTCCCCAGTGACTTGGGGTCCTTGTGGACATCAGTGGGACCCTCCGGTCGCGGTTATCCTCCAATTTGCTCCGACTTTTGGGCCCTGGAGCGGGAGCTCAGACAGAACGCGTCTGATCCCGTCGGCGGCCAGACACCCCCCCTCCCCCCCCCATCCCCCCCTGAAGGAAAAATTAATTCCCAAGTTTATCAAGACATTTTGCAGGAGAACTTAAGGCCATCTGTCTACCAGCTGAAGCTCAACAGAAGATGGGTGTTGCAACAGGACAATGACCCAAAGCATAGAAGTAAATCAACAACAGAATGGCTTAAACAGAAGAAAATACGCCTTCTGAAGTGGCCCAGTCAGAGTCCTGACCTCAACCCGATTGAGATGCTGTGGCATGACCTCAAGAAAGCGATTCACACCAGACATCCCAAGAATATTGCTGAACTGAAACAGTTCTGTAAAGAGGAATGGTCAAGAATTACTCCTGACCGTTGTGCACGTCTGATCTGCAACTACAGGAAAAGTTTGGTTGAAGTTATTGCTGCCAAAGGAGGTTCAACCAGTTATTCTCAGTACAGGTGGAAAAAGTATGTGAACCCTTGGATTTAATGTTTACATGGTGTGTTCAATAAAAACATGGCAACATTTCATTCTTTGTGTGTTATTACTTTTTCTTGCAACGGTGTGTGTATGTATACGTATGTGTGTGTGTGTGTGTGTGTGTATATATATATAAAAACTTTTTTTATATTTTATGGACAGCTGTAGACGGTACTTCAGTAGAACACACTGGAACACAATAGCATTGGGACTACAATAAATAGCTTGTAAGTAGTAATGTTTCCACAGCTCTTACAGAAGGGATTAGGTTTTATTTTAAAATACTGATTTATATCTCATGTTTAGTTAGCCAAAATAGAAAGGGGCTACCTATTAGTGCTTCTGCCATGGATGTATACAGGTAAAGAATATAATAGTGAGTATGAATACTTTTTCCTGATTTTTTTGGTTAGGTACAACTTTCACTAAACCTTTTTAAAATTTAAAAAAGTACTTGGCAGTCTTAAGAAGTAAACTTACACGAAATCATGTGTGCACATTATTGCCTCCTTGAATTGTCAAGATCTACAAGCTGGGGGCAAAAAGAAAAATGCATAAAACTTCTTAAACTGTATTCATGCCCTTTCATTTTTATATAACAAAATGCATGTGCATTTTACAAACTTAAACATCTGTTTGTTTTGTACTTTTTAATATTGTTTATTTCCTGAATGTATAAACTTTGACAATATTCAACCTACACCCTGTATTTTTTCCTTCAGGGGAGTCCTAGCACACATTTTTGATGAAGTTGTTGAGGTGGATGCTTTGAACAGTGCCGATTCTGTTCGTTTGGCTTTACTGAGGAGACCAGAACTTGGAATTACATTCACTAAGCTTCAGTGCTGGACTCTTACTCGGTACACAAAGTGTGTGTACATGGATGCAGATACAATTGTAAGTAAACGCTTATGTTGTGACCAAATATGACTATGCCCATTGAGATTGGCATTGGTTGTCTTCAGCGAAGCCTTGCTCCAAAGTTCTTATAGCCCACCAACAATCTACGATTTATTATTTCCCTTCTTTTATTCCACTAGGGATAGTGACAGAACATAGATTGTTTCTGGGTCATAAGGACTGGTTTGGGAACCATTGCTTTCGAGGAACCCAACCAACCACACCTATATGCATTCCTACCTCCATATTCCTGTGTTGTGCCTTAATCCAAAAGAGCAAGTTATTCTGTTTTGAGAGTACATTTTAAAGGGAATACTTTATTTCATTTAATTTTTCTTCAATAAATGGTCGTTTATGGAATACAAAGGATTAGTGTGTTGTGTGTATCTTTGTATTCTCAAAGGCAGACTAATTGGCAAGTCTTTAATTACTTTTGAATAAGTCCTTTAATTCAATTATTGGATCCTGTCATGGATAACTAGTGGAACAATCCAAGAAACAAACTTACTTTAGTGACTCCCTAACAAATATGGTAGCAAACTATCAGAATCATTTACTATACAATTCTGGAAAAAAGGTTCCTTTAAAAGAGGGCCATCATTTACATGTGGAATATTCATAAATCCAGCATGCAATATTTTCAAACCGCAATTTAGGATACATGCTTATGGGATGTCATGTAAAATATTTTTTTACTTTGTTATGCTCTATTACTAATGTGCGATGGCAGCATAGACATTGCTATTTAGTTTATGGCTATTTGGCTAACATTATTAGGATTCCAAGATATTGTATAATTCTTAAAGCGTGATGTACCTGGAAAATGTTAAACAGCATTTTGTGCTTTTCCAAAAAAAAAGGAAGAAAATAATCAGCTTTTTTTTTTTTCTTTCCTCTACCTGTATACATTTATTTTGCAAAACTCCATGGAGTAAGTTATCATCCCTTTTTAGGATTGACAGTTTTTAAAGTAAATTCAATCACGGTTTCCTCAACAGCTTATAGTAGCTGTTATGATGCTATGAAGCTGTAAGTACAATGTCTTTATTTAATTCCATAATGTGTTCGTTCTGTATTTTACATTAAACCCATAGCAAGTAGACTCTCCTCTGTGATGTTGCTCCTCTTGGGGGAAGCATAGTATCCTCTTTCTGCTAATAATTGTATCTTGGTAGCATGTACTGCCTGCTTCTGCTGCACACTTCACCCACTGAGAAAACTACAATTTGTTTAATATTACAAAAAATACAAGGGGCGTGGCTTGGAAGCCGAGGAAGATGGCGGCGTGATTCCTGAGCTCCCTAGCAGGCTCCACACTAACCTCGCCAACAGCACCACATTGCCCCGAAAATGGGCAAATCCCACAGAGCATTGCAAGCCTCCAAACCCGCTGACACCCTCAAGGGGAACAATCACCCCTCCCTGCCTCGGCGGACCCAGACACACAGGCCTCGGGGGGAGGGGAGAGACGGACGACGAGGGGACGACCTGGATCGCTCTGGCCAACCAACCTTGACCACACATAACTAACACCGATGGTGGGGCGGGGGGGATGGACGGGAGAACCGGATACCCCCCACACGCTGAAAACGGGAACCGGGGGAGAGGGGAGGGAGTGGGACGCGATAACGGGGTTTTAAGCACACACCACCATTCCACCACAGAACCTGGCTCGCACACAAAGGGACAGGTACCGTTACAGTGAGCAAGCTCAAATGTATATGCCAACGCATGTTTAAAGTTTTTGTATTATGTATTGTTGAAATACAGATGCCTCACACGTCTTAGGTGAGGACACGAACCCATGGCACCATTGCTAATTGAGCCACAAAGGGAACACACGGGAGACCGACTGAGCAAAACAGTTCAGACCGGAGAGAGACCGCATGGCGAACTGCCCAAGAGTCACTACAAAAGCGGGACTGCAACCCGCCTGGAGGCCTTGGCCTTCCTTCTACTCCCCTAAGGGATAGGCGCCAATCCTAGGTGGAGAAGACACTAGGCCCACGAACAGGCCTATTCTGGAACCACCCAGACGCTATTACCCTAACGCCGCCAAGGCGGCGGACATACCCCGGACCCTATCCCCCTGTCCAAGGCAACCTTTTAGCAGCACTGTGCCGATATAGGATGGTGATGTCCTATGGTATAGCGTGCCGGTCCTTATGGTATTGTGTATGATACATATGAATGTGGGCTGTGTATGAGGGCTGCTTGTGGAATTGTGTGAGGATGTATATGTCACATTGTGTGTTTGGTAGTGTGTGGGGGCTGTTTGGGCTATTGCATGTGAGAGGCTGCATATGGGTTTGCTTGCATGTATGTGGATTGTTAGCGGGTTACGTTTGTGCGAATTGTGTGTGGGCTGCTCATATTATTTGTATGAGGGGGGGGGGGTTATTCTGCATTTCTGTATATATCTTGCTGTGTGTGTGGCTTCCCTGGGTTCCAGTGGGGACCAGGCTGGCTAGATACAGGTCAAGGACAGGAGCTGCAACAGCAGCTGTGGGCTGCTCTACTACAGTGTGGATTCCCATTCACAAGTGCTGGGAGGAAGTGATCTGTGATCACTTCCTCTGTGTACTGCAATGCTTAAATTGAGGATTGTCCTTCACCACCTCTTCGTATTAGCAGATATCTGAAGTTTTACTGGGACTCCTGATAGGCCAGAGCCTGTTTGGTTCTAGCAGCCTTGAGTGCAGTGCAAATACACCTTGAGTGCCGTGCATGGCACTAGTGCCATAGGTTGGTTGCCCTAGACCAACGTCAGCTATGGCCCCCCACAGACTGACAGACGTTAAGAATGATGCTTTCACCGGCCAACCTAACGATTCTCTCTCTATCAACGTAAATAAACCCGAATAGAGGGCGACCGCCCTAAAAGACATTCACTCCGCCAGTGCGTCCATAGTCTATTTACAAGAGACCCATTTCAGAGAAGGGGCTCGACCCAAGATGCAGGACCACCGATACGCTACGGGCAGGGCCGGATTAACATAGGGGCTGATGGAGCTGCAGCCCCAGGCCCATGGAATAATTTTAATTTTTTTTACACACTACTCTTAGGTTTGCCACCTGGTATTGGTATTTTACTGGCACAGATGGTATTTGAGGCTGTCTGGCCTTGCCGGTATTGCAGTAAAACCCGGCAATACAATTGCAGGTATTTTTCTCAGTATAAAAGGAGATTACTCTGCAATACCAGCACCGGCCAGTAGGGGTCACTGTGTGTGGAAAGAGGCAGGGATAGGAAGTTACAGCATATCCCTGCCTCTTTCTACTACTCACTGATCCGCGGAGAAGCAGCAACACAGCAGAGAGAGTCCAGACAGCAGCTCTACAGCTCAGGTAAGTGAGGGATGGGAGGAGAGACATGGGGACTCTGAGACACATGGGGATACTGTGAGACATAGGGACATTGGGAGACACTGAGATATTGGAACACGGAGACACGAGGGACACCGTGTCCCTAGTGTCTCACTGTCAGTGTCCCCAAGTCTCCCAATGTCTGTGTCCCCGGTGTGCCTAAGGTCCCCATGTCTATGTCCACAAGTGTCTGTCTCCCAGCCAGTGTCCCTAGTGTCTCAGTGTTCCTATGTCTTCCAGTGTCCCCTAGTCTCCCAGATTGTGTTCCGATGTCTGTCCCCTAGTCTCCCAGTGTCCCCAAATGTGTGTCTCCATGTCTGTATCCACAAGTGCCCCCATGTCTCTGTGTCCCCCGGTCTCTGTGTTCTCATGTCTCACTGTGTCTCCTAGTGACATGGGGACACACTTAGGCATGGGGACAGTGAGACACTGGGTGACTGTGTGACATGGGGACACAGACACTGGGTGACTTGGGAGACAGTGAGACACTGGGAGCAATCCATCTATACAGCAGAATCAAACTGTGAGTAGTTTATTGGTGATTTTACAGAATTTTCTCTTATGTCACTCCTTGTGAAGTACATCATGTGATGTCACGCATAACTAATTATACACATGATTAAGGCCTGTATTCTTTTCAAGAAAGGTGGCAACCCTAACTACTCTTCAAATACTCTTGCTTAAAGGAACACTATAGGGTCAGGAACACAATCATGTATTTCTGACCCTATTATGTTAAAACCCCCATCTAGCCTCCCTGACCCCTCTTGGCTCCCTAAATATAGTAAAATCTTACTTGTATTCAAGTCTGCAGCTGCTGGCTCTGCCTCTGAACTGACTCTTACTGCTGACATCATCAGAAGTGGTGGTCTGAGAAAATTACAATGCTTCCCCATAGGATTGGCTGAGACTGTCAACTAGGCAGATCAGGGTCAAACATAGCCCTGGCCAATCAGCATCTCCTCCTAAAGATAAATTTAATCAATGCATCTCTGAGGAAAGTTCAGTATCTGCATGCAGAGGGTGGAGACACTGGATGGCAGTGCTGCACACTAGGCAGTACTGCCCCAGGAAGCACCTCTATCAGCCATCAGTTATTTTCTCTGAAAAGACGGTGTTTACTGCAAAAGCCTGAAGGGAATGATTCTACTTACCAGAACAAATGCAATAAGCTGTAGTTGTTCTGGTGACTATAGTGTCCCTTTTAAGTTTGGAAGCTTAAGAGGGATGTATGGGAACAAAACTTATGTGGACTGGCTGACAATAAAATCAGTTTATTTAATGCAGACATTGGTCTCTCTAACACTGTGGCATGTCCCCTTCATTCTACACTCACCACATACACCTTTACTCTGTCTCAGACTGTATACCAGGAACTTCTGCCTGCTAGTAAGAAGGTAAAGAGATAAGTGGACATGTGAGTGCTAGGGGACAGTCATTAAGAAAGCTTAAAGTAAGTACATAATTTAATGCATTTATGTCAAGCTCAGGGTGCTGCCTGTAGAGTATGCCGTTAGTTGGACAGCCTGCATGATTGGCAGGCAGGATGGCCTTCCAATTCTTTGGACAAACATGCCCCCTTTTTGGGCATGTTCACCCCTTTTGTCAGGTTAGGTCATGTGATTCCCGCCAGTGACACACCCTTTTACCCTGCCCATTGACTGCATGCTTCACTGGACACTGCTGTTAGGGGATATGGATTTACTTGAAAGATGAAAGCATACATTAGAGAGAGATTAGCATAGAATGTGTTTTTGTATAGCTGCATCCTTTGAATTTCCAACACCATCTCCATCAGATAAAGGATGCTTGGGAGGTACGATTGTTTTTGTGTTTTTGGTCGATAAGCTTCTGTAATTAGGCCCGACATAATTGTCAGCACTGGGCCCACTGGGCTCTTAATCCGGCCCTGCCTATGGTGTGCTTTAGCGACTACCATGGGGGTAAAGCGCGGGGAACCACGATACTAATAAACAAAAGAGTACCCCTACTAGTGAAGGGGGTGCAAACAGACCGGGAGGGCAGGTACGTGTTCCTGAAGGGAACAATCGCGGGACAGCCATACATGTTCGCCAACATATACCCCCCCCCCCCCCAACCAGAGACACTATAGATTCTTCTCATGGACCCTTCACAAACTGAAGGTATTTGCTGAAGGCATCCTGGTGCTAGAGGGAGACTTTAATCTGGCACTGGACCAGAGATCTAATGGCACATCACATGTCCCAACCCAACACCTATCTACAATTAAAACCCTCCTCTCCAAACACAAACTAGTAGACAGCTGGAGGGCCCATCACCCGGATGAGAGGGACTATACATTATTTTCACACCCACACAACTCATATATACCAGGATAGACTACTTCTTCCTGCCACACTACCATCTCCCACTCGTCTTACAGGCAGAACACGGCACGGCGACGTGGTCTGACCACGCCCTAGTGTAGATCACACTAGCCTCCCCTTTATATAGACCCTGGGTAGCCAAGTGGTGACTTAATGAACATCTTCTCTCAGTGCCTGAAGTTAAAGCCGATGTTGAATCAACCCTTCGGGAGTACTTTACCATCAACACAACTGACCAAATGACTCCAACAATTGTATGGGAGGCACATAAAAGTGTAGTGATGGGCCACTTTTTATACAAAAGAGCGCCATACTGAAAAAACAGAGGGAGGTGCACATGACCACTCTGCTGGTGGAAATAGAGGATAGACAATCTCAACAAAAATAGACACACACACACACTCTGCAGGAACAACAAGAGACCTGACTACTTCAAACAAGATATCACAGAGACGCGCTGCGACACAAGTCGTTTATCTCCCTACATGGCAATAAAAGTGGCAGACTACTGGCACGGATGCTAGCCAAACACAGACAAGAGACATACATAGACCGCATCAGGGACAACAAAAACACACTACACCAACTTCCCACTAAGATTCAGGACGTAATTAGGGCATACTACGCAGACCTATACTCTCTCTCCCGAGACCACAGTCAAACCAAGCAACCACTTACTGGACTCCATAAACGAATACCTCAATACACACTACCCACACTTGATAGAGACACGGTGGACCTTCTAGACGAAGAAATCACACCATAGGAACTAGCCGTGGCTATTAAACTAACGAAACCCGGCTGAAGCCCGGGCCCAGATGGCCTGCCGCTCTGCTATTACAAGACCTACGCGGACCTACTATACGACCCACTCATAGCGACATTCAATGCCATCAAAGAGGGTCATCACTTCCCCAAACAATCCCTGGCGGCGCACATCACCATCCTCCCCGAGGAGGGCAGGGACGGAGAGCACTGCGGAAATTACTGACCCGTTTCCCTCATAAATTGCGATCTATTCAAGGAAAATTTCACCTCAATACACACACAGTTCCGCACGGAAATGCAGGAATGGGCATACCCACACATCTAATGGATAGGTAAGATACAAGTAGTTAAAATTAATTTCCTCCCTCGTCTTTTATACCTCTTCCAAACCATCCCCATCGCGGTCCCACGCGGACCCAGACTTAAACACACTCTACTAACACAACCAAAAGATAGGGGCGGCCTGGCCTGACCCAGACTTCACCCTCTACTACAGGGCCTGTCACTCCCTCCGGATAATAGAATGGACCAAACACGGGGTGCAAAAACTGTGGAAACAAGCGGAGGAGAACGAAGCGGGTGTTCCAGTTGTGGTATTGCCATGGCTGCCGCCTGGGACCCGGAGCGTAGAGAAGAAATGTTCCCCCTACATAAAGGCTACCTTACAAGAGTGGCACCGCATAAAGGGGAGACACAATCTAGCACCATACCCATCACCTCTGCTTCCACTGACTCACAACCCGGACTTCTCACCAGGATTAGACCCAAAAGCGTTCAAAACACTAGTACAGGACCCATTACCTAGACTCAGACACGTCTACACGACAAACAGCCTTAAGACACTTAGCGACTTAAACATAAACAGATCCAGAGCTACATCACAACGCTCCCACAGGGGAGAGCACCCACCTACTTTGAAGAAGTCTGCTTAAACCCAGACCCGCTAACTCATGGAGTCTCCCTCCTATACACCTCACTTCTGACACAAACACCAACCGCACAGTCAAGCTTTGTGGGAAAATGGGAGACTGCCCTGGGCCGCACATTTGACAAGACAGAATGGGGAAAAAATCTGCTACCTCACGCACCATTGCTCCAGCTTCAGTAAGACACAAGAAACAGCGTACAAACTACTAACACACTGGTACTGCACCCCCGCCACACTAAACGCACACATTTCAGACCACTCCCCAACGTGCTGGAGATGTGGCGAGGAGAGGGGCACGCTCCTGCACATCTGGTGGGAGTGCAGCAAGATTGTCCCGTTCTGGAAGGAAATACACACAATAATAGGACAATTCTCGGACGACCCACTCCCATTTAGTCCTGCCAAAATGCTCCTACACCACACCAAGGTCCCCCGGTCCCTTTATAAGAAATCACTGACGATACGCATACTAAACATACCTAAAACAATCATTCCACAAAATTGGAAACAACCGATCACCCCGCCATTGAGAACCTGGTTCACACAAATGGAAAAGCTGAGATCCCTAGAAGATCTCCACGCTACCGCGAATAACACACACAAAACCTACCTCGATATATGGATGCACTGGCTACTGAAGGTGACACAACCAGATTTTCTGGACCAATCATAGGCCCAACAACAGGGACAGAATACAAACCTCAACACGCTACAGACTACCTATGCAAAACCGATGGTCTTCCCCTTGTTCTTGTCAGGTGACGGACCTGCGAGTCCAGTCAATGTACTTGTTAACTGAACTAGCATTTTCCCAAAACGGTGAAACAATAAAAATTATATTCACCAAAAAAAATAAAAATAAATTTTGTATGTTAAAAATATATATATTTCCAAATTGTCCTGCATTTTCTTTCCATGTCTAATATTTTACAAAGTGATCAGTAAATGTCTATGGAACTTTTAGATTAGTCTCCTCTGTGGATAGTATGGTTTACATATTCATCAATATGTCTGCCTCCATTACATGGAATGTGCAATGGTTTATCTGCTTGTTTCATACATTGTATTTGCCGTTACTAAATAAAATACTGAAACTGTAATTTATTTGCTTTCAAGGTCCTTTGTAATATTGATGAGCTTTTTGATCGGGATGAACTCTCAGCGGCTCCTGATTCTGGATGGCCTGATTGTTTTAACAGTGGTGTGTTTGTCTTTAAGCCATCTGTTGAAACTTTCAACCGTCTTCTCCAGTTTGCAGATAATCATGGAAGCTTTGATGGTGAGTACCTATTATCTGATATGTAACTGTAAACACAACGTTTTCACTAACCTAAAAACATCTAATTCGATATGTGTATATCCTATAGTGTTTTGTCTTTATTTTAGGCAACATTCAGCACTTCAGGACTATATCTAACCTGATGCTTTGCCAGCATTATGTTTGTAAGAGCATTATGAGAGATATAGTTCACAAAATCTGGGGTGCCAAAGGTCACCGACCTCTGGTATTGGCTATAAATATTACTGCCTGAAAACCATCTCCTCTTCTTCTTTTATTTATTTATTTTTTAAAATATGTATTTATTTTGGTTAGTGGTGGGATGGGTTTGAGAGGTGTTACTTATGAGTGATTCCTTTTTCAATTTCTAATATTTTTAATGTTGGAGGCTGCTTGTTGCTGGTCCCTATATTTTTTTTTTATAATTTTTTTAAATTTTTTTTATGAAGAACAAAAATGGTTGGCTTTACGAGTTACAATATCTGCTTTTATACACTGGCTACTGTATAGAATTATGGTAAAAGTGTATGTGTACATATACACGTAGCAGTGGTTTCTCGGCTGCCAAAAGCTGTGCTTGAACAGGCATAGAACATTAATTGTTTAGATTCTGGTCATCTGTGCTGTCTGGTGTTCTATCTCAGGAGGCACAACTTAACTCAATCACTTAATGGCATGGAATGTTCTTACATGGGTCTCATTTAGCACACAGGCTACCAGACATGATATTTAATTAGACTGGTAGGAATAGAGAAGCCTACCTGTTGATGTATAGTCTAGAACATAGAACACCGTTACTCTTGACTCTATAATCTAATATTTACAGTGTTGACGATAGATTGTAGGAAAATGGAAGAGGGCTGTGGTTGCAGGTGATCAGATGCAGCCTTTAATTTTTGTTGTAATGACTTTTCTTCAAATGACAAAACATAAAATAATCACATACCTGCTAGAAATGTATATATTTAATAAAAAATCCTGTTTAAAGTGGCACTGTCATGCTGAACTTGCCTTTCTTTAACCGATTCCTCTTTCCCTCTCTCAGGATCTGTTCTTCATTTCTTCCTGTCTGCTCTAGTTTTCTTTAAAACATAAGACAAGGTACTATTTGTCTTATGGAGGTTTCCTACGCCTGACCAGCGGAGGAGCAAAGAGTGCTTAATTTTCAGCAATTTTCCCACAATTCTCACCACAGTTCCCGCAAAGCCTTCTTTCACTCTTCCCGAACGCCAGCAATACTACCGAATTGCGCCCTAACAGAATGAGCACAGTTTTTCCATTTGTGTTAGGACGCAATTCGGGACTTTGTTCGGATCGGAATTTCATTTGAATGAATGAAACTCTGATCCTATTCGTGCCACGGCTGCATCTTGCAGCCGCTTAGTAGATAACTCCATAATCCCACGGTATCAGGGCGCTATCTACCAAAAGGCTGAAAGACCTAAATTGGTCTTTCAGCCAAATTTACTAATACCAAGTAAAGATTACTTGGTGTTGGTAAATTCTGCTCCTACTCGCTATACCCAGAGTAGGGGCATGTCTATTAAACAGTGAGCAGCCTGTGGACCTATTGTCCTTTTTCCCCCCCTCTCCCCCGGACCTAAATGAGAATAAGGGGTGTGCCGGGGGGGGGAGGACAATAGGTTCCCCCCATTGTTATTTATGGCCCCCATCCGCCCCTCAGGTGGTGAGGACAATAGGTCCCCCTCCCCACCCCCGTCATTCTCATTTAGGACCCACACCCAGTTTAATAGCTCCCACTTGGTAGATAGCTCCCTAATAGTGTGGGAATTAGGGAGTTATCTACTAAGTGACTGCAAGATGCAGCCGCGGCACAAATAGGATCGGAGTTTCATTCATTCAAATTAAATTCCGGTCTGAACAAATTCCAAAATTGTGTCCTAACACAAATGGAGAAACTGTTCTCATTCTGATAGGACGCAATTCGGTAGTTTTGCTGATGTTTGGGAAAAGTGAAAGAAGGCTTCGTGGGAACACTGAGGAAAGGTGAGAATTGTGGGAAAATTGCTCTAACCACCGGAAATGAAGCACACTTTGCTACTCCGCTGGTCAGAGATGGTTAGGCATAGGAAACCTCCATAAGACAAATAGTCCCTACTTTGTCTTATGTTTTAAAAAAAAAAAACTAGAGCAGACAGGAAGCCCTGAAGAACAGATCCTGAGAGAGGGAGAGAAGAGGGATCGATTTTAAAGGAAGGAAAGTTCGGCATGACAGTGCCGCTTTAAAACTCTAAAGACAAGTGACTGAATAAATCCATCATAACAAACTAGCTTATATGAAAATGTAATAAATTGTTAATTTAACCATACGATTGTCCTTAATGGGATCACTATATGGTCCCTCACCTATCAATACATTTCTAGTATAGAATATTGTAATTTTATATGGGCCAAGAATGGACAACATTCGGCTATTCTACAAGGGCAGCACATTATAATCATCCGCACCTCCTCCTCTGCCCCTATTGGTGAGCACATCTCACACTTTGCCTTCATTGCACCTGTCTGCTACAATGGTAGTGTTCCCGAACAGGACATGAGCAGGTGATGGGTCATGCATTGATGTAACATCCATACACACTGCATGGTAAAGGAAGCAGCCGGACTGGAGACAAGTAGTTGCTTAATAACCAAGAGAGGCAGATTACAAAGAACACACTCTACAGAAAAGCTAAAAAGAGGAGGTCTCAAAGCCATTCTATAAAGATTGTTTGCTGCTTTACTTTCACACTGCAGTCCAACCTGTCCTGCATCAGTGGCTCTCCCCAAGCTCCACATTTTAATTTAGGTAATTTACTAAACCGCATATCGTAGTTAATAGAAATCTTAACTAAACTAGGCTTACATTTCACTGTTTGGAATAAAAATCCATATATCTTTTTAAAGGTACCTGCATTGTTTACCCTGTTAATGAAAACTGCTTACTTTATATTAAGTCCGTTTCTCCAAGCCCTTACTGCTGAAGGAAACCTGTAACATGGTGTGCAGTGTTACACACTCACACATTTACCAATCCATTTTTCTTCCCTTTTCTTTCAGGAGGTGACCAAGGATTATTGAATAGTTTCTTCAATAACTGGGCAGTCTCCGATATCCATAAACACTTACCATTTATCTATAACTTGAGCATAAGCTCTGTTTACACCTATAGGCCTGCTTTTAAACAGTAAGTATATTTGTGAAGAAATTCCCCTATTTGGTTTCAAAATGACAATTTGTATTCACTTGTTTCAGGTTAGCTTTCCCTATGGCATTCAGTAGGTAAAACTACCGAATCGAGACCACCCTGTTGCCCATTATGAATACTTTTTTTTTTATGTATATACTTTTTTATTGAGAATTTTTTTTTAAATTTTTCAAACAATTTAACAAACATATTTGACAACGACAATTATATGAATAAATATACAAACAAGACAATACAAGGACAACATACATACAATATGTGATTTAATATATTACTCGTCTAGGAAAGATATCAGTTAGTTTAACATTACAGTAGATAGAGGAGTTATAGCTTTAAACTATCTTTTATCTTTTGAATCCATTGCACATAGTAATGAGTATAATTAAGGTTATTTATAAATATGCAACTCCTTTCTCCATTTCCTTTTTTTTTTTCTCTCTTTTTCCTTTTCCCCTTCCTTTCTCCCTTCCTTTTTTCTTTTCCCCTCCCCTCCTTCCTTTCTTTCCCTTTCCCTTTTCTCTTCCCTTCTTTTTTGTATATTTAATCTTTATTGAAAAAGAGGTTTTTCTTTCTTTCATTCTCTTACTCTTTTCTTCTCTTTTCCTTTTCCTTTCCTTTTCCCCTTTCTTTCTCTCTTCTTTCTTCCCTTTCTCCTTTTCCTTTCCCCTTCCCTTCTTTTCTCTTTCCCTGCCCCTCTTTTACATTGTTTCCCTTTCTCTTTTTCCTTTTCTTTCCCTTTCCCCTTCCTTTTTTTTTTTTTTACAAACAGAAAGGGATTCACATACATTGTTACAACAATAAACCATCAGACATTAGACAATAAACACACAAAAAAAAAAGGGCTGCTCTTTGCCGAGAGTTAGTCGCATATTGCTTCTAGGAACCTGGAACCATAATTTTTGACATAAATTTTTTTCCTTACCAAACAGGCTCCTTAAACCCGTGGCTAATTTAGTAATTTATGCACAGGAACCACTACCCTATCTACATTTCCAAGACGTAAAAACCTTAGTATATATTAAGTCACATTACTTCTTCCTAATTTCACAATCCATTTCTGCCATTGTTCAATTCGTGGATTGTAATAATTATTTTGTCTCAATATCCCTATTTCCATTTTACAATTATTCGAGACCTGATGTTTTATCATCTCCCATGACGGGGAATCTGAGATTTTCCAAAATCTTGCGAGAGTAGCTTTAGTTTCTACAAGAATATGGATAATTATTTCTTTTTTATCCTTCGGAATTGTAGGCCATCCCATATGTAATATCATAGAACTACAAGTAAAATCAAGATCCACTTCTATTTCTTCCCTACAGAATTTCGCTACCTTTTGCCATAATTGAACTATGATCGGACATGACCACCATATATGCACATAGTCTGCTGTAAGTGAAGCACAACGCCAGCAGTGATATTGGTTACCTGAATATATTTTTGCTAATTTAGCTGGTACATAGTGCCATCTGTTTATAACCTTATAGTGACTTTCCGATAGATTTAAGCAATGTGAAGCTTTCATTACTGCATTGTTAGCCTCAAGCCATTCACTTCTCGTGATGCTAATTTGTATATCTTTTTCCCAAGCTTTTTTAGCTGGGAATTCCGGGAGTGGCTTATACTTACTGCAGATATTAGAGCATTTAGATACTAAGTTTTTACTATGTGTAATATTTAATTAATTTATAAACAACTGTAATTCCTCAGAGATCTCCACTATTCTGTGTCTCATTAAGAAATATTTTATCCTTAAGTACGTGAAGCTTTCTCTATAGGAAAGAGAAAAAGCCTGTTTAATCTCTTCAAAAGATCTAATCTGTTGTTGTTGAAATAACTGACTTATTCTATTAATGCCTTTATTTAACCATGGCTCCAGATTAAGGTCCTTAATATTAATGGACAAAACCTGCATAGGGAGGTCAATAATAATTTTGTCTGTAATTTTGAGTCTTTTTTTCCAGATTCTCCATTGAACCAGTAAATTATCTAGAATTAGGCCCATATCATCTCTCTCCCCTTTGTGTATATTCCAAAATAAAGCCATTAAATCTGGAATTTCTGCTCTTTTAGCTTCAATCTTTGCCCATGATTCTCCCCTAGAGCTCTCTTTCATAGATGAAATAATATGTGCCAATGAGCAAGATTCATAAATATCTATAATGTTGGGAACTCCCATCCCTCCTAGTTTAGGTTTTAGGTTCAAGATTTTTTTACTAACCCTAGGTTTTTTCCCCATCCATATATATTTGTCTAATGCTGATTGGATCATCAGGAGCCATGGATTCGGCATTTTCATTGGTATCATGCGGAATATATAACTCCATTTAGGGATCATATAGGCCTTTACGACATTGATTCTACCTGTCCATGATATCTCTGCTGTTCTCATATCTTTCAATTGTTTATTAATTTGCATCAATAAAGGCATAACATTATATTCTAAAATCTTAGCTGGGTTAGTGGAAATCCTTATACCCAAATAAACAAAAAAAGTTTTTACCCATTCGAAAGTATATTTCGCTTTAATATATAATTTATCTTCCTTTTTTATATTTTTTGCGAGAATACTTGTCTTATCTACATTTAACTTGAAATTAGAATATTGGCCAAATTCATGAATCAGCCTTATCAGTTCATCTATTGATGTTATAGGGTCTGTTATAGTAATTAAAATATCGTCAGCATAAAGTAGCGTTTTATATTCCTCTTGGCCTATTTTAATTCCTTTAATTTTGTCATTATTTCTAATGTCGCAAATCAGGGGTTCTATGTATAGTAGATATAACAATGGGGACAGGGGGCACCCCTGTCTTGTCCCATTCCTTATATTGAACCACTCGGAGATTATCCCCCTCCCAATTGTTCTAGCCTTTGGAGAACTGTATAAGGCCATAATTGCACTCAGAATCCAGCCTTCAAAGCCGAAAGCCTTCAAGGCCTCCCTAAGGAAGTCCCATCTGACCCTGTCAAAGGCCTTTTCAGCATCCAATGACAGGGCCAGCATTGGAATACCCGATTCATGAGCGTAGTCCAAAATATCAATCATTGTTCTTATACTATTATTTGATTGTCTATCCTTCAAAAAACCAACCTGATCCCCATGAATAATAAACGGGAGGACTCCTTGTAATCTATTCGCCAAGATACTTGCATAAATTTTTATATCAGAATTTAATAGAGATATAGGACGATAATTCGCTACAAATTCCTTAAGTTTATCTGGCTTTTGAATAGGAATTATGTTGGCGTATAATAGTTCATTAGGTATATCTTTTTCTCTAACTATATTATTAAAGAGATCTTTAAGGTGTATTGCTAAGACATCCTGGAATTGCTGATAAAATATATTTGGATAACCATCCGGCCCTGGTGTTTTATTTTTTTTTAAGGACTTGATTGCACTTATTATTTCAGTTTCTAAGAAGGGTTGATTAATAGAATTCAATTGTTCTCCTGATAATTTTTTTAAATTTTTATTTTTAAAATATATTTCTGGATTATAAGAATAGCTAGGTAAATTATACAATTTTTGATAGGAGTTAAATGCTTTGCCAATATTTTCAGGTGTTAATTGGATCCCTTCCTCTGTAATAATTTTATTAATTAACTTATTCAATTTCTCACCTTTAACTTTGTTTGTAAGTATTTTGTTTGCTCTATTTCCTTTATAGTACCATTTTATTCTTAAGTATTCCATCTTTTTTGAAGTTTGTAGAAATAGAATTTTATTAATTTTATTTTTTATTATTGCTATTTTCTCGCTTATCTCTATATTTGGATTACTCTTATTAAGATTTGTTAATTTATAAAGAGATACATATAATTCTGTTAAAGAGGCTTCTTTATGTTTTTTCTTAAATGAACCTAATTTAATGAGGTGTCCCCTCAAAACCGCTTTATATGTACACCAGACTATAGTGTCTGGTGTGCCTTTATTTTTATTCTCATCAAAAAAGCGGTTTGTTAGATCTTTTATTATATTAATATCCTGTTGCTCCCTTAGGAGTGATTCATTAAGTCTCCAATTATTCCTAATTTTAATATCTGGTGAAATAGCGAGATCAAGTATTAATGGATTGTGATCTGACCAAGTTACTTCATGAATCAAAACCTTTTTTACCCTATGTGGGACCTCAGGGGAACCTAAAAATAAATCCAATCTAGAGTAAGTACAATGTGCTTTAGAAAAACAAGTGAAATCTTTTTCTTGTGGATGATTAATCCTCCATAAATCTAATAATCCATACTCATTTATCAAAGACGAGAATTGAATTGATGATTTCTTTCCTCTTTTATCTTGGATGACCCCTAATAATGAATTCCTGTCTAAAGTTCCGTCCAAGATACAATTGAAATCTCCTCCCAGAATAATCTTGCCTTTTCTAATTTTTTCTAGTTTACGCAAAATCATTTGTATAAACTGCACAGAGTTAGTATTAGGAGCATATATATTTACAATAGTAAATTCTTCTTCTTGTATTTTGCATATGACTAAAATGAACCTCCCATTTTTATCTATGTCTTGATAAGTAACTTGGATATCTAAATCCTCTGTTACTAAAAAAGCTACTCCACATTTCTTTTTATCCTCCAATGAGGAACAGAGTTGAATTTTAAAATTTTTTGGAATAAAACGTTTTATATCTCGTCTTAGCCAATGAGTTTCTTGTAATAATATAACTTTTGCACCTTCCTTTTTAATATATTGAAAGACAGTAGCTCTTTTAATTGGGTTATTTAGTCCCTGTGCATTTACTGTCATAAACTTAACCATAGACTCTCCATCTTTAGCTCGCGACTATAACCCTCGGCAAATAAGCATAGACCTAACAAAAAAAAAAAACACATACCACATTTACATTCATATAGCCTCAAGTAATTTAAACATGAGGCATTCCATATCCACACAATTAAGACATAAATCCATCTCCACTCCCAATTAGTGGAAGACAGAAAATGCATCCCACAACCCTGGGTTTGCATCCAAAACTCCACACTCGCATATGGAGTAAAATCGGGGGGGCGTGAGGAAAACCCTCCTCTAGAGTGTCGCAGAATAAACATATAAACCTTGTAACAGAGAGAGAGAGGAAAATAAATAAATAAATAAATAAAAATACTTATATATAATTTCCTATTTCCTAATAGCCAAAACCTTTGATAATGTGATTATTTCAATTTCTTATATACCAAATTTATATTAATACTTTCAATCTTTATATTCTCTAAATTTTACATATTAGTAACACCTTTCTAAATGTCTTGACTTATTATCCAGTAATGCAGACATTTCCCATGTAATTAGTTGAATTTTCTATATAACACCTTTCTATGAATGTGATCAATCTATTATATTCTATACACTTGCCCGACCAATATCATATCAAGTGAACCTTATTATATTCATTTTAACTATTAAATATTAAATATAAAAAAAAAAAAATTAAAAATTAAAATACGTGTATACAGTTTCCTATTTCCCAATAACCAAAACCTTTTATAATGTGAATATTTCAATTTCTTTTATACCAAATTTATATTAGTGCATTCAATCTTTATATTCTCTATATTTTTACATATTAGTAGCACCTTTCTGGGTGTCTAAACTTATTATCCATAATTGAAGACATTTACCATATAATTAATTGAATTTTCTATATAACACTTGTGATCAATCTATTATATTCTATACACTTGCCCAATCAATATCACAAAAAAAAAAAAAAAAAATTTAAAAAAATAAATAAATAAATAAATAAACAAAAAACTTTCCCTTTTTTTTTCTCTTTTCCCCTCCCTCTTTCCCCTCCCAAACATCCTATCAAAAACATCCATCTCTTAAATTTTCATATGAACCTCCTGTAACCAGTTCCTAACTTGATCTATGTTATCAAACACCAAAGTTTTTTCCTCAAAAATAACAATAAGTTTTGCTGGAAAGGCCCAAAAATGCTTGACATTGTTTTTTCTTAATATCTCCAAGACCGAGGCAAATAATCGTCTTTTCTTCCTCATTTCATAAGATAGATCTGGAAGAACCTTTATATTTGAAAATTCTTCTTTTTTACTGCCTTGTTTTGAAGCCTTTCTTAGTTCTTCTCTAAATAAATAGGAATTACAGCAAACCATAATATCCCTAGGGATTTCCATTGCAAGATTTTTTGGTTTTGGAATTCTGTGACATCTCTCTAGGAATTTGTGATTCTCATCTTTCTGAATTCCTAGTTCCATAAAATATAATTCCAGAAAAGCTTTAATTTTATCTTGTGTAATACTTTCTGGGATGTTCCTTAATCTCAGATTGTTTTGTCTTGATCTGTCTTCGAGATTATTTATCTTTAATTCTAGCTCTTGAATTTTCTGATTTAATTCCTCCTGTTGCTGTTGTTGGTTTTTAATTGTTATGTCAGTTAAATCCATTTTTCTTTCAACTTGACCCATCCTCAAACCTATCTCTTTAATATCTTTTTTTAAATCCACATTATTGTTAAGAATTTCTTGCTTTATTGCTAAAAGTTGCTGATCTAAACAACTCTTTAAAAATTCTGGTGTTACCATCGAGATTTCTATTTGTGGTGATTCTAATTGAGCTCTTTTCTTTTCGCTCGTTATCAGGTTGATTTCATTTCCGGGATTCTCCATCGCTGATTTATCCATTTGGGGGGAAAAAAAATTAGAGAGTCTTTTTTCAGTCTTAGTCTCTTTTCTTTCCACTCTCTCCTTATACTCTTTGTCTCTATCTTTATCCTTGTTGAGGGTTGATTTATTTTCTTGATTTCTTCTAGTTGACATGATTTTTCCCTTTTTCTCCTCTCTTTTCCTTTTCCCCTTCCTCTCTTCTTTCCCCTTTTCTTTTAAATATATCGCCAGGAGAAAGAGGGATTTTTTTTTCTCTCTTTCCTTCCCCTTCCTCTCTCCTTTTCTCTCTTCCTCTTTGCTCTATTCCTTTCTAGAGCCTTCAGGCTCTGTTAGTACATTAGCTTAATCAATTGAAATACACGTGCTACTGCCACTTTAAGGGTTTTGCAAATTGCATGTCACACTCCACCTTTAAATAATTAAGATTCCTTCAGTCTCTCTTTTAACTCTTTCTGGCAATATCTTCTAGATATTCTCTAGATGAGGGTGTCTGGTCATAAATCATATTATATTCCTAGTATGCAATCAGCAAGGATAAATTCACAGCAATCATATTGAAAGTGGAAGTAAATTGGAATTACATTGAATTAAATTGATTTTAAGACCCGTCCTGTAGTATTATCCAATTATTAGCATTTTTCCTTTAGACCACTTTTCTATTTGTCGCTTTAGCAACCCTTATTTAATAAGGGTGGAGAATCCAGTAGGAGAGGTAAAAAGAAAAATTCAGAATATTTAAGCAGATATGCAGAGTGAGGGATGTCAAAAATAAGTGTTTCTCACCAGTCTTGCATGGTTTATAAACATCAACCTTCTCTAGGTCAAAATCATCCAGCATATACTTATCAGAACAGAACGCTGATCAGGAGGCTTCCATTGCGTCCGTTGCTTTCGTTGCCATCACTCCGCAACGGTATCCATGCCGTGATGACCTCCCTCCTCTCACCAGCTCCTCTCACCAACTCCCACCGGCTAAAGAGCACTTGGGTCTAGGAACCGTGGCAGGGGGTGTCTCTCTGCGGCGTCCTCTCCAGCAGCTCTAGCGTACCGCTAAGAGCTCCGGCGTCTATCTCCCACGACTCTCCCGGCGGGCTTCACTCGCGCCACCCCCTTGCGTAACGTACACGCAGGCACACCGCCGCCGGCAGAAATATTATACCCCAAAAACTGTACTTCTGTTTGATCAAAGATGCATTTTTCCAGTTTACAATAAAGTTGATTTTTCAATAAGGTTTGCAACACTTGTTTGACATGTTCGTGTTGAGTCTGAAGGTCTGGGGAATAAATAAGGATATCATCAAGATAGACTAAGACAAATTAATAAATATAATCCCTGAGTATATCATTAATAAGGTCTTGGAATACAGCTGGAGCATTACACAACCCGAAGGGCATCACAAGGCACTCATAGTGACCACTTCTCGTATTAAATGCCATTTTCCACTCATGGTTTTCCTTAATCCTTACCAAATTGTACGCACTGCTAAGGTCAAGTTTAGTAAAGACTTTAGCACCCTGGAGTCTGTCAAACAATTCGGAAATTAGGGGAATGGGGTGGGCATTTTTAATGGTGATTTTGTTCAATGCTCTGTAGTCAATGCATGGACGTAACTCACCATCTTTGTTAGACACAAAAGAGAATCCTGCACAAGCAGGCGAGGACAATTTACGTATATGGCCCTTGTAACGGCACCCCCAGGCACAAAAGGGTTAAACCACCGTTTAGTAGATCTTCCCTTCCAGAGATACAGGATACAGGAACAGCTACTGCAGAACACCAATCTGCCGAACAGGAAACCATATGAATGCCGTAAACAGCCAAATAGGAAAAACCATACGAATAGGTTTACACTCCTAGCAGTCAAACTGGAACAGCATACAATAAATCCCCCCAAGAACGAGACAAGGCTCCATTCGTCAATTAAGCTGCGGTTAACCGCAGCTTCTGGGAGGTAAATTGCCGACACACTCCAGCTCTCAGGTGGCCCAGTCATTTGTGCGTTAGTTCGGTAGATTGAATCTACTGACCGCCGGGCAGAAAGGCACGAATAAGCCTTTTCTGCCAGGGGAAAGAAGGCTTTTAACCGGGGGCCATACTCCAAAGGCAACAGGCAACAACCAGGCTTCTCCAATGCAATGTGGTGAGATTGGTCTCATCACAGCCCTTACTTAGGGAGTCTTTGATATACTCTTCCATTATTCTACTCTCCTGTGGAGATAACACCTATACTGCTCCCTTGGGTGGCATAGCGCCGTGTAACGGAACGCCCGGCACCCCGACTGGGTACCTTCCATTGACTGATGCTCCTAGTGCTTCCCAAGGGCTCCAAACACACCAGACACCA
>OW240912.1:94188999-94205613 GCA_933207985.1 Pelobates cultripes | reverse complement strand
TAGTTGGACAGCCTGCATGATTGGCAGGCAGGATGGCCTTCCAATTCTTTGGACAAACATGCCCCCTTTTTGGGCATGTTCACCCCTTTTGTCAGGTTAGGTCATGTGATTCCCGCCAGTGACACACCCTTTTACCCTGCCCATTGACTGCATGCTTCACTGGACACTGCTGTTAGGGGATATGGATTTACTTGAAAGATGAAAGCATACATTAGAGAGAGATTAGCATAGAATGTGTTTTTGTATAGCTGCATCCTTTGAATTTCCAACACCATCTCCATCAGATAAAGGATGCTTGGGAGGTACGATTGTTTTTGTGTTTTTGGTCGATAAGCTTCTGTAATTAGGCCCGACATAATTGTCAGCACTGGGCCCACTGGGCTCTTAATCCGGCCCTGCCTATGGTGTGCTTTAGCGACTACCATGGGGGTAAAGCGCGGGGAACCACGATACTAATAAACAAAAGAGTACCCCTACTAGTGAAGGGGGTGCAAACAGACCGGGAGGGCAGGTACGTGTTCCTGAAGGGAACAATCGCGGGACAGCCATACATGTTCGCCAACATATACCCCCCCCCCCCCCAACCAGAGACACTATAGATTCTTCTCATGGACCCTTCACAAACTGAAGGTATTTGCTGAAGGCATCCTGGTGCTAGAGGGAGACTTTAATCTGGCACTGGACCAGAGATCTAATGGCACATCACATGTCCCAACCCAACACCTATCTACAATTAAAACCCTCCTCTCCAAACACAAACTAGTAGACAGCTGGAGGGCCCATCACCCGGATGAGAGGGACTATACATTATTTTCACACCCACACAACTCATATATACCAGGATAGACTACTTCTTCCTGCCACACTACCATCTCCCACTCGTCTTACAGGCAGAACACGGCACGGCGACGTGGTCTGACCACGCCCTAGTGTAGATCACACTAGCCTCCCCTTTATATAGACCCTGGGTAGCCAAGTGGTGACTTAATGAACATCTTCTCTCAGTGCCTGAAGTTAAAGCCGATGTTGAATCAACCCTTCGGGAGTACTTTACCATCAACACAACTGACCAAATGACTCCAACAATTGTATGGGAGGCACATAAAAGTGTAGTGATGGGCCACTTTTTATACAAAAGAGCGCCATACTGAAAAAACAGAGGGAGGTGCACATGACCACTCTGCTGGTGGAAATAGAGGATAGACAATCTCAACAAAAATAGACACACACACACACTCTGCAGGAACAACAAGAGACCTGACTACTTCAAACAAGATATCACAGAGACGCGCTGCGACACAAGTCGTTTATCTCCCTACATGGCAATAAAAGTGGCAGACTACTGGCACGGATGCTAGCCAAACACAGACAAGAGACATACATAGACCGCATCAGGGACAACAAAAACACACTACACCGACTTCCCACTAAGATTCAGGACGTAATTAGGGCATACTACGCAGACCTATACTCTCTCTCCCGAGACCACAGTCAAACCAAGCAACCACTTACTGGACTCCATAAACGAATACCTCAATACACACTACCCACACTTGATAGAGACACGGTGGACCTTCTAGACGAAGAAATCACACCATAGGAACTAGCCGTGGCTATTAAACTAACGAAACCCGGCTGAAGCCCGGGCCCAGATGGCCTGCCGCTCTGCTATTACAAGACCTACGCGGACCTACTATACGACCCACTCATAGCGACATTCAATGCCATCAAAGAGGGTCATCACTTCCCCAAACAATCCCTGGCGGCGCACATCACCATCCTCCCCGAGGAGGGCAGGGACGGAGAGCACTGCGGAAATTACTGACCCGTTTCCCTCATAAATTGCGATCTATTCAAGGAAAATTTCACCTCAATACACACACAGTTCCGCACGGAAATGCAGGAATGGGCATACCCACACATCTAATGGATAGGTAAGATACAAGTAGTTAAAATTAATTTCCTCCCTCGTCTTTTATACCTCTTCCAAACCATCCCCATCGCGGTCCCACGCGGACCCAGACTTAAACACACTCTACTAACACAACCAAAAGATAGGGGCGGCCTGGCCTGACCCAGACTTCACCCTCTACTACAGGGCCTGTCACTCCCTCCGGATAATAGAATGGACCAAACACGGGGTGCAAAAACTGTGGAAACAAGCGGAGGAGAACGAAGCGGGTGTTCCAGTTGTGGTATTGCCATGGCTGCCGCCTGGGACCCGGAGCGTAGAGAAGAAATGTTCCCCCTACATAAAGGCTACCTTACAAGAGTGGCACCGCATAAAGGGGAGACACAATCTAGCACCATACCCATCACCTCTGCTTCCACTGACTCACAACCCGGACTTCTCACCAGGATTAGACCCAAAAGCGTTCAAAACACTAGTACAGGACCCATTACCTAGACTCAGACACGTCTACACGACAAACAGCCTTAAGACACTTAGCGACTTAAACATAAACAGATCCAGAGCTACATCACAACGCTCCCACAGGGGAGAGCACCCACCTACTTTGAAGAAGTCTGCTTAAACCCAGACCCGCTAACTCATGGAGTCTCCCTCCTATACACCTCACTTCTGACACAAACACCAACCGCACAGTCAAGCTTTGTGGGAAAATGGGAGACTGCCCTGGGCCGCACATTTGACAAGACAGAATGGGGAAAAAATCTGCTACCTCACGCACCATTGCTCCAGCTTCAGTAAGACACAAGAAACAGCGTACAAACTACTAACACACTGGTACTGCACCCCCGCCACACTAAACGCACACATTTCAGACCACTCCCCAACGTGCTGGAGATGTGGCGAGGAGAGGGGCACGCTCCTGCACATCTGGTGGGAGTGCAGCAAGATTGTCCCGTTCTGGAAGGAAATACACACAATAATAGGACAATTCTCGGACGACCCACTCCCATTTAGTCCTGCCAAAATGCTCCTACACCACACCAAGGTCCCCCGGTCCCTTTATAAGAAATCACTGACGATACGCATACTAAACATACCTAAAACAATCATTCCACAAAATTGGAAACAACCGATCACCCCGCCATTGAGAACCTGGTTCACACAAATGGAAAAGCTGAGATCCCTAGAAGATCTCCACGCTACCGCGAATAACACACACCAAACCTACCTCGATATATGGATGCACTGGCTACTGAAGGTGACACAACCAGATTTTCTGGACCAATCATAGGCCCAACAACAGGGACAGAATACAAACCTCAACACGCTACAGACTACCTATGCAAAACCGATGGTCTTCCCCTTGTTCTTGTCAGGTGACGGACCTGCGAGTCCAGTCAATGTACTTGTTAACTGAACTAGCATTTTCCCAAAACGGTGAAACAATAAAAATTATATTCACCAAAAAAAATAAAAATAAATTTTGTATGTTAAAAATATATATATTTCCAAATTGTCCTGCATTTTCTTTCCATGTCTAATATTTTACAAAGTGATCAGTAAATGTCTATGGAACTTTTAGATTAGTCTCCTCTGTGGATAGTATGGTTTACATATTCATCAATATGTCTGCCTCCATTACATGGAATGTGCAATGGTTTATCTGCTTGTTTCATACATTGTATTTGCCGTTACTAAATAAAATACTGAAACTGTAATTTATTTGCTTTCAAGGTCCTTTGTAATATTGATGAGCTTTTTGATCGGGATGAACTCTCAGCGGCTCCTGATTCTGGATGGCCTGATTGTTTTAACAGTGGTGTGTTTGTCTTTAAGCCATCTGTTGAAACTTTCAACCGTCTTCTCCAGTTTGCAGATAATCATGGAAGCTTTGATGGTGAGTACCTATTATCTGATATGTAACTGTAAACACAACGTTTTCACTAACCTAAAAACATCTAATTCGATATGTGTATATCCTATAGTGTTTTGTCTTTATTTTAGGCAACATTCAGCACTTCAGGACTATATCTAACCTGATGCTTTGCCAGCATTATGTTTGTAAGAGCATTATGAGAGATATAGTTCACAAAATCTGGGGTGCCAAAGGTCACCGACCTCTGGTATTGGCTATAAATATTACTGCCTGAAAACCATCTCCTCTTCTTCTTTTATTTATTTATTTTTTAAAATATGTATTTATTTTGGTTAGTGGTGGGATGGGTTTGAGAGGTGTTACTTATGAGTGATTCCTTTTTCAATTTCTAATATTTTTAATGTTGGAGGCTGCTTGTTGCTGGTCCCTATATTTTTTTTTATAATTTTTTTAAATTTTTTTTATGAAGAACAAAAATGGTTGGCTTTACGAGTTACAATATCTGCTTTTATACACTGGCTACTGTATAGAATTATGGTAAAAGTGTATGTGTACATATACACATAGCAGTGGTTTCTCGGCTGCCAAAAGCTGTGCTTGAACAGGCATAGAACATTAATTGTTTAGATTCTGGTCATCTGTGCTGTCTGGTGTTCTATCTCAGGAGGCACAACTTAACTCAATCACTTAATGGCATGGAATGTTCTTACATGGGTCTCATTTAGCACACAGGCTACCAGACATGATATTTAATTAGACTGGTAGGAATAGAGAAGCCTACCTGTTGATGTATAGTCTAGAACATAGAACACCGTTACTCTTGACTCTATAATCTAATATTTACAGTGTTGACGATAGATTGTAGGAAAATGGAAGAGGGCTGTGGTTGCAGGTGATCAGATGCAGCCTTTAATTTTTGTTGTAATGACTTTTCTTCAAATGACAAAACATAAAATAATCACATACCTGCTAGAAATGTATATATTTAATAAAAAATCCTGTTTAAAGTGGCACTGTCATGCTGAACTTGCCTTTCTTTAACCGATTCCTCTTTCCCTCTCTCAGGATCTGTTCTTCATTTCTTCCTGTCTGCTCTAGTTTTCTTTAAAACATAAGACAAGGTACTATTTGTCTTATGGAGGTTTCCTACGCCTGACCAGCGGAGGAGCAAAGAGTGCTTAATTTTCAGCAATTTTCCCACAATTCTCACCACAGTTCCCGCAAAGCCTTCTTTCACTCTTCCCGAACGCCAGCAATACTACCGAATTGCGCCCTAACAGAATGAGCACAGTTTTTCCATTTGTGTTAGGACGCAATTCGGGACTTTGTTCGGATCGGAATTTCATTTGAATGAATGAAACTCTGATCCTATTCGTGCCACGGCTGCATCTTGCAGCCGCTTAGTAGATAACTCCATAATCCCACGGTATCAGGGCGCTATCTACCAAAAGGCTGAAAGACCTAAATTGGTCTTTCAGCCAAATTTACTAATACCAAGTAAAGATTACTTGGTGTTGGTAAATTCTGCTCCTACTCGCTATACCCAGAGTAGGGGCATGTCTATTAAACAGTGAGCAGCCTGTGGACCTATTGTCCTTTTTCCCCCCCTCTCCCCCGGACCTAAATGAGAATAAGGGGTGTGCCGGGGGGGGGAGAACAATAGGTTCCCCCCATTGTTATTTATGGCCCCCATCCGCCCCTCAGGTGGTGAGGACAATAGGTCCCCCTCCCCACCCCCGTCATTCTCATTTAGGACCCACACCCAGTTTAATAGCTCCCACTTGGTAGATAGCTCCCTAATAGTGTGGGAATTAGGGAGTTATCTACTAAGTGACTGCAAGATGCAGCCGCGGCACAAATAGGATCGGAGTTTCATTCATTCAAATTAAATTCCGGTCTGAACAAATTCCAAAATTGTGTCCTAACACAAATGGAGAAACTGTTCTCATTCTGATAGGACGCAATTCGGTAGTTTTGCTGATGTTTGGGAAAAGTGAAAGAAGGCTTCGTGGGAACACTGAGGAAAGGTGAGAATTGTGGGAAAATTGCTCTAACCACCGGAAATGAAGCACACTTTGCTACTCCGCTGGTCAGAGATGGTTAGGCATAGGAAACCTCCATAAGACAAATAGTCCCTACTTTGTCTTATGTTTTAAAAAAAAAAAACTAGAGCAGACAGGAAGCCCTGAAGAACAGATCCTGAGAGAGGGAGAGAAGAGGGATCGATTTTAAAGGAAGGAAAGTTCGGCATGACAGTGCCGCTTTAAAACTCTAAAGACAAGTGACTGAATAAATCCATCATAACAAACTAGCTTATATGAAAATGTAATAAATTGTTAATTTAACCATACGATTGTCCTTAATGGGATCACTATATGGTCCCTCACCTATCAATACATTTCTAGTATAGAATATTGTAATTTTATATGGGCCAAGAATGGACAACATTCGGCTATTCTACAAGGGCAGCACATTATAATCATCCGCACCTCCTCCTCTGCCCCTATTGGTGAGCACATCTCACACTTTGCCTTCATTGCACCTGTCTGCTACAATGGTAGTGTTCCCGAACAGGACATGAGCAGGTGATGGGTCATGCATTGATGTAACATCCATACACACTGCATGGTAAAGGAAGCAGCCGGACTGGAGACAAGTAGTTGCTTAATAACCAAGAGAGGCAGATTACAAAGAACACACTCTACAGAAAAGCTAAAAAGAGGAGGTCTCAAAGCCATTCTATAAAGATTGTTTGCTGCTTTACTTTCACACTGCAGTCCAACCTGTCCTGCATCAGTGGCTCTCCCCAAGCTCCACATTTTAATTTAGGTAATTTACTAAACCGCATATCGTAGTTAATAGAAATCTTAACTAAACTAGGCTTACATTTCACTGTTTGGAATAAAAATCCATATATCTTTTTAAAGGTACCTGCATTGTTTACCCTGTTAATGAAAACTGCTTACTTTATATTAAGTCCGTTTCTCCAAGCCCTTACTGCTGAAGGAAACCTGTAACATGGTGTGCAGTGTTACACACTCACACATTTACCAATCCATTTTTCTTCCCTTTTCTTTCAGGAGGTGACCAAGGATTATTGAATAGTTTCTTCAATAACTGGGCAGTCTCCGATATCCATAAACACTTACCATTTATCTATAACTTGAGCATAAGCTCTGTTTACACCTATAGGCCTGCTTTTAAACAGTAAGTATATTTGTGAAGAAATTCCCCTATTTGGTTTCAAAATGACAATTTGTATTCACTTGTTTCAGGTTAGCTTTCCCTATGGCATTCAGTAGGTAAAACTACCGAATCGAGACCACCCTGTTGCCCATTATGAATACTTTTTTTTTTATGTATATACTTTTTTATTGAGAATTTTTTTTTAAATTTTTCAAACAATTTAACAAACATATTTGACAACGACAATTATATGAATAAATATACAAACAAGACAATACAAGGACAACATACATACAATATGTGATTTAATATATTACTCGTCTAGGAAAGATATCAGTTAGTTTAACATTACAGTAGATAGAGGAGTTATAGCTTTAAACTATCTTTTATCTTTTGAATCCATTGCACATAGTAATGAGTATAATTAAGGTTATTTATAAATATGCAACTCCATTTCCTTTTTTTTTCTTTTCTCTTTTTCCTTTTCCCCTTCCTTTCTCCCTTCCTTTTTTCTTTTCCCCTCCCCTCCTTCCTTTCTTTCCCTTCCCCTTTTCTCCTCCCTTCTTTTTTGTATATTTAATCTTTATTGAAAAAGAGGTTTTTCTTTCTTTCATTCTCTTACTCTTTTCTTCTTTTCCTTTTCCTTTCCTTTTCCCCTTTCTTTCTCTCTTCTTTCTTCCCTTTCTCCTTTTCCTTTCCCCTTCCCTTCTTTTCTCTTTCCCTGCCCCTCTTTTACATTGTTTCCCTTTCTCTTTTTCCTTTTCTTTCCCTTTCCCCTTCCTTTTTTTTTTTTTTACAAACAGAAAGGGATTCACATACATTGTTACAACAATAAACCATCAGACATTAGACAATAAACACACAAAAAAAAAAGGGCTGCTCTTTGCCGAGAGTTAGTCGCATATTGCTTCTAGGAACCTGGAACCATAATTTTTGACATAAATTTTTTTCCTTACCAAACAGGCTCCTTAAACCCGTGGCTAATTTAGTAATTTATGCACAGGAACCACTACCCTATCTACATTTCCAAGACGTAAAAACCTTAGTATATATTAAGTCACATTACTTCTTCCTAATTTCACAATCCATTTCTGCCATTGTTCAATTCGTGGATTGTAATAATTATTTTGTCTCAATATCCCTATTTCCATTTTACAATTATTCGAGACCTGATGTTTTATCATCTCCCATGACGGGGAATCTGAGATTTTCCAAAATCTTGCGAGAGTAGCTTTA
The DNA here is from genome assembly GCA_933207985.1 of Pelobates cultripes. Lineage (NCBI taxonomy): Eukaryota > Metazoa > Chordata > Amphibia > Anura > Pelobatidae > Pelobates > Pelobates cultripes. The sequence continues at coordinate 94,197,403 of OW240912.1, read as the reverse complement.
GTTTCTACAAGAATATGGATAATTATTTCTTTTTTATCCTTCGGAATTGTAGGCCATCCCATATGTAATATCATAGAACTACAAGTAAAATCAAGATCCACTTCTATTTCTTCCCTACAGAATTTCGCTACCTTTTGCCATAATTGAACTATGATCGGACATGACCACCATATATGCACATAGTCTGCTGTAAGTGAAGCACAACGCCAGCAGTGATATTGGTTACCTGAATATATTTTTGCTAATTTAGCTGGTACATAGTGCCATCTGTTTATAACCTTATAGTGACTTTCCGATAGATTTAAGCAATGTGAAGCTTTCATTACTGCATTGTTAGCCTCAAGCCATTCACTTCTCGTGATGCTAATTTGTATATCTTTTTCCCAAGCTTTTTTAGCTGGGAATTCCGGGAGTGGCTTATACTTACTGCAGATATTAGAGCATTTAGATACTAAGTTTTTACTATGTGTAATATTTAATAAATTTATAAACAACTGTAATTCCTCAGAGATCTCCACTATTCTGTGTCTCATTAAAAAATATTTTATCCTTAAGTACGTGAAGCTTTCTCTATAGGAAAGAGAAAAAGCCTGTTTAATCTCTTCAAAAGATCTAATCTGTTGTTGTTGAAATAACTGACTTATTCTATTAATGCCTTTATTTAACCATGGCTCCAGATTAAGGTCCTTAATATTAATGGACAAAACCTGCATAGGGAGGTCAATAATAATTTTGTCTGTAATTTTGAGTCTTTTTTTCCAGATTCTCCATTGAACCAGTAAGTTATCTAGAATTAGGCCCATATCATCTCTCTCCCCTTTGTGTATATTCCAAAATAAAGCCATTAAATCTGGAATTTCTGCTCTTTTAGCTTCAATCTTTGCCCATGATTCTCCCCTAGAGCTCTCTTTCATAGATGAAATAATATGTGCCAATGAGCAAGATTCATAAATATCTATAATGTTGGGAACTCCCATCCCTCCTAGTTTAGGTTTTAGGTTCAAGATTTTTTTACTAACCCTAGGTTTTTTCCCCATCCATATATATTTGTCTAATGCTGATTGGACCATCAGGAGCCATGGATTCGGCATTTTCATTGGTATCATGCGGAATATATAACTCCATTTAGGGATCATATAGGCCTTTACGACATTGATTCTACCTGTCCATGATATCTCTGCTGTTCTCATATCTTTCAATTGTTTATTAATTTGCATCAATAAAGGCATAACATTATATTCTAAAATCTTAGCTGGGTTAGTGGAAATCCTTATACCCAAATAAACAAAAAAAGTTTTTACCCATTCGAAAGTATATTTCGCTTTAATATATAATTTATCTTCCTTTTTTATATTTTTTGCGAGAATACTTGTCTTATCTACATTTAACTTGAAATTAGAATATTGGCCAAATTCATGAATCAGCCTTATCAGTTCATCTATTGATGTTATAGGGTCTGTTATAGTAATTAAAATATCGTCAGCATAAAGTAGCGTTTTATATTCCTCTTGGCCTATTTTAATTCCTTTAATTTTGTCATTATTTCTAATGTCACAAATCAGGGGTTCTATGTATAGTAGATATAACAATGGGGACAGGGGGCACCCCTGTCTTGTCCCATTCCTTATATTGAACCACTCGGAGATTATCCCCCTCCCAATTGTTCTAGCCTTTGGAGAACTGTATAAGGCCATAATTGCACTCAGAATCCAGCCTTCAAGCCGAAAGCCTTCAAGGCCTCCCTAAGGAAGTCCCATCTGACCCTGTCAAAGGCCTTTTCAGCATCCAATGACAGGGCCAGCATTGGAATACCCGATTCATGAGCGTAGTCCAAAATATCAATCATTGTTCTTATACTATTATTTGATTGTCTATCCTTCAAAAAACCAACCTGATCCCCATGAATAATAAACGGGAGGACTCCTTGTAATCTATTCGCCAAGATACTTGCATAAATTTTTATATCAGAATTTAATAGAGATATAGGACGATAATTCGCTACAAATTCCTTAAGTTTATCTGGCTTTTGAATAGGAATTATGTTGGCGTATAATAGTTCATTAGGTATATCTTTTTCTCTAACTATATTATTAAAGAGATCTTTAAGGTGTATTGCTAAGACATCCTGGAATTGCTGATAAAATATATTTGGATAACCATCCGGCCCTGGTGTTTTATTTTTTTTTAAGGACTTGATTGCACTTATTATTTCAGTTTCTAAGAAGGGTTGATTAATAGAATTCAATTGTTCTCCTGATAATTTTTTTAAATTTTTATTTTTAAAATATATTTCTGGATTATAAGAATAGCTAGGTAAATTATACAATTTTTGATAGAAGGAGTTAAATGCTTTGCCAATATTTTCAGGTGTTAATTGGATCCCTTCCTCTGTAATAATTTTATTAATTAACTTATTCAATTTCTCACCTTTAACTTTGTTTGTAAGTATTTTGTTTGCTCTATTTCCTTTATAGTACCATTTTATTCTTAAGTATTCCATCTTTTTTGAAGTTTGTAGAAATAGAATTTTATTAATTTTATTTTTTATTATTGCTATTTTCTCGCTTATCTCTATATTTGGATTACTCTTATTAAGATTTGTTAATTTATAAAGAGATACATATAATTCTGTTAAAGAGGCTTCTTTATGTTTTTTCTTAAATGAACCTAATTTAATGAGGTGTCCCCTCAAAACCGCTTTATATGTACACCAGACTATAGTGTCTGGTGTGCCTTTATTTTTATTCTCATCAAAAAAGCGGTTTGTTAGATCTTTTATTATATTAATATCCTGTTGCTCCCTTAGGAGTGATTCATTAAGTCTCCAATTATTCCTAATTTTAATATCTGGGGAAATAGCGAGATCAAGTATTAATGGATTTTGATCTGACCAAGTTACTTCATGAATCAAAACCTTTTTTACCCTATGTGGGACCTCAGGGGAACCTAAAAATAAATCCAATCTAGAGTAAGTACAATGTGCTTTAGAAAAACAAGTGAAATCTTTTTCTTGTGGATGATTAATCCTCCATAAATCTAATAATCCATACTCATTTATCAAAGACGAGAATTGAATTGATGATTTCTTTCCTCTTTTATCTTGGATGACCCCTAATAATGAATTCCTGTCTAAAGTTCCGTCCAAGATACAATTGAAATCTCCTCCCAGAATAATCTTGCCTTTTCTAATTTTTTCTAGTTTACACAAAATCATTTGTATAAACTGCACAGAGTTAGTATTAGGAGCATATATATTTACAATAGTAAATTCTTCTTCTTGTATTTTGCATATGACTAAAATGAACCTCCCATTTTTATCTATGTCTTGATAAGTAACTTGGATATCTAAATCCTCTGTTACTAAAAAAGCTGCTCCACATTTCTTTTTATCCTCCAATGAGGAACAGAGTTGAATTTTAAAGTTTTTTGGAATAAAACGTTTTATATCTCGTCTTAGCCAATGAGTTTCTTGTAATAATATAACTTTTGCACCTTCCTTTTTAATATATTGAAAGACAGTAGCTCTTTTAATTGGGTTATTTAGTCCCTGTGCATTTACTGTCATAAACTTAACCATAGACTCTCCATCTTTAGCTCGCGACTATAACCCTTGGCAAATAAGCATAGACCTAACAAAAAAGAAAAACACATACCACATTTACATTCATATAGCCTCAAGTAATTTAAACATGAGGCATTCCATATCCACACAATTAAGACATAAATCCATCTCCACTCCCAATTAGTGGAAGACAGAAAATGCATCCCACAACCCTGGGTTTGCATCCAAAACTCCACACTCGCATATGGAGTAAAATCGGGGGGGCGTGAGGAAAACCCTCCTCTAGAGTGTCGCAGAATAAACATATAAACCTTGTAACAGAGAGAGAGAGGAAAATAAATAAATAAATAAATAAAAATACTTATATATAATTTCCTATTTCCTAATAGCCAAAACCTTTGATAATGTGATTATTTCAATTTCTTATATACCAAATTTATATTAATACTTTCAATCTTTATATTCTCTAAATTTTACATATTAGTAACACCTTTCTAAATGTCTTGACTTATTATCCAGTAATGCAGACATTTCCCATGTAATTAGTTGAATTTTCTATATAACACCTTTCTATGAATGTGATCAATCTATTATATTCTATACACTTGCCCGACCAATATCATATCAAGTGAACCTTATTATATTCATTTTAACTATTAAATATTAAATATAAAAAAAAAAAAATTAAAAATTAAAATACGTGTATACAGTTTCCTATTTCCCAATAACCAAAACCTTTTATAATGTGAATATTTCAATTTCTTTTATACCAAATTTATATTAGTGCATTCAATCTTTATATTCTCTATATTTTTACATATTAGTAGCACCTTTCTGGGTGTCTAAACTTATTATCCATAATTGAAGACATTTACCATATAATTAGTTGAATTTTCTATATAGCACTTGTGATCAATCTATTATATTCTATACACTTGCCCAACCAATATCATAAAAAAAAATAAAATGAATAAACAAAGAACTTTCCCTTTTTTTTTTTTCTTTTTCTTTTTTCCCTTCCCTCTTTCCCCTCCCAAACATCCTATCAAAACATCCATCTCTTAAATTTTCATATGAACCTCCTGTAACCAGTTCCTAACTCGATCTATGTTATCAAACACCAAAGTTTTTTCCTCAAAAATAACAATACGTTTTGCTGGAAAGGCCCAAAAATGCTTGACATTGTTTTCTCTTAATATCTCCAAGACCGAAGCAAATAATCGTCTTTTCTTCCTCGTTTCATAAGATAGATCTGGAAGAACCTTTATATTTGAGAATTCTTCTTTTTTACTGCCTTGTTTTGAAGCCTTTCTTAGTTCTTCTCTAAATAAATAGGAATTACAGCAAACCATAATATCCCTAGGGATTTCCATTGCAAGATTTTTTGGTTTTGGAATTCTGTGACATCTCTCTAGGAATTTGTGATTCTCATCTTTCTGAATTCCTAGTTCCATAAAATATAATTCCAGAAAAGCTTTAATTTTATCTTGTGTAATACTTTCTGGGATGTTCCTTAATCTCAGATTGTTTTGTCTTGATCTGTCTTCGAGATTATTTATCTTTAATTCTAGCTCTTGAATTTTCTGATTTAATTCCTCCTGTTGCTGTTGTTGGTTTTTAATTGTTATGTCAGTTAAATCCATTTTTCTTTCAACTTGACCCATCCTCAAACCTATCTCTTTAATATCTTTTTTTAAATCCACATTATTGTTAAGAATTTCTTGCTTTATTGCTAAAAGTTGCTGATCTAAACAACTTTTTAAAAATTCTGGTGTTACCATCGAGATTTCTATTTGTGGTGATTCTAATTGAGCTCTTTTCTTTTCGCTCGTTATCAGGTTGATTTCATTTCCGGGATTCTCCATCGCTGATTTATCCATTTGGGGGGGAAAAAAATTAGAGAGTCTTTTTTCAGTCTTAGTCTCTTTTCTTTCCACTCTCTCCTTATGCTTATCTTTATCCTTGTTGAGGGTTGATTTATTTTCTTGATTTCTTCTAGTTGATATGACTTTTCCCTTTTTCTCCTCTCTTTTCCTTTTCCTTTTCCCCTTCCTCTCTTCTTTCCCCTTTTCTTTTAAATATATCGCCAGGAGAAAGAGGGATTTTTTTTCTTTCCTTCCCCTTCCTCTCTCCTTTTCTCTCTTCCTCTTTGCTCTATTCCTTTCTAGAGCCTTCAGGCTCTGTTAGCACATTAGCTTAATCAATTGAAATACACGTGCTACTGCCACTTTAAGGGTTTTGCAAATTGTATGTCACACTCCACCTTTAAATAATTAAGATTCCTCCAGTCTCTCTTTTAACTCTTTCTGGCAATATCTTCTAGATATTCTCTAGATGAGGGTGTCTGGTCATAAATCATTTTGAAAGTGGAAGTAAATTGGAATTACATTGAATTAAGTTGATTTTAAGACCCGTCCTGTAGTATTATCCAATTATTAGCATTTTTCTTTTAGACCACTTTTCTATTTGTCGCTTTAGCAACCCTTATTTAATAAGGGTGGAGAATCCAGTAGGAGAGGTAAAAAAAAAAATTCAGAATATTTAAGCAGATATGCAGAGTGAGGGATGTCAAAAATAAGTGTTTCTCACCAGTCTTGCATGGTTTATAAACACCAACCTTCTCTAGGTCAAAATCATCCAGCATATACTTATCAGAACAGAACGCTGATCAGGAGGCTTCCATTGCGTCCGTTGCTTCCGTTGCCATCACTCCGCAACGGTATCCATGCCGTGATGTCCTCCCTCCTCTCACCAGCTCCTCTCACCAACTCCCACCGGCTAAAGAGCACTTGGGTCTAGGAACCGTGGCAGGGGGTGTCTCTCTGCGGCGTCCTCTCCAGCAGCTCTAGCGTACCGCTAAGAGCTCCGGCGTCTATCTCCCACGACTCTCGCGGCGGGTTTCACTCGCGCTACCCCCTTGCGTAACGTACACGCAGGCACACCGCCGCCTACGTCATCCCCCCTCCCATTATGAATACTTTACCTCCCTGCTTGCTGGGCATGTTCGACAAAAGTTCTGCACGAACGGTATGCACCGCCGCCATTTTAGGACTTCCACGTGTTCGCGGCCATTTTAGCTCCCGAACAGCGGTGTTTGCCGTCGAGTGTCTGGAACTGAAAAAAGGACACTCAAATAGGCGAACACCGCTGAATCCTCCATACCTTCAGTAAAACCCCACTAAAACTACCGAATGACCGGGCATTCAGTAGAAAGACTCACTAGCAGATGGGGAGTCAAGCGAACCATGGATGGCAGCTGGATGGCCGGCCGTTCGGGAGGTTTTTCATCCGACCTAAGACCGACTGCAGGGCCAGAATTCGTGGAACTGTTTTCGGCTACTTTGCCCGTGCAGTCGGTCAAAACTTCTAAGTCCCATATCTCCCGAACGGCTGAACCGAATGGACTGATTTTTTTTTTCATATGTTGGTCCCCCAAAGTACAGCTATCTTTGGGGGACCAAGTCTTTGGGGTACATCCAGACTTTGGGGAAATTATGTTCCGTTTTAATTGGGTTAAATGGTTATCTGAGGGGAGGAGATGTACAGTATGTATATTGTTATGATTGGTTGTACAGTTAATTATATGGGAGGCTCCCTTGCATGGGCAGAATCCCATAAAAAGAGAATGCCTGTCAATAAATCTTTAGTTCATCTTTGTACCCTTCTTCTGACTACGTATGCTGTTTGGGAGTTTGTGTGTTTTACTGAGGGAATTATCCAGGGAGACTATTGGAACTACACTGGGATTCGTCTACCATAACTACCGAACGGAGAGCTATGTTCACTAGGCTCTGGAGGTTCGGGGGGGAAACTACCGATTTGAGGTTTAAATGCACTTGGTTTCCTCACAATAATTAACAATAAACAAACAAAAAAGGTTTTATTTACTAAATGAGGAGTTGGGCTGCTTGCCACCTGAGACACTCTGTATAGTCTCTAGCAGTTATCCAGTTGAGTGCCTTTTTAAAGTGTTACTTCAGGCATCATAACCACAAGAGGCGGCTGTGCTGTGGTTCTGATGCCTGAAGTAGCCTGGCCTGGCTTCCTAGTCAAACTGTTGGCAATGGTTTGCCTTCCTAAGCTGGATCCCTGCTCCCTGGTTGTCCAGTGACGTGCTTCTGCAGAGCTACGGAAGCAACAGCCATGCTATTATTTGGTTGAGAGCATCAGTTGACTGTTTTCCGGAAATTACATTCTGTGCAATGAAAGTTGCATAGTATTGACACTAGCCAGCCCAGAACTCTACACCTACGGCAGCTAAGGGGTTAAACTGTGTGTGTGCACCATTTCAAAGTGAAATACTGCAAATCCCAATTCCAAGCACCATGATGCCTTCAAACATTTAAGTGGCCTTTGTGCTTAAAGAGACAATATAGTAGCTCAGGCCATATCTACATTAAAGTGGTCTGCGTGCAGTGTCTCACTTCCACTAAGTCCTGCAATGTAAATCATTGCAGTTTTCAAGAAACTGCAATATTTGCATTGGGGACTAAGACGGCCTCTACTGGCTCTCAATCAGACAGCAATTAGAGACAATTCCTGGTTGCAAACAGATTTTTGGTCACCTACATGAGGGCATCCAGTATCCATGAAAACCCCATAGTAAAGCATTGAGGCAATGCTTTCCTTTAAGGAGGGACAAATGCACCCGCTGAGCATGCGCATTAGGCCCTCCGTTGGATAATGTTGGAGGAGGCAGATTGCTGACTCAGCACTAGGAGACCTCACCACTGCAATCCGGTGTGTGTGTGTGTGTGTGTGTGTGTGTGTGTGTGTGTGTGTGTGTTGTGTTTTTTAAAATGTATTTTGTTATATTGAGTTGACTGAGGTGGACTACCAGAG
>OW240912.1:94166499-94183999 GCA_933207985.1 Pelobates cultripes | reverse complement strand
GTAGGTGTGTTTTTGTTAGAAGTTAACATGTTATGTGGCAACCGTAATATTTTTTTATAAGTGTGGAAAGTTTTTTTTTGTTTGTTTGTTTTTTTTCTTTTTTTTCTTTTTCAGTTTGCAACCATAACAGTAAACTAACATCCATATTAAATTTAAAAGCAGAGGCTGCATTTGCAGCATAATAGTACTTGAAATCGGGTATTCCTATGCCACGAATAATATGGAGATTTTGCAGGACAGACCATCTTATTCTGTTGGGTTTATTCTTCCAAATACAAGATAACATATCAGAATTAACTTTACAGCAAAAGAACAAAGAGATCGTTAAAGGGATAACATTTGTGGGAGGTCATTTATTTGCAAAGATTTGTTTCTATCTACCCAAATTACCTCAAAATTACTCCATATTTGCATTTCTTTAACTCAGGCACATTCTACCTAAATTATACGCGTGCTTTTTTGATAGTCTTTGATTGACATATGCCCAAATAGGAAATTAATGACTCTTTCCCCTCAAACTTGTAGTCATCCTTTAAATCATCCAAGACAGGCCATGGTGTGTAGAAAGGTTGAGCTTGCGTCTTGTGGTATTAAGTTTATAGCAAAATGTTATAAAATGAACATGAGGTCCAAGAGAGGAGTCAGGATTACTCAAGGATATTCTATCGTCCATAAACAAGCCAATTTTGTGAGTAGTGTCCTTGACTCTAATACCTTCTATAACCGGAGTACTCCTAAATATTTCAGCCATGGTTCCATCGTTCCAACAAATAAAAGGGAAGGACAACCCTATCTTGTTCCATTTGTGAGAAGAAAGTTCTCTGAGATGAAACCTGTGGCTGAAACTTTGGGAGAGGGATAATGATCGGATACAAAAACTACATTAACAAATGGTATAGGTAGGCCAAAACTAAACCTCACTTTCCTCCGATATCCCCAATGTACTCTATCGAACGCCTTCTCACATAAAAGCAAGGAGCAGACAAGGTGTTAAATATGATTTAATTTGGTGTATTAAGTTGTTATATCTTCTTGTTCCATCTGTTGTCTGTCTAATACAAATCATACTTGATGATTTTTCTCTATACTATGGATTATTTGGGCCAATATCTTGGCTACAGCTTAGTATCAATGTTTAATAAAGAAATTAGCCTAAAATTTTAAGCACCAATTTGGATCCTTACCTGGCTTGGGAAGGGTGACAGTCTGAGCATATAATGCTTCACTGGACATCTTCCATGCGTTCCAATATTAATTTAATAATTTGGTAAGGTGTAGTGTTAAAATATTAGAATGTTTTGAAGTAAGACATTGTAAAACCATATGGTCCCGGTGCCTTTCGAGCTAGAGTATTTTTAAAAAAAATTTTTTTAATTCTTAAGTTTGCAATACCATGACCGTAAAATCAAAAATTTATTATAATAAAACATAGACATTGTCTTCAATGCAACTGCACAATTTTATAAAAATAGTCGAGCTATTCAGGTAAAGGGTTTTCTCTGGGTTAGGGTTATGTATCTGCTACGATGTGTGGCGTCCAGGGTTATCAGGCTGCCATGCCTTAGATAGAGTGCGTGTAAGCGAACCGGTCTAGTGCTGGTAGTAAGGCTTATCCTGAACCAAAATAGTGTGACTAGGCATGGTGGTGATTATACAAGAAGGTGATATGGTAGTTTAAGTGGCTTTTAACTGCTAGTATTGCCTATGTGTTAACCCCTGCGATATTTGATTTACAGAGTGGTAGATGTAAAATGGAGCTTGGCAGGCCTAATGGATACACAGTGTACCAATAGATATAGAGCATGTCTATGGAAATCTTCCTATCTTATACCTGTTAACTATTTGTGGGTTATCATCAGGTCAGGATGGTGTGGTGTTTAGATCGGTCAGGTGCCATTATCTATGTCTTGACCTATCTGTGGGTCCCCTAACCTATTAGGGGGGGGTGGTGGGGGGGAGGGAGGTGGGGGAAGGAATATGGAGATATCCCAAAGTTTGGCAGCATAGTAAACAGACTTTAGAATAATATAGTGGGGGAGGCTAGGATCTCTCGGTTTGAGTAGTTACATGTACTCCGCAGAGCTCGGACCAATGTGGATTAACAGGGAGCAGATATGCGTCCATTGATCAGCATTGTAATTTTATTTTTCATGTACCAATGGTTAAGATCTGGATTCAACATAAAACTGTAATCTACATTATAAACCCATTTTCTGCGTGGGCTAAAATGGCCCGAAGTTTAAAAGAAAAGAGAAACGACAACTTAGGAAGTAGAGGTAGATGTTGACAGTTAAGTGTCAGTGTCCTGTCTGTTACAAAAGGGGTGATGTTGTTCACGTCCCAATTAGCTGGTGATGGCGGCGTGGCTTGCGCTTCTGGTAGGTCCAGTGCCTGTAGAAAGGCTGTACAGTCCGATGGACTAGGGGCCTTGTAGTGTTTCCTGTTCTTAGTCACTGTGATGGCTCTGTGATCGGTATGCCAGTCCCACACTTTCAAGGACTCTTGTGATCGGTTGCATGGATTTTCTCCAGAGTAACGTGGCTCTGCAGAGATCTTAGAAGAAGGTAAGTGAAAATGATTAGAATTGTGTAACTTGTACTCTGACTGAGTACCCTCCGTTGACGGATGCTCCTAGCACTTCCTGAGGACTCCAAGCAGTGCAGCAGACACCACAACCACCGCAGACTCCGCAACCGCTGTATCTTGACTGGAGTCTCGCTGTCTTCCTTCCACCCTGGATCAGCTTCTATCCTCCAGGACTGTGTGGGAAAGACCTCTTCCTTCCACCCTGTATGAACCTCCAGCATCCAGGACTGTGTGGTGAAGACCCCTCCTCCAAGGAGAGCGTGTCAGGAACAAGCTCTTAAAAGAGCTAAGTGATTCAAGCTCAGGGGAGCATGCAGAGCATAGCAATCCCCAGTGTGATTATAACAGCTCCCTCCAATAACGAGACAAGGCTACATTTAGAGGAATCAAGAACAACTGTCTAAACCTTTATTTTACTTGGGACTAGCCCATATGGTCATTACATTAACAATGCGGTGAAAACTCAATAAAATTACAAACAGCCAAATGATAGCAGCCAACATACAGTGACTTATTATAACACAATGGCACATTTTTAAAGGGTGGGGGAGACGATATTTAACAGCAAATATCTCACCTGCCTGCAGAATTAGCAATATGCAAATCTACCCGAATATGCAAATGAACCAGTCTTGCTCTTCAGGTAGTGCATATTGCTGTTGCTACCAACAGAGGGCACTAGACAAGCTCCATAGCCAAACCCACCTAGTTGGTAGCAAACCTCAGCAGTACAAGAGAGCAGGCAATACATTACACAGTACACACACACACACACACACACACACACTCACACTCACACACACACTTTAAACAATTACATTACACACACCCTGCGACTATAATGGGTACAGGGTGACTAAAACATAAGATAAATAAAGCAGCCTACATAAAGTCTGTCTGAAGGTAGACTAGGGGCTTTAAAGCCAGATACATGAAAGTCATAGTCAAAGGGGAGGAGGCTGGCAAGTAGGCCTCTCCAGGACCAAGTGGCGAAGGGCACTTCGTCACAAATTGCAGTGGCGTTTTCCCCTTCAAGACTGTGAAAATTCTTTGTCTATCGGCATAGGACTGACAGCATAGTATGATGTCTCTGGTCAAGGCGACTGGCGCTTGGGGAGACTTGGCAATGTGGTACACTCCCTCAAAGGAGAATTGTTTGGCCGGTCTTGTTGGTAATATAAAGGCGATCAGGCACCTGACGAAAGTTCCTCGGGAGGAGCATGTCTGCAACTCCCCTTATCTTTATGTTTTTGTTCCTGTTTCTGTTCTATAGTTGCTCCATTCGGCTTGACAAGTGGGAGTAAGTGGAGCTGAGGTGTTGGACAGTGTCTCCAAGGTTATCCATGCCCTGTTTCAGGGTGTTTGTCTGCCTCTGAGGTGTGTAGCTTGGCGGTTACCTTTTTTTTGTATGTCAGATTTCACTTCTGTGATATCAGTTGTGAACAGCTTCTGCATGTGAAGAAACAGATTGTATATGTCCCCCTTTGGGGACAGAGCATCGCTGTCCTTTGATGGCAGGGACCCTAGATCTAGGATACTTTCCTCAGGTGGAGTGAGTTGGGCCACAGGCCGTGAGGACGCCATTTCTTTTGTGCACGGCACCGAGGCAAGCATTTGCCCGATGTCCTGGCTGATGGCTGGCTTAGCCATGGGTTTTTGCGACCAATTGTCATCGGGGGGGTTCACCTAGTATGTTCTTGGTGAAGAAGTTGAGGGTTGATTCGAAGCTGCCTTCTCGAGTCCGCCGCAGGCCTCCTGTGTGGTAGGCCTGAGATCCTCGTTGCCTGGTTTTAGTGGTCGCCGGTAACAGAAAGGGCATCTGCGGATTCGGTGAGTTCTTCCGGGTGTAGAGTTTGTATCTTTGTTTGGCGAGTTTTTCCCACTAGAAATGTTGGTTTTGTCGTTTTTCTGGCCGGAGCAGTTCCATTATCACTTATAAGGTGTTCAATCAGAGATTGTGAGGTTATATGCCTTAATTTAGAAGCTAAAATGGAAGAGGCTGTGTTTCCTTTTGGAATAAAAATTTTTGTAAAAAGTTGTGGTTTTGTGTTTTTTTTTTTTTTTTTTATGCTTAAACCTCAAGCTCTTATGTTTCAATTGGATGGTGTTAATTTTATATTTGATGTCTTTTTTTTATCATAGCCAATAATGAGGTGGATGGGCCAAATCATTTGATTCAGGTTATAAAATTCTTTCTCTAGGGTTTTACATTTTAAGATCTTCTTATTTTCAGATAAGAAGACCACTGAATAAAACACACTTGCATTTCTGCTTTGAGTGTTCCAAAGCTTGTTACCCGCCAAGTCTGGGTCCAAAGTCCTTAAAATAATTAGGCACATTCTCCGCTAGTAGTTTATTTTCCATTTCCAACACAGATTATAGCTTAAATTCCACGACCTGTCAGCGAAAGACTCAGAAAAACGTAAAACTATAGGGGCATGATCTGACCAATTAATACTTAATATGTAAGATCGTAAAATAAATGGTTGTTACTTTGCCCACCAAGAATCTGTCAATACGCAAATACTTGTTTCTTGTGGAGTGATATAAATAATCGTTCTCACCTTAACGATTCACTCTCCATGCATCATAAAGCCCTTGCAGGAAAAAAGTTATTGTAAACGCCTATTTGCCAAACTTTCATTCTCATTCCTATCAGACAGATAAACATTCTCTCACTATGTCTATTTCCTGACCTGGAACAAAATTAGTATTCTCACAGATTTCCATTTGCTTTCACTCAAAAAGCTTCTTCACAATATTCTTCAAAAATTTAAGTTGACATTTGGAAAATATACATTAACAATTGTATCTATATTAATTTTCCCAATCCATATTACAAATCCACCTGCTGAATCATTTAAAACTTTTTTTTAAAGTATGGCATGCCACCTTTCCGTTAAACAAAATTAAAACCCCTCTTGACTTAATTTATAGGTGGTGTGGAACTGTATGGTTCATCATCAAGTTTGGGACAGTACCAGCTTTGAAGTGTCTCCTGTATGCACACAACGTCTGACTTCAAAGCTCTGACCTCCTTAAACAATCTTATCTTGTGGGGTGTGTACAGACACCACATGCTATAAGACATCAATTTTGACATGATTATGTGTCACTATGGTCCTGTAATGGCCAAAACATGGGAATCCGAAACACTACAACCACAAGAGAATCAAATGTAGTCAGTCAAGGTCAAGTAAAAGTAAGGCCACTGGTACACGAAGACACACAGCAAAGCATTAGCAACACTTTTGGTCTCTTTAAAAAAAAATAAAAAAAAAAAAATTACGTAGTATACCTTTAAATGAATAACCATGTTCTTTTTGTATATAATTTACAAACTAGTTTTGGAAAGAGAAAAAAAACCTAAAGGTTTAAAAAGAAAAAAATATTTACAAACAAATAGGGACATTAGGGAGGAGCATTAAAAAGTAAGCTCCCTTCTATGATAAAAAAAAAAAAGGAAAAAATTAGGCCTCTCCGGTGGTGTTGGGAGGGAAGAGAGTGACGGTCTGAACTTCACTCTGAGTAATTACTAATATATTGCTATATATATATTAAACCGAAAAATATCCAAAATAGAGAAGATTTTTCAAACATGTAATCGGTTAATGCAAAGAAGAAAAAAAGGGGGAGGAGGGTATGTGTCTGGTCACTATTGTTCTAAATCGTTCAAGTTTTTAGTAACTATGTTCTCTGATCATAATCTTCCAAAAGCCCCATGAATCTTTGAAAAAGCTTGGTATCCTCTTCACAAAGAGAAATACTATACTAGTTAATAGAGGCCATTATGAATGAAAATGATCAGTCAAGAACACAAGTCTGCAATATTCCACTAAACTGAAAGGAACTCCTCTCTTTGCAAAGGAAGTGCAGCAACAAGGCTTGTAATCTAAAGTTTGCAAGGAAAAATAGTCAAACTCCAATCAAACCCATCAGCCGGTGCAGGACTTTGTTCAGGAACTCAAACCTGGTGTAGTTGCAGAAATCATTGAAAACCGAAACCAACTCTCAATATTAAATGAGGAAAGTATTTCCAAACAATCCAGCCATTAAGTACATGAATTAATAAATACATAGATACATCATAATAAAATAAAGAGACATGAAAACAAACTAGGAACAGACATGTTGGTGATCTGGTTAGCTATTATTATTTTTTACATATTTTAAAACCTCTTACTACTTTTTTTTAATTTTAGACAGATCCCCATAAACTAAGAGTGCAAAATGTTACCCAAAGAAAATAAAATAAAAGATAAAAATTAAGATGGGGAAATGTGACAGTTGTATATAGTGTCTCATTCACTGCTGCAATAATAAGTGCATGATACAAAGATATGCATTCATTCTATATCCTCTAATAGATTACTTAGTATTTAAAAGGTTAAAAAATAAAAATGCTGTGGTCATTTAAAACCGCACATGGTTGAAGCAGATTTAGCAGGTTAGAGACTCCCTCTGTCTAATGGTTTCCTTGGAAATAAATTTGTGGCATAGATGGTTACTATCGAGACTCCTAATTTTACCCCCAAAAACTGGGAAAATTGACTCGCGTATAAGACCAGGGTGGTACTACTGGTAAATTTCTAAATAAAATTAGATCCCAAATTTTTTTTTATATGAATTGAATATTTATTTACAGTGTGTGTGTGTGTGTGTGTATGTGATGCAGAGCCTTGGTGGGGGGTGGGCATTTTTTTTAATATTTTAATGTTTTTATTTATATTTATTTTCGTCCCTGCTTGTTACCTGGCCAGGGAGGGAGGCTCTCATTCCCTGGTGGTCCAGTGGATGGGATGTGTAGGAGGGGGGCTGGCAGCGAGTTGTAATTTACCTTTCCTGCAGCTCCCTTCTCCTCCACTGTAAGTCTCGCGGTCTGAGTGCCGCGGGAACCCATGGCAACGCTCTGACCCCGCGGCTCTCGCGAGATTTACAGTGGGAGCTGACAGGAGCGCAGGAGAAGGATGCTGACAGGAGCTGCAGGAAAGGTAAGTAACAGCTCGCTGCCAGCCCCCAACAGGACCGCCGGGCTCATCCTGGTCTGTATTATGGCAATATAAATTGCCATAATACAGACATTGACTCGAGGATAAGTCGAGTGGGGGTTTTTCAGCACAAAAAATGTACTGAAAAACTCAACTTATACTCGAGTATATAGGGTATATTATGTTCTGTTGACATTGTAGAGGTTACTCATTTCAGTCTTCGCACATGTGGGATTTATTTATTTATTTATTTTGTTCCCACTATTTTCTGCAGACCTCCTATAGTGAAAATGTTTGTTTACTTTTATTAAAGAACTTACTGTTTTCAGTCAGAAGTCTAAGTGTTAAAGAAAATCAGTCGTAAAATGTAATAGTTTAAAGGAACACTCATATTTTAAAAAGTTTATGTATGTAACGTTTTATTAGATGTTGTTGCTTTAACTAAATAGATTACGAAGCTCCTTTTTGTAGAGGGATTGGGTTTTGTTTGGTTGGTTTGTTTAAATGTATTTATTTATTTTAATGCCAAAAGACAAGTGAATGCTAATTACTTGACAATGGGCTTTCTAACAGATTAATTTGGTCAAATCTTTCTTTAAAACTGGTACTTTGGTAATTGGTACTTTTACATTTCTGGATTGTATATTCTATGTAGGATTCAGATGTGAAAAGCAGTGTTTTTAAAGAGGATTATGAAGGTGTCAACTGGGCGATGCTTATTCAGTTGAAATAGTCAAATATTGACAGGACTTGGCATTAGTATGTCTGAATATGGCAAATGCAGTCAGAATCCAGTCATTTTTTATTCAGTTGTCTCCATCCAGACTGCTTTAGGGGCTTGGTGAATAAACCCCTTTGCCTGCACTGTGTGATAACGTTAGGCTAGGATAAGGATTATATTTGGAAAAAGTATAGCTATTTTTGTCAGTGTGTGTGTGTGTCAGTCTTACAAGTAAGGAAGCAGGTTACTTATCATTGTTCATAACTGGAAGATAAAATAGAGATTGATTGTGTCTGGTGATCTTTATTAATGGACACATTAACCCCTATATTGATAGAACATGTTACACGAGGTGTTACAAGAAATCACTTTTTATTGGGGTTAGAAGGACCTAAATATATAACACTGCTCACTCGCATGACTGTGGCCTTTCTTGGCCAAAATGTGCTTTTAGGGCCACGTGACCCCTTGTATAGTCCTTACTACTGACACAGTTATGGTTTGAAGAAGGCTTCTATTGTAACAGACATTTCACACCAAACAATTGTGGTGAACTGACCTGTTGGCTACAATTTAGAAGGTCAAAATATCTTGGTTGGAAACTTTCTCCAACCCTCTAATATGTTTTTAAAAAAAAAGTGTGTAGGTATGTGTATATAATTTTTTTTTTTTTTTTATTATTTTTTTTTAAACCTACATTCCTCCTTTTGATATGTTTTCTTGGTGTTTATTATATATTTGCCAATTCTTTATTTAATGAATGAATCCCTATTCTACATTCCCCATGTAGTTTGGCTAAATGCTAAAAGGGTTTATCGACAATTGGACGTGGTATTTGGTAACCTGTGTAAAATATATAAATTGTGTAACTGAATAATGGGTAGGTTGTCAAGCTTTGCTCTCAATTAGTGGAATCCTGACAGAGGTTTAGAATCACACTAATTAAATATTTTTTTGTTATTGCAAAAATTGATGCCATTTCAAATGAATTCTCTCTATTTAGTTTGCATATCATGCCTCTAACTACCATTTTTCTAGCTACCAGATTATAATGCAGAGCAACAAACTTTCAAGATACCAGATTATAATGCAGAGCAACAAACTTTCAAGATACCAGATTATAATGCAGAGCAACAATCTTTGAAACTACCAGATTATAATGCCGAGCAACAAACGTTCAATGACAGAGTTCAAGGTCAAGATTTTGCGCTACCTACAGAAATGAGCATACAACAACCTGTAACTCAGGATGATGATGACTTCGCTATGGTATTTTTGCTGGATGTTTTCACCATTCACCTGCTTTTTATCTCCTGTAACTTTTTTTTTTTTTCTTCTTTTCATTTGCTTGACCATTACCTGTCTCTTACTATACATCAATTAGTGAATGATAGATGGCAAATTACAACAATGCCTTGCTCAGCTGGTTTATACATTGCCATAGGCTGTATCTAAAGAATATATATTTTTAGTTACATTTTTTTATTTTATTTTAAATTACATTATATTCCTTTATTTTTTATTTTTTTCATCTTTATAGTTTTAGAGACTGCTTTCTTGCTACAGTTAGTTCCAAAATAATTAATTGGCTTGTAACAATTCATTAATTGATGTTTGCTGCTTCATTTTCTTCCAAAAAAATAGGAAAACAGGAAAAAAGTCAGAAATGTTGTAAAAGTAATTAGGAACTAATCAAAGAAACCACCAAATCTGAATGATTTTTTTTTTTCCTAATCAGCAAGTTTGCTTTTGGAGTCACATTATGGCCAATCATTTAGACAATTCTGACTGAACTTAACTTCTACCTGTATTCTGTATGCTTTTTCAATTCCTTTTATTTATGCTATTATTGACTGGTAATTTAATGACTTCTCTTGCAGCTGTCTCATTCAACGTGTTAACTATTTATTTACCATTACAAGACTTGTGAAATAATTTTTAGTGCAGTTTGTATGTATGAAATTATGAGATTATATATATATATATATATATATATATATATATATATATATATATATATATATATATATATATATATATATATAATCTCTTGCTATATCACACACAAAAAGCTTGTCACTCACCATTTAACTTGTAACCTGTATTTCAAATTTCAATACCCTGGTGCAATCCGCGTTTAATAAATTATCAAAAAAAGTAAGGGTGCACTTCAAAGGATTTTGATGAAAGAAAAACAAATGGTGTAATTTATTGCCTACAAGCAATAAATTACACCCTTTTTTTTTTTTTTCCCCCATTAAAATCCTTTGAAGTGCACCCTTATTTTTTGGTTGGTGTGTCTGTGTTCCGGTTCCACAAAAAGTTTATTGAGGGGATAAATTGTGATTGAAAACCCCTTCCACCTGAAGTCGGTGGATAGTTAATACAATGTTAAACAAAAATCTGCACACCACTCAAGCCATAAGACTTGCTTTTCCCACAAAAATCACAAATCTGCAGTGATGTTACTAACGCAAAGGATTCTGGGTGGGCATATGCAAATTAGTTTAACAAAGAATCCCATTTTTGCCTCATTCCTTTTTAAACATGGATTCCTTTGAGTCTGTTTGCTGTATACTGGAATGAGGCAAAAATGTGAATCTCTGTTAAACTAATTTGCATATGCTCACCCAGAATCCTTTGCAGTAGTAACATCACTGCAGATTTGTGATTTCTGTAGGAAAAGCAAGTCTCTATGGCTTGACTGGTGTGCAGATTTTTAACATTTTATTAATATATATATTAACACGGTTGAGGCAAAATGTGAAAAACGAACTAGTTTGAACAACGCTATATCTGAAAATCGGTGAACCCAATTTACCATTACAGGTAAATTGATGGGGAAAGCCCTGCCTTTATAGTAACTGATAGTATTTCCTTGCACTAATTTTCAATGTGTGGGGAAAATGTTTGATACGTGTATTTTTTATTTTTTTGTCCTCCCTATGTATGGAGATAGATAGATAAATATATATATATATACCACATGAAAATGGTGATGATGATAATAATTAAAATACCTAACCATGTGTTGGTATAAAGTATAAAATTTGCCTTCAGAATTTTTCTTTTAATTTTTTTTCCCTTTTCTTTTTCTTGGAATAATGTTTAACATTCTGATCTGTGCATTGTGGGATATCTCCTAATCCATGGGCTCAATGTTAAACAATTTCCCAGCAATTTAACATTGAATGAGAATCCCTTGCGGGCAGCCTCTACTGAAAGCCTTCTAGAGTTATGGTTAAGTCAGGTATTGCACAATTCCAGTTAATACCAGCAATGGGCAACTGTGATTGGCTGAGAATGTCAGCTGACAACTTTGAGCCTATCACTGCTGCTTGGGCTAGTGTTTCCGCATCAAATACTACCATCTTTAAATTCTGCATGCATCCATACCAGGAAAAATTAGTTTATTTTTTCTCCTGAATGTAGGATGTTTTACTTATAACAATTTTTTTTTTATTTGGTCTTTCTTCTACCCTCACCACATAAAACCAGTGCTGGTTACCTATACACTTTTGTTAATTATCCATTCTGTGCTCTCTCCTAGGCTCAACTCGCACAGACTGCTTCAGAGTTATCCATTCAAGAGGCAGAAGAAAAGTTAAGAACTGAAGAAGAGAGGAGAAATTGGGAGCAGGGACACATTGACTACATGGGAAAATATTCTTTTGACAATATCCAAAAGAAACTGGATAGATTTCTACAGTAAATTTAATATTTTTATTTTTATTTTTTGAAATAATTGCAAAATGAGCCTTTTTTTCTCATTATTTATTTGTGCAGTGACGTTTGGTTGTATGAATATTCCCATTAAACAGATTGAAATATGAATTGTAGCATACGAGTAAGAAATATCCAGTGTAATAATCCCATATTGAGCAAAATCTGGCTTTGTCTTTTTGGTTTTCCATTTCCATTACAAATCTTGACTTTGTGCCCAGAATTTTGTAATTTGCTTTGCTTTCTCTTCAGTGTGATCACTGAAAAGTATTTATTTTTAAATAGACTTCTCTTATTTAAGTGCTTTTCATATTTGTTTGATGTCAGAAAAACTTGTATGATATAAAGCAACAAATTTACGTTCCTCCCATACCAGCCGAAAGGACCACTGTAGGCACCCAGACCACTTAAGCTCAATGAAGTGGTCTGGGTGCCAGGTCCATCTTGGTTTTAACACTGCAGCTGAAAACATAGGGGCTTCAGAGAAACTGCAATGTTTACACTGCAGGATTAATCCAGCTTCTAGTGGCTGTCTTCCTTACAGACACTAGAGGCCGCTTCCGCGATTTACACGGAGTAAATCACTTATTTGACGCTGGATGGTCTCACGGAGTCCAGCGTCAAGAAAGATCCCCACAGGAAAGCACTGAGTAATGCTTTCCTTTGGGCGGGTTTGAATGCCTCTGGCCAAGCATGCACATTCAGCTCCACTCGAGAGCTGACGTCGATGGAGGAGAGGTCACCGGTGCCGAGTGAGCCCGGCGCTGGATTAAGGTAAGCAAATAAATGGTTAACCATTTATTCGCCGTGGAAGGTGCCCTAATCACCTAAATGGCAACTAGGGCTCTATAGCTTTAGGAATACATATGTTAGTAATAACATATTCCTAACACTAGTGTTCCTTTAAGACGACGTACAAGAACTTTGTAGAATTACTTTTGTTTACATACATACTGAAGCATAACCAGGTTTGCTGTTTTATATTGGTTTCGCTTTGATTAAAACATTTTTACAGATATATTTTTATAATTCACCTTAGTCGGTGAGTTACTCAGTACTGATACTGTAACTTAAGTGTCTGTGATGTAACTATATCCTGTTTAAAGTGCCTTAGTTCTGGGTTGTCTTTTTAAAGGAACACTATAGTCACCAAAACAAATTTAGCTTAATGAAGCAGTTTTGGTGTATGGATCACGCCTATGAAGTTTCACTACTCTATTCACTGCCATTTAGAAGTTAAATCACTTTTGGTTCTGTCCATGCATCCATAGCCACACCTCCCCAGCTGTGACTCTCACAGCCTGGATGGAAAAAAAAATAGTTTCACTTTCAATCAGATGTAACTTACTTTGAACGTTTGTATATTCTGCTCCCTAAATTCAACTTTTTAATCACATACAGGAGGCTCTTGGAAGGTCTAGCAAGCTATTAACAGTGCAGTGGATAAAAGTTTTTTTTAAATTAAACATAATTTGCGAGAAAGGAAGTATAAACATTAGCTGACTCTTTACAGGAAGTATTTAGGAAGGCTGTACAAGTCACATGCAGAGAAGTGTGACTATGGTACATAAAGTGATTGAACTCCTAAACTGCAGAGAATTGAGCTGTGAGACTGCAGGTGCATGATATATACACCAAAATGGTTACATTAAGCTAAAGTTGTTTTGGTGACTATAGTCTCCCTTTAAATCTACGGTGGGTATAGACATACACTTTTCTAATTGAGGCTTAACATTTTTGACACTGTGGTTGCAATTTAGGTGCTATCTAAATCCATAGATTATATACAGAGAATTCTTTACATATTCTAACTAGTCCTTGAAGGTCAAACTTCCCAAAATTGAAAATGGGACTGAGTGTGGTGGCTTTTATTTGCCACCACTGTACTTCATATCCTTTCCCAATAGTATAACGATATGTGACTTTTGTAGCACCTATTTTATTTATTTTTTAAAAACAATCAGGGCTATTCGCCAACGTGAGAATTGTCTGCTCTTAAATTTCAAATTTAATTTGAATTTCAAAGTAGCAGAACCGGACATTGTCTTTTCGTTTGTAGTTTGAATTTCAAATTTAAGGCCGAAATAGCCACTTTTTGAAATTCTTTTTGAATTCATTCTTTTTACTGTTTAACCCTGAATGTTCTTTACAACTTACATACAGAGGTACTAATATGGAGTGCAAAAAAACAGAAAGTGAGTTACTAATAGAGGTGTATAGATAAGTTTGGAGCTTATATGGTGAACCTCACTGCACCACTAAAAAAAGATAAACATACACTTATACAAAGTATAAGAAAAGGACAAGCTCCACACTTTACAAAGATAAATACCACCTGGTTATATAAATAGCATATCTAGAAAAAAACAAAAAACTGTACATAGTGTTATACAGTTAAACAAGAGGGGCAAAATAGGGAGAGGGAAGGGGGGAGTGAGAAAACTCACAAGACATCGGTAAATCTAAGTTTGTCTCCCCAAAACCATTAAAATCTTAGAACAGTGTTGTCAAACTCTGGTCCTCCAGATTTAATCAGACCACGATTTCCATAATTCTCTGCTACGCTGTCTGATTCAAGGAATTTTGGCATCTGACATCTGAGGGGTGGAGTTTGACAGCCCTCTTTTAGAACTTGGATGTTCGATGTGACTCAACTCTTCTTTTTTTCCCTTTATTGCATAAAGCATGAATCACAATATGCAAAAATAATTTACAATTATTTGAGGAGGGGAGGGAGGCAATAAATGTTCATCAGAACTGTAAACTAACCAACTCGTTACACCAAGCGAATGTTGGTGCTTGCTGTGTCCCTTTAAATAGATTAAAAAGGATTATATGCAAACTCCTTAAAGCAATGGTCATGGATGTAGTATGACTTGGAAGCAGTAGGATTGGTATTAAGGTGGAACTAAACGTCATACCCTGTAGTATAAAACTTACTGGAAAATCAAATATAGGAAAAAAGCTTGGTACAGTTTTTTTTGTTTTTGTTTTTTGACTACTGGTTTTAGTAAAGCCAAAATATCAATGAGGTGCACATTAAACTAACATTGTAAGATTACAATACTTTGGAAGTTCCCCCACCCCCCTTCTGTATGGCCTTAAATTATTTACAATTTAAGTGGATGGATATTGTGTTATTAAACTTACAGCTATGAAAGGTTTTTAAAAAAACAAGCAAAAAAACCCGTCATCACATAACTGATTTCTACAGCAATGTCCCTCGGCGGTGGGACCTAATGCACATTTGTGGTGAGTGGCGCACACATTAGACCTTCTCCATAAGAAGGCAGTCAATCAATGTTTTTCTATGGGGTTTTGCTTGATGCTGGATGTCCTCATGCAAATCATGTGGAAATGCAGCATTGTTTCATGCAATCAAACTTCATGAAAGTGCAAGAAGCACCTATAGTGGCTGTTTTGTAGACAGCCACTGGAGGTAGTCTTAGTCCTGCAATGTTTTACATTGCAGGACTAAGGTGTGCAGGCACACAGCACCTAGACCATTTCAATGAGATGAAGTGGTCTGGTCGACATTAGTATCTTTAATATGGGTAGTTGGCAAGGTCCAAATTGTCATTCATTTTTGTATTTTCCCATTGTATTTGTTATTCAAATGTTTAATGTTAAACTTTGACAGTTTTCTTTTCTAAAATTGATAGAATGTAATTCAATATATTCTATTTACTAACCTCTATCCATATAGACATGTAGGTTGACAAATCTAAACAAAACAGGCTTGTGCAAAATGTTTTGTGTTTTTTTTGTTTTTGTTTTTTTTTCATGCAACACACATTCTAGAGATTACCAGATGTGCAACCCCTGGCTGGAACAATGTTTACTACATATGGTCTATGAAACCACAGCTTGAACATTTTGTCTACTTCTAAGAAAGTATTGTCAGATGCCTTAGTACCTTTTTTTTTTTTTTCTTTTTTGTTAATGCACTTAAGGTGCCTCCTTCCCTAACTTGTTTTTTTTTTTACCTTTTAACCTACTACACTACCTCATACTAATTGGTAAAGGTCTGCTTCCAATCCTACATAGAATTAGGTAGAAGTACTTGCTTGTAGTGTTTGTTGTTTTTTTTTTTTTCTCTCCTTTCTGAACAACCTGTTCTATTTAGTTTGAGGATCTGACAGCATGTGTTTTTTATTGTTTTTTTTTGTTAGTGTGGAAGCGCTTTTCATTAAATCATATTTAACTACCCTTTGAGCATGGTTATGAATTAGAAAATGCGGCAGAAAACATGCGCCCGCATCCTTAATGAATAGTTCTCATCATTCAAAATGGGAAGAGTAAAAACGTTGTACTTTGGGCAAAGTAGGTCCTCTGCTTAATTGCAAGTTAAACGTTAATCAGAAATCCACCAATAGCTCATTTTTAACAATGTAAGCTTTTTTTATTTTTTGTGCTGAAATATATATATATATATATATATATATATATATATATATATATATATATATATATATATATATATATATATATATATATATATATATATATATAAGATGATAGCTTGGCACTCTCCTTAAAGCAGATAATCCATATATTACTTGCCTGGGTGCAGATCTTAAGCGTCAGTAATATAAAAATAAAGAATTCAAGATGCACTCACAGGTCTTCAAAAATAAGGAAAAAACTGGTGTTTTATTAATCCATACGTGATATACAACGAAAATCAATCGACGTTTCGACCCTGCCGGGTCTTTTTCTTTTTTCTTGAAAAAGACCGGTAGGGTCGAAACGTCGATTGATTTTCGTTGTATATCACGTATGGATTAATAAAACACCAGTTTTTTTCCTTATTTTTGAAGACCTGTGAGTGCATCTTGAATTTTATATATATATATATATATATATATATATATATATATATATATATATATATATATATATATATATATATATATATATATATATATATATATACATACCATGCCTTTTAAGATTTTGGCAATGACTGTGAAATGCTAATTTCACAGTAAATTGGAACTTTAATTTTATAAAAGGAGAAGAAAAAAAGTCAAGCTAGATTATTAAAGAAAATAGAACCGGCTAGAGTGGACTAATTTTTGATTTAGCAATAATTTGTGAAACATCAATTTTCTGAAGTATTTATACATATGTGTTCTATGCTACTCCAAGAGAAAATACCGTAAGTTGCAGACTTAAGAAAATCTCTTATTGGACAATTGACGAAAAAAGAAATTGTCTTTTTTGACTATTGTTTATGCATCATTAAATACAAAAATAAATAAAAATTAAACTCTACAGTTGTCGCTATATTGATTTGATAATTATGTATGTTTTTGTGTTCTGTAAATGTTGTAATTTATATCTGGTAGAGCTGCACAGTTTGCATCCAATTTCTCTGCAATGGAGACCAAAATTTTATACAACATGCATATTAAGGAGAAGTACGCACACAAAAATAACTTTTAAATGCACCTGACAGTATGGCAAGTGGAACATATAC
>OW240912.1:94122188-94166127 GCA_933207985.1 Pelobates cultripes | reverse complement strand
CCAAACACACACAGCACCCCCAGACACACACACACAAAGTAACCTAGACACACACCTCCACACACAGCACCCCAGACACACACACACACACACAGCACCCTAGATACACACACAGCACCCCAGACACACACAGCACCCCCAGACACACACAGCACCTTAGATACACACAGCACCTCCAGATACACACACAGCACCCCCAAACACACACAGCACCCCCAGACACACACACAGCACCCCCAGACACACACACAGCACCCCAGAGACACACAGCACCCCAGAGACACACACAGCACCCCCAGACACACTCAGCACACCGAGAGACACACATAGCACACATATATATATACACACACACACACACACACACACACTACAGCACCCCTCACACTGCACCACTACACACATTACGCTCCAGATACACGCTAGATCCCTTACCCTAAATGCACTCTTAATCCTCTGCACACACACACACAATCTTCTATACACACTCTGGGTCCTTTACACACTAGATCTCTTACACACACAGTGCACCACCTACACACACACACTACATTCCTTGTAAGGAAACACATACAACATTCTCTAAACACACCCTCTCTACAACCCCTACACACACTACATCACCTATACACACACACACTACTGCCCGTATGCACACACTCGCTACATCCCCTATAACACTATGCCCCCTATACACGCATTCTCTACAGCCCATAGCCACACATATTACACCACACATATTACACCTATTTACACAATACCACACCACACTCTACACACAGGCAATCCCACAAGCAAGCGCCAAACACATGCACCATACACTTTCCTGGCCCTTTTGTCCTCTGGTATCCCACTTGTGGAGACACCAGAGACAATTTAAAAGCAAACACAGTGCAAGCATGTTATTACATTTGCTTGCGCTGCGCAGAACAAATACAGGGCCTTTTTCTAAAGCCAGAGCTCTTCAGCGGGGTTCTGCACATTGAACCAACATGCTCACTTTGAGAGGGGGCGTGCTTGTCATTAGTGATGGCAAAACACACCCTCTCTGGCCCCGCCCCCTTCTTGGGGGGCCGCTCTAATTGAAAAATGCCCGGGCCTAATTTTTTTCCCAGTCCGGCCCTGCGACCACTGATAGGAGACGCGGAAGGTATTAAACTGATAAAAATAGTACTAAACACACCACTCCTATCTGGTGTCACATTAGCTTGACCGCGCAGTGCCCCAAATTTGCAGTAAGAGGACCGACCAAGCCTCTTCTTCCATCTCCCTGTTACAAAAATCAATGCCGTGTACACGTCCACTGATAGGAGACGCGGAAGGTATTAAACTGATCAGAACAATACTAAACACACCACTCCTTTTTTTTGGTGAGGCTTTACAGGACAGAGTGCTTCTCCACGGGACATGTTAACTCACGGGCAGCTGGCTCATCAAGGAACCACAGCAGCTTTCCATGTACAGGTAAGACACGTGCAGCCGGTAAGGGTTCAGGCTCTTCTTCCTGGAGGATACGCTGCAAGCCTGTTGAACGAGGTGACCTTGCTCGGGTCCCAGGTGTACGGTTCCTAAAATGGCTGCCATATACACGTCCACTGATAGGAGACGCGGAAGGTATTAAACTGATCAGAACAATACTAAACACACCACAAATAAGGTTTCTCTCCTGTATGGCTCCTCAAATGATGCTTAAGATTAGAAGCGGCTGAAAAGCATTTCTCACACTCCGAACAAAAATATATTTTTTTAACATTCTCTCCACTTTGAACGAAATGACGTTTGGGAAGAGATTAACATAATTAAACACAGGCAGTAAAAATACAGTTTTTAGCCATACCCTGTAACTTTAAAACTACACATCCCATCTTCATAATTACATATTTGGAATCAGCACACTTAAAACATAAACATAACCAAAAATCAGCCAAATCCATCCAGGGGTTAAAAAGTTAGCTGGAGGTCCCTTTATGACCGACCGCAAGCACATTTTCCTGCCCAAAACAGTTCCATAGATTTGGGCTGTGAGGTCGGTCTATTTCAGGCTGAAAAAACGACTAAGTCCCATCGCGAATGGGACTTAGTCTCTGCAGCTGAAATAAGGCTGAAAAAACGGCTGAAAAAAAGACTAAGTCCCATCGCCGAATGGGACTTAGTCTCTGCAGCTGAAATAATTTCCCATTTACTGAACCAAGTGGGAAATAGCAAGGCAGGCACAAAGGGTTTGCACCAGGTCTGGGGACACAGGGGACACCGTCTTAAAGGGGCCGTGTCCCCAACAAGTCTGGGGACACGGCCT
Organism: Pelobates cultripes; assembly: GCA_933207985.1. NCBI lineage: Eukaryota > Metazoa > Chordata > Amphibia > Anura > Pelobatidae > Pelobates > Pelobates cultripes. Next base: position 94,163,831 of record OW240912.1, on the reverse strand, counting down.
TAAAGGGGCAGTGTCCCAATCTTCCTGATGTCCCAAAAAAGGTGTTTAAAGGGCAGCACCAGTCACATAAAGAGTCCATAAGCCCCAATATGCCCACCGACAGTCTTAAAGGGCCATACACACCAAATAAAAGTGCATACATTTTCACAATCTCCCAGGGGCCATAGTTATGCGGGAGGAGGCTGGCAAAGAGGCTTCTCCACAACCCAGGGAAACAGGGCAATTTGCCATTTAAAGGGCCCGTTACAAATAGCAGTTTGTAACAAGGTGACAATCCATATCTGCCAAGTGACCCGATGTAGGGGGAACAGTCCCTATTCTGCTCTGTGTCAGTGTGTATCATGGTCTCTGAGGACAGGTGTCAATCCATATCTGCCAAGTGACCCTATGCAGGAGAACAGTCTCTATTCTGCTCTGTGTCAGTGTGTATCATGGTCTCTGAGGACAGGTGTCAATCCATATCTGCCAAGTGACCCTATGTAGGAGGAACAGTCCCTATTCTGCTCTGTGTCAGTTTGTATCAGGGATCCTTAGGACAGGTGTCAATCCATATCTGCCAAGTGACCCGATGTAGGGGGAACAGTCCCTATTCTGCTCTGTGTCCGTGTGCATCAGGGGCTCTGAGGACAGGTGTCAATCCATATGTCAAAGGTGTCAATATGTCATATGTCAGGTGTCAATCCATATTGATTGTGATTTAGGAATGTTAGGTGATTTCTGCCCTTTATGGATTAAAACCAGACTCTGTATCAGCTGTGTAATTTTCCATGGGAGTTTTGCCATGGATCCCCCTCCGGCATGCCACAGTCCAGGTGTTAGTCCCCTTGAAACAACTTTTCCATCCCTATTGTGGCCAGAAAGAGTCCCTGTGTGTTTTAAAATTCGCCTCCCCATTGAAGTCAATGGCGTTTCAGGCGGTTCGCCGGTTCGCGAACATTTGCGGAAGTTCGCGTTCGCCGTTCGCGAACCGAAAATTTCGGGTTCGCGACATCACTAATTATGACAAACATTGCTTTTAATTAAGACTTTAAGTAATTCACTAGAATTTTTGTTAACTTGTATGACTATCCTGATTCGAAGAATATATATATATATATTTTTTTTTTTTTTCTGCCAGGAGAAATTAAAGGAATCCTATTTTAGCATATTATTGCTTCAAGGTACTCTCCAGACCCCTAAAAGCAATTCAGTTTGCTGAAAAGCTTTCTGTGAAGTATCTAGTTACACACCCTGGCCTTCAAGCAGATAACAGATCCGGTTACTAGCTGGTTTATTTAATGTAGTGGAGCTCAAGAGGCAGCAATTGCCCAGCACACCTTCCTAGCAAAGACTACTAATTAAGCTGCATTGGGAACTCTGTGATTGGACAGCCACAGAAAGTATGGGCTGGGGAGGTCTTGTGAAGGCAGCAGAAAAGAGAACTGAAGTTTTTGCAAGCAGTTTTTAGATAAATAGTTAAATGCATGCATGTTATAAGTTGGTGCATATCCATTCAAGAATGATTTTATTTATTTGTATTTTGGCAGTGGAGGGTCCCTTTAAGGATTATTTCATATTAATGAGGTGACATTAGTGTTGTCTTTGTTACACCAGCAGAATGGAAATGTCCCACAGCATGGCTGTAACCATGGCTTCCACCTGTTGTTTGAAAGTGACAACTGTTGTGGTACAGTACTAATGGTTTTTTGATGTTCAGCTACTGCTAGGTCAATCTTACTAATCACTGCTTCAAAATGTGTATCCAAAGGCTGCAGTTGTTTGGATTCTGAAGGGTCTTCTGACAGATTAAATAACAACGGAGGATTATGAAGCATAACGTGTTCCCCTTCACATTTACAAAGTATTGTATCATAGCATCCCACTGCACCTTCTGGATGAAAGATTGGTGTCATATAATGAGCTTTCCAAATGGTGCCACCTGAAAAACAGGCAAACAAAGGTCTTAGGAAATCATGTGTTACATATACAATAAAGGTTGATCATTTTGGAATTTCAATATTTGAACATTATAGCTGTTCATAAATCTACCCTGGAACATTAAGCAATTCATCAACACCATGTCAGAACAGTGAAGGTACCAAACTCCTTTTAGCTTGGATTGTGCTATTTTTACTATTGGGTTTAGCTTGTTAAGATTTGTTAAATTTCACTGTCCACGCTCTTCTGCTTGTGATAACAAGGATATCTACCTCACATTTTTATTTATTTGTATTTTGGCAGTGGAGGGTCCCTTTAAGGAATATTTCATATTAGTGAGGTGACATTAGTGTTGTCTTTGTCACCACAGCAGAATGGAAATGTCCCACAGCATGGCTGTAACCATGGCTTCCACCTGTTGTTTGAAAGTGACAACTGTTGTGGTACAGTACTAATGGTTTTCTACCTCACATGACCTGATGTCACCAGGACAAAGAGCTTGGCACAGCTTTAGTTCAATGTATCTGGATGAGTGAGGATAGCTTATTAAGTGTTCTTGCATAGCAAGACCACTTACTATTATCTCACATATATATTATTCTTATTATAGCCAAATTTACCACCCTAACTCCTCCCACAGTTTTTACACTACATAGACAGTAATATACCGAAATGTGCGGATTGTTCCCGATTGGTGTGCTATTACTTTGTGGAACGTTTCGCCGATTGGTTCACAAAATATCGTTGTTTTTGTGGCGAAATTGGTCCCATAGGAATGAATGGCAAAATGTTCAAAACTAGGGGGAGCTGACAAAAGCTAGAGTGTGAGCTGAAAAATCAGGACATGATTTCTAAACTGCCACCACTCCCTCATTTTCAAGCATAAATCTTATATCAAAACTATCAACTATCCCTGCTGCCACTAAACATGTCCATGGCTAAGCCATAGTCCTGACAGTTTTCACAATATGACCATTTGTTTGCAACTCATGCCGTCCATTGACATTCATTGAAACTCCACTCATGCCACCTCAAATTTGAAGGGCAATATCTAAACTGCGACTGTGCCTTCATTTTTAATATTTCAGAGACATACTATGCATCGAAATGTAGGTCTGGGTCTTGTGATTCTCACAATATAAAGCTCTTCGCTGTAGGATTTATAGTTTTTAAAATACGACCGTTTGAAGATGGCAACCGCCAGTGAAGTGAGCAGTTTGTTTTTAACCGCTCTTCTCTGCCATATTTGAAATCTATTAGTTCCTGTTGGCAGTTTGTGGTATGTTCGAGGGATTTGAAATGGCGGCTGCAGAAACCCTGTGTAACAAGACTGCAATATGAAGATGCTGTTATATATGTATTAATAAAGTGAGTACTTCATTATACAGGAATTATTGACTGATTTGTACAAAACATCACAGTGCAAGCAGGGATAGCTGAACGTTTTGATATAAATTGGTACATTTATATCCCTACATGGCAAGACCACTTGTAGTGTAAAAAATGTGGTTTGTTTTTAACCGCTCTTCTCTGCCCTATTTGAAATCTATTAGTTCCTGTTGGCAGTTGGTGGAATGTTCGAGGGATCTGAAAGCTCTTCTCTGCCCTTGCTGTAGAGTGAGAGAACCACACTCCAACCTTTCCACAGTTACTCCAGCCACTCCACCCAGTTACTCTGCCCACTCCAGTTGTAGACTACTGGTGGAGGCAAGAACACTTCACATAATTTCCCCAGAAATTGTAGCTTTTCTAGTTCAGATAAGCTTTATCAAAAATATAGGCATTGAACGGGTGAGCAGTCTTTGGAATTCCATATGTTGTGGACTAAATCTCCCCAGATGCTGTGCCAGTATTATGGGTGTTATAGCTTTAATGGGGGATGTATTCAACAACATCTGGAGTGCCACAGGTTACCTACCCACTGTCAAAACCCACTAAGTTTTCTTAATAATGCAGGGTTTAAATTGAGTCCAGTGCTTATTAGTACATTTATGCAGTAATTGCTTCTAGTTGTAAGAAGTTAAAGGGTTACTTCAATGATTTGAAGTGATCATGGTGCATGGAGTCGGTCTTTGAAATTGCTAAACATATGGAGATTTAAAAAAAAAAATGGAGATTAACCCCTCTGATGCCGTATATTGGTCAATGATCAGATTAATAGATTTTATCCTGTGTAGTATATGATTTAAACAAAAACTTTGTATTAGAATGCTGATTTAGTTTTTCATACTTACTGTCTTTTTGGTGCCAGCGAACAGCATGTAAATTTCTTCCACAATAATGAAACAAAAACTCATGTTCTGAGTGAGTTGCTTGATTTTTTAGTAACGGGACTAGACTCCGACCATCTATTATCCTGTTAGTAAGAAAGTAAAGTGAAAGTATCTTTATGTTTGTTATATGAAAATGGTCATGGGTCGTCTCCCAAACACTCTTCTGGGGCAATACTTTCATACCTTTTTGCTGTCAATGCACACACAAATCATAAAGATGTCTGATGTCCTGCACCCCTAGAAGAAACTGTATTTACTTGTCATTTGGTAATTCTCCACCTCCAAGCTGCACCACAGTGGGATAAATATCCATTAGACTTGTTGGTTCATCAATTATCGTGTCAGGACGAACGACATTTGTCCATCGGATTATTCCTGGAACTCGAATGCCACCTTCCCAACCAGCCATGCCTTTTCCACCTAAGTTGGATTCAGAAAAAAAAAAGCCATTGCCTAACTATATATATATAAATACACACACACACACACACACACACACTCTCACTCTTTCTCTTTTTGGAAAATATTTTATTATCTCTGTCATTTCTTCAGTGTTGACACATGAAAACTCTGCTACAATGTAAAGTAGCAAGTGTACAGCCTGTATAAAAGTGTAAATTTGCTGTCCCCTCAAAATAACAACACACAGCCATTAATGTCTAAACCATTGGAAACAAAAGTAAGTACACCCCTAAGTGGAAATGTCCAAATTGGGCCCAATTAGCCATTTTTCCTCCCCAGTGTCATGTGACTCGTTAGTGTTACAAGGTCTCAGGTGTGAATAGGGAGCAGGTGTGTTAAATTTGGTGTTATCGCTCTCACACTCATACTGGTCACTGGAAGTAAAACATGGCATCTCATGGCAAAGAACTTTCTGAGGAGCTGAAAAAAAGAATTGTTGCTCTACATAAAGATGGCCTAGGCTATAAGAAGATTGCCAAGGCCCTGAAACTGAGCTGCAGCACGGTGAGCAAGACCATACAGCAGTTTCACAGCACAGGTTCTACTCAGAACAGGCCTCGTCATGGTCGACCAAAGAAGTTAAGTGCACGTGCTCAGCGTCATATCCAGAGGTTGTCTTTGGGAAATAGACATATGAGTGCTGCCAGCATTGCTGCAGAGGTTGAAGAGGTGGGAGGGAGGCAGCCTGTCAGTGCTCAGATCATACTAAACAGCGATTTAAAAATCTCACAAATTGTAATAGTTTTATTTAAAAACAACTCACCTAGTCAAAAAATAATGGGGGTTTAGTTACAGTATATGATCATACATTGCATAAGCCTGCCACAACGTCAATGTACCCTATTCTTGGCAGGTCCTACTCTAGCAGTCTAAAGTCTGCTCTTATGAGATGAATCCACTTACTTGGGAAATACGTCCTCCTGGGACTCTCTGCAGGTCTGTGAGACTTGAAATCGTTGTTTAGTGAATGAGCGAGTGCATTGAATTTTGTGTGTTGTGTGGATTGGCCCCAGCAGCACCCTATGGTGTATGCCTGTTCAGGTGATTGCAGCCCTCTTGGTGTTATATATATATATATATATATATATATATATATATATATATATAATGATAATAAGATCCTAACAAACATATTTTGTTACTCCTTATGTTGCTAGTTTTTTGAACTAATACAACATATGCACAAAGTAGTGAAATGCAGCACATACAGAGAGGTTAATCCCTCTTCTGCCGAAGGTGTAATTCCCTCTTCAGTACCATCGCTTGGCCATCATTAGCCAGCCTGGAACAAGAAATCAGGGATGGCTAATGTCAATTCTGTTCAAATTTGGCATCCATTGACTGCAAGCACAGCATGCTGGTGATGGCCAGTAGTGGCACAGCCTCCCCATCTGTGCCGCACATGTCCTCCCCTCATCCCACCGTCTCCCGCACATGAGGTCCACGTCCATTTAAGTGGATATTAAAAGACAATTAAAGCACTTGGAGAGGTATTCTGTAAATGTAGAGTTAAGGGAGGGCCAGTAGGATAATACATGATGAATATAATGATCTAGATCAGCGGTTCTCAACCTATGGGTCGCGACCCCTTTGGGGGTTGAACGACCCTTTCACAGGGGTCGTCTAAGACCCATAAGCGTGCGCAAAAGATCTCCCTCATCGGCCCACAGGCAGGGGGGGAGGCAGGAGGGTAGCCAGGAGCTCTAGCCAGCAGCTCCGCCGGGTTCCTCTCGTGAGGTCGGAGCATTGCCGCTGCAGCGTAAATTAAATAAAAGCTAAAGTAAATTAAATGAGTAATTGCAGATAAAAATGGAGTTTGCTGGGTTGAATGGTGAATTTAATTTTAGGATACATTGACTGTGAAAACTGAGTTGCTATGTAGAAGGGGGAAGTGAATTTAGGGAGCACAATTTATTTTTTAATGTAGCAGAACATGTCAGGCTTTTTATTCCATCACTGCAATTAGTGCATGAAACAGAAATGTTTAGCTGAAATGTTTAGATAAAACAGTAATACACTTCTTGTAAAATGTGGTCTGTAACTGATATTTTATTCATGCAGGATACGGATTATGAATTTATGAAAGAGGGAGAGGGTGGAAGAATCAATAAGGAGTCTGTGGGCTAAGAAGGTAGGGCATGAACCCAGGAGTAAGTAACTTACTCAAATATCCCCTTACTCAAGTAACCCAAGTATGTTGATAAAACGTAACTTTTATTGCAACAGTCAGTAAAATTGGTTATAGTATGGCCAGGAGGTGGCAGTATAACCACACTAGAATAAATAAAAAATAAAAATCTGACTAAATGTTGCTAAGTGATTAATCACACAATATATACAATGATAAACATGGGCAAAAAAGAGGGGGGAGAGAGAAAAAAAAATAGAAAATATACATATGTACATATGGTGGTAACGCTAGAGCTGAGTTGCAACAGTAGAGTAAGAGGTGCCACTATAAAAATATGTAATACCGTGTTAGTTGCTATGAGTGCCAGGGGAAGCCCTCGGCTAAACAGTGCTCAAGCTCTATGTGTGGCTACAAGAGGTATGTACACAAGAGTCCTAAAAAGGACTGAGTGGTATAAATAAACAAATGAAGCACTAATATGCTATAGTAAACAGATGAGATGGTGGTAGTGTCAGGGTAGGAAGGGGTGCTACCCTAAGACAGCAATATCCCTTCAAGAGCAGGAACCCAATATGCAGAGAAAATGACAATCACAAGGAATGAGTGTAAAAATATGAATATTACGAAATAAACAAATATGATACAAGATAACAAAATACAGTATAACTACAATGCCAATATAAAACAAACAGTAGACCTAGGTCTAGCACAGGAGGTGCTAGATATTGAAACTATTCTGTGCCTTCAAGGGCACCTATTATAGTTAAAGTTTAAAGTTAACTTGCTGTAGCTAGTAGAGCAATATATGTTGGTCTGTGTGCTCGGGTTCGCCTGCGTCTGTAGGATACAATTGTCGGAGGTCTGTTACACATGCAGTTAGCACGGAGAGATGAATCAGAGAATCTGCTTTCGGTCTGCAGGTTAGCTACAAGTACTGGATGAAGCCTTGACACGCGTTTTGTCGGAAGGGCGGGCATATTCGGGCTAGAAACTTTGTTTCCGTTTATGAATTTATGAGTTTCAAAAATTAATTATGCTTTCAAAGTAAAGCCCTAGTTGTCCTTTGAAAACTGTTTATAACATATGTAGGTGTAGTAAATAATTAATAAAAAAAAGGAATGTAATGTTGAATAAACACATCTTAAATAAAATGCAATAATTGATCTGATCCATTATGTGTTGCAGTGCTAAAAATCATTTTTTTGTATTGTTTTTATTTTACCTTTATAAATTCCATTCCATCCACCAACTTGGGTGTTTACATATGTGACCTCCAAGTGTCCTCCATGATCTGAGGTAAAGTAAATCAGGGTGTTGTTTTTCAGTCCTGTATTGTCAATGGCATCCACTATTGAACCTGGGAATATAGAGGTAAAATTACATCAATAAACTGCCTATTATTATTGGCATTTATATAGCACCAACTTATTAAACAGCGTTTTACAATATTATAATCTGGGAACTTTAACAACAAATGATACCATTACAAATTATTACAGAAACAATAGGTAGATAAGGACCCTTCTTGAAAAAGCTTACAATCTATATAAGAAGGGAAATATTTTGTTAGCTCACATTAGGCTCATTCTACCAATGTGGAATTGTTAGAATGCCCCTGCCTACCTAGCAATTGACACATCTTCTAATAGCTATTTCCACCATGATAAGGTACCATGTCACAAAGCACACATCTTATCAAGCTGTTTCCACATCATGACAATGAGTTCAGTGTACTCCAAAACACACTTCAATAGAGCACTTTAGGGATTCACTGCATGAATGTGCAGCCAACAAATCTACAATTGCTAAACAATGTTTTCAAAAGTGTTAATCCATATCAAATAATCCAGATAATTGCTCTGGAGACAAAGAAGGTACTAACATATTTTATATTGTCTTATGTCATTAACTACTTGTACTATGCCATGCCGCACTAAGTAGGCTTTACGGTGGCATAGTAATGGTTTGCAGCCCTGGCAATCCCAATCAGGGGGACATACTGACAACCCAGGCATTTGCTCTGCAGGCAGTGTTTCATTGTTAATGTATTTTATATTAAAGAAACACTATAGTCACCAAAACAACTTTAACTTAATAAAGCAGTTTTGGTGTGTAGATCATGCCCCTGCAGTCTCACGGCCCAATAATCTGACATTTAGGAGTTAAATCACTTTGTTTATATAGCTCAAGTTACACCTCCATACTTTTTACTTTCACAGGCTTCCTAAACACCAATCTGTTTAATCTAGAATTTCACATCTCCTGCTCTGATATTAGCAGCTTAAACCCACCACTCCTGTGTGTGTGATTAAAGTTCAATTTACAGAGCAGGAGATAAAAACTTCTAAAGCAAATTAACATGAGATTGAAAAGAAAACAATTGTGTTTTCATGTAGGCTGTGTCATGGCTGCATAAACAGAAACAAAAGTAAATTGCAGGAGCATTATCTATACACCCAAACTATTCCTCCAAACATACCGATTTCAGCGGGATAGTCCCAATTTTCAGCTCCTGTCCTGCCTTAGTTCCCAGTTGTCCAGCTTTTGGGGACACAAGAGAACTGTACCCAGCAATCGAGAGCAACATAAAACGTACTCGTGCAGGGAGCACTGATGGACAGGCAGCCTGGAGTGTGTTCATATCAGGCTGACCTGCCATTAATCCAGGAAGACACACCTCATTCTAGGTGTGCCTGTCCCCTTTGGGGGTGGAGCCAGTGACACAAATGCATCACTGAATCACCCCCTTTAGTCCCTCCCACCAGCATCCTGATTCTCAGGACGCCAGAGTTGGGAAGTATGACCAAACTGCTTAATTAAGCTAAAGTTGTTTTGATGCCTGTAGTATTACTTTAAATCACATGTAAATGTAGACACTGATTTTTGTTCTTAGCTCAAAAGCCACTGCATGATACCAATAATAAATAGTTGCTGATCCCTCTATCAACCTCTGAGATTGCAAACTTTAAAATAAAACTGAACTAGTAACTTGACTAGGGTTTAATTCAGCACACAACTATGTAATCTAAAATCATTTTTTGTTGTTGTTGTTAAACAATGCTTTTAAAACTTGTATTTTATTGTCACTCACCAACCATAAAGTCCATTTCCTCCACATTGTCACCATATATTCCATGTCTGCTGTTTCCAATAAATCGTTTTGTGGAAACTAGCGGAGTGTGAACGTGTAAGAAAGACACAAAAAGCAAAAAAGGAATATTCTTATTTCTGTAAGGAAATTAAAAACAAATAAGAACATTGTTCATTTTAATAGTCTGTATTAGCAAGTGATTGCTAAGATTACTCTAGAAACTGAAGAGGGGTAACACATACTTTCTATCTTAGGTTTGATTGATACATTATGAAATTGACACCTTTAAAGCAGACAGTAACTACAATATAGCCATTCTATATTTTTTTTTAATGTCTTTGGCATTTTTTGTCATTTAGACCAAGGGACTTATAGGTGGTTCCAGCCCCTATAATTAGTAAAAGGAGTATAACAAAGGCAAGTCTGTTATATATGGTTGAGGTCAGACTTGGGATCGACAATCCCGGACAAATGAACATACAAACAGATACATAATCTAAAAAATTTGCAGATGAATACTCCCAAACACACTTATACTTACTCCAACAGTAATACACATGCACATGGATTCACCCTTTCAGATACATATTCACAAAAGAACACAACGATAAACATCTAGAAACACACTACCGGACAGATAAAAATTCAAAAACACAGTTGTAGAGTATACATTGTAATGCAGGTTGTGCGGAAAAGGCAGACAATGCAAGTAATATGCAAATATCCTGGCTTATCACTTTGCCCCTTTTCTTTTCAAACTCCTATACACCTTTACTTCAAGAGAAAACACTGATTGGGGTGCCAAACACCCCATGTCTTCTTCCATTGACCTTTGGTGGCAGTGTCATATAGTAACGCATTTCAACAAACTTTGAAGGTTAATTCTATGCTTTTGTTCCTGCCACTGAAATTAACACAGCACAGGGCACAGGGGGTTGAAGCAACACATACAGAGTCAATCCCTTTAGTCTTTTAATAATCTTATCCTCAATGATTAGTTGTACTATGAAGACAAACCAGTGCTTCAAATAGCATAGTGAGTGTAGTAACAGGTTTAGATTTGGAAGAAAAGTATCATCTACCAAACATGCTGGTCCTCACACATTACAATATACTACATGCACGTCAGTCACAACATTAAGACCATCTGCCTAATATCGTATAGGCCCCCCTCATGCTGCTAAATCAACTCTGATGTGTAGAGCTATGGACTCCACTAGAACTCTGAACATGTCCTCAGTGCTGGTGCAAGGATTTTTGCCGCCCCAGGCAAAGATCCATTTTGCCGCCCCTTCATGTCACTCACTCACTCACTGACACACACACACACACACACACACAGAAACTCACTGACAGACATACACACACACACACACTGACAGACATACACGGGCACTCACTGACAGACACACACACACAGAAACTCACTGACAGACATTCACTCACTGACACACGCACACACACACACACACACAGAAACTCACTGACAGACATACACACACACTCACTCACTGACACACACAGACACTCACTGGCAGACATTTACTCACTCAGAACATGTAATGTCGTGTGATACACAGGGATCTAATCACTAATCTAGAAATTCGAACAAGATGACAGTTCTAAAATGTAGGCCAAATTAGTCAATGACAGCGCTGTAAATTGTAGGCCAAATTAGTCAAGGGAAAATTACAAATTTGTAAAAAAATTTTAGCGCTGCCATTTTTACTTTGCAATTCTGTTGTCATCATTTAAGTCCCTGTGGATTTTTCTTGAGTTTAGATTAGCTTGCTATATTTTTTAATTAACATTTTAAAAATCAAGGCTATGTTTGTATAATATAGTTTGAGCAAAAATGTGTATTTTATATCTAATTTTTTCAATTACTAGACAGACACATTCACTGACAGACATATACTCACTCACTGACAGACACACATACACACACACACAGACACTCACTGACAGACATACACTCACTGACAGACACACACACTGACAGACATACACTCACACAGACACTCACTGACAGACACACAAACACACAGACATTCACTGATAGACATACACTCACACAGACACTCACTCACTGACAAACACTCACCTCCCTGGGGGCCAGTGTGGAGCAGCTCCTCAATCCTCTCACCCGCCGTTTAGTGTGCTGGGGCCAGAATTACATCATATTCTGGCTCCTGGCATCACAGAGGGATGCCTGCTCCATCCCCCTCTCCTCCGGTCACCGTCATTTGATATCATCAAGGCTACCAACCTGCCATACTGTGACAGGGCTCCTCTGGGCGCCTGGAGGAGCGGCCTGGCGCTGAGGGGGGCGGCTCTAGAGACCCCATCAGGAAATATCTCGGTGTGCGCCCCCAGCAGGCTGGCGCCCTAGGCAAACGCATAGTTCGCCTAACGGTGTAGCCGGCCCTGCGTTTCCTGTGGTATCTGGAACCAAGACATTAGCAGTAGATTCGTTGTCCTGCAAGTAATGAGGTGGGAAATCCATTGGATTTGTTTCTCTAGCACATCCCACAGATGTTTAATCTGATTAAGATCTGGAGAATTTGGAGGCCAAGGCAACACATGGAACTCTTTGTTATGTTCCTCAAACTATACCTGAACAATTTTTGCAGTGTGGCAGAGTGCATTATCCTGCTGAAAGCAGCCACAGCAATTAGGGAACACCATTACCTTGAAGGGGTGTATGTGGACTGCATCAATTTCTAGGTCGGTGGTATGTGTCAAGGTAACATCCACATGTATGCCAGGCAGTGGTGTATCCTGGTTTTGTGCTGCCCTAGGCAGGACAAAACTCAGGCGCCCCCCTCCCCCCGCGCCACCCCCACTCAACCCTTCCCCCCGCCCCACCTTCTAAATACACACACACAGTCAGACACACACACACAGTCAGACACATACACAGACAAACACAGTCAGACACAAACACACACACACAGTCAGAGACACACACAGTCAGACACACACACACACAGTCAGACACACACACACACACACACAGTCAGACACAAACACACACACACACACACACACACACACACAGTCAGACACACACACACACACACAGTCAGACACAAACACAGACACAAACACACACAGTCAGACACACACACACTCACAAACACACAACACAGACACAAACACACACAGTCAGACACAAACACACACACACAGTCAGACACAAACACACACACACAGTCAGACACATACACAGACACAAACACAGTCAGACACAAACACACACACATACACAGTCAGACACACACTCACAAACACAGACACAAACACACACAGTCAGACACAAACACACACACAGTCAGACACAAACACAGTCAGACACACACACACATTAACTTTTTTTTTTTTTTTAATTTAAATCCCCCCCCAACCTCCTTACCTTTGGGAGTGCTGGGGGGGGTCTCTCTCCCTGGTGGTCCAGTGGCTGCCGGTCGGGCGGGTGGCTGGCGAGAGAGCACTTCCTATGAGCTGACTGCTCAGCTCCCTCGCGCGCCGGCTGCAGAGTGAGGCTGGGAGCCGGAAGATGACGTCATATTCCGGCTCCCAGCCTCACTTTGCGGTGCGCGAGGGAGCTGAGCAGACAGCTCATAGGAAGTGCTCCCTCGCCAGCCGCCCGCCTGCCAGCGCCGCCCGCCCGCTCGGGATGTCAGTTAGCCGCGAGGCTAACTAGGCATTTGGGGGCGGCGTTTTTTGCCGCCCCCTGAAAAATGCCGCCCAAGGCAAATGCCTTGTTTGCCTCGCGGCTAATACGCCCCTGATGCCAGGACCCAAAGTTTGTTAGCAGAACTTTGCCCAGAGGATAACTCTGCCTCCACTGGTCTGTCTGCTTACTGTTGTACATTCTGCTACCATCTTTTAACCAGGAAAACAATGTACATGACCACCAGATCTAAAAGAAAACACGATTAATCAGACCAGGCAATCTTCTTCCATTGCGCCATGGTCCAGTTCTGATGCTCATACCACTAGTAAAGGCTTTTTTTGGCATGGGACAGGGATCATCATGTGCACTCTGACAGGTCTGTCGCTATGTAAACCACTGCACAGAATACTACAGTGCACTGTGTTCTGACACCTTTCTATACTTTGTAATGAAGTATGCGTTTTTCATCAATTTGATCTACAGTAGCTTTTCTGTGTGATTGGTTGTCATTCCTTGCACCCTTATTGTTAGGTACTAAGTATTGCATTTTTGTAACACCTCCACAAGACTTGCCATTTTGCCATTACAAATTAACAAATGTAAAATTAAGTGTATACTTTGTAATACAGTATACATTTTTCAGCATTATGCTATTCAGCAATTTGAGCTAGAGTAGCTTTTCTATGTGATTGGTTGTCCTTCCTTGTACCCTTTTTGTGAGTTAATAACTATTGCATATCTGGAACACTCTACAAGACTTACCATGAAGTTCTATGAGTGTGTTCTTCACTTTGGCTGAGATCATGGAATCAGGAAATATTTTTCCTGTCTTGCTGGTCGCAGCCCCAGCTGATAGCAGCCCCATGGCAGACGGGCTGCATGTTTGACATGCCTGATTCTTTATTGTAATCTATCTCTCTCTAGAGTTTACATTAAGGTATATTCATTAAACTGTTATTATTGAGATGACAACACAATTGCAGTTGACAATGGAATGCTTTGCAATTTCATCTTTTGTGAATAAACCCATTGAGAACCCTCAGGCACTGGTACTGGTTCTAGGAAAAAGACAACAAAATAGAAGCCTAAGTCCACTTACATTGCGTCACTCAAAATAGGAAGCAATGACTTTATAATTATACCTAATTTGTCAGAATATTGTTACTATACCTTTCAATGAATTGATGCAATTCTTGCAATATTTCATGGGTTGTCCTTTGTATATTCATTGGCTGCTGTACTATTTCATGATTTCTCATGACTATGCAGTTCCAGTAATGAGTAAATCCTAAAGGTATATACCAGCTAAGGAAATACAAGAGGCTAAATAATACACAACAAATCATTAACTTTAGTGGCCTGATTCCCAGGTTAGTATATTTAACTGTTATTAAAGTTACTGCTGTGATTGCTAGAACTTGACTGTATAAGCTAAGGTGAGATGGAGAATGTGCATAAAATGTTTTACGGAATTCTGTTTGACATTCTCGGAAAAGCGTAAATGGCATGCCATAAAAATAATTAAAACCATGGCTTAGAGGATGATGACAGTGATCACCGCGTGTTTCACAGTTCAGACCTTGATGCCATTTTCCTGAAATATAAATAAAAAAAACAAATGAAATATACGAAATGGTAATAAAATTTACAAATGTAAAATTAAGTGTATACTTTGTAATGAAGCTGTGATTCGCTTACTGTATCAGTTTATGAAAATAGCAATCATAAACACATTCTAAACAAAAAAATGTATGTACAAAAAGAAAAAAAAAATCAAACCTAGGCAAAGATAATTTGTTAAATTGATTGTAGGACAGAGATAATTTGCCTCCAGTGATTAAAATTAGATCTGTATAGAGGATATGTTATGTATATGCAAACTGTAAGAATTATCCGGGCATGGTCTGCTTGCAAACAATGGAGAAAAAAACATTTCAGAAATTTTTACTTTTAGCAAACTGTCTATTCATTTTTGGATGTTGCCGGGTGGCCTTAGGCAGGAGAAATACATTGGACATTTCAGTACTGAATTAACCAATATATGAGACACTGTTTGAAATAAAAGGGGAATTTCCTATGATTTTGTGTTTTGTTTTTTAGATCTAGCTCTGTTCTAAATATTAACCAGGATTACTTGTCAATTTTCGGTAGAATGGAATTAAGATTGGCATATTTGGATTGGCACAGTATTAAGTTAGCAAAGATATGAGACACTGTTTGAAACAAAAGGGGAGTTTACTATCTTTTTGTGTCTTGTTTGTAGACCTACCTCTGTTCTAAATATTAACCAGGGTTACTTAGCTGTTGTCTATTTTTTGGTAGAATGGAATTAGGATTGACATTTTTAGATTGATGCAAGCTGCCTGATATTAGTGGTTGATTTTACTCACCTTTCTCACCACGGCTGACCTTCATGACTGATATCAATCTTGATGATCTCAGCCAATCCAATGCTTTCCCATAGGCAGCTATTACACGTGTGGAGAAATGCAGTGCTGCGTCAATCATCATCTCCTCATCTCTATTAGGAACGTTCAGCGCCTCCATGCAGAGCTTAGAAAGCTTGCATGTAGGCAACCATGAACTAGGAAGCACTGCTAGTGTCTGTCTAAGTGACTGTCACTTGATGTGTTACTAGACAGCAATGTAAACACTGCTTTTTCCTTGAAAAGGCAGTGTTTACATTGAAAAGCCTGCAGGGGCAGGCTATATACACCAGAATCACTACATTAAACTGTAGTGGTTCTGGTGACTATCGTGTCCCTTTAAAAAAAACAATTGTTGTTGCTTACAAAGCTGGCTCTTTTTTTTTTTTTTTTTCCTGGCTTCTAGATTCAAAGCAAATTTGTCAAGCCCTGCTTTAGTTAAAGCACTGTTTATTAGAAGTCAGTTGTTTACCTATGATTCCAGTAGAATATCCATTTGCTTGTAGTATTTTTGCAAAAGTTGTTTCATTGGGAGGAAGTCCACCAGATGCACTTAGACACATTAAAGCACGGCCTGCACCAGAAAAATCCATCCCTAACAATGTAGAATAACTGTTAATACATCTCTAGCATAAGAAAACAGACAAATTCAGTGATTGCACTCCGAATAGTAGACGCGGCTATACAAAATTATGCTTACTGTATCTCCCAGTACATACCATCATGTAGCCACTGCTATTAGGTATGTAAAGTGCTATATTTGTTGATTTGTGATGCATAGATTATCAAATAAAATCCTGTGGATTTCTGAGAAATTAGAAATGTAATGTGTGCCTACCATATGCTAATAGATTTCACCAAATGTTATAGATATAGAGAATCCAAGGCAGGTTAAATGATCACATAGAACAAAGATTAAAACACAGTGATATATAGTTATACATACAGGTATGCATATATTTAACAAATATGTTACATTTTTGAACTTAAAGCAGCACGGTCATGGCTGCATTTGTTGGGTTTTTTTACCACCCCTTCCCGACTACGCTACATCTAGTTGTCCCCCTAGTCACCCCCAAATGCCCCTAAGTCCCCCATTTCACCCTTCTTTACCTGTTGATTTCTTGCCCAGACTTAGGTCCTGGACGCACTCATGGCTGGCGCTACCCTAAGGCGAATAAGGCATTCGCCTGTTGCCCCGACCTGCAGGGGGCATGGGCACCTACCGGGAGCTTTCTGGGTGGGCTGCTGCTGTGAGTGGGCTGCTCCAGGCTGGGGCCGGAGTGCTGAGTGAGCGGCTGTTTAGCCGCCCCCCAGCGCAACCATAGCATGTGCTCCCTCTGCCTCCCTGTTGCTGCCAATCATCTGCTCAGGGAGAGTGGTTTGCTGAATCCCCAGCTCCCGCGCAGAGCACACCGCCTGCTGCAGGCAGGGGAAGCTGGGATGTGACATGGTATCCCAGTTGCCCCCTGCTTGTGAACACAGGAAGCACTCTGGAGGGAGCAAGAAGCAGGCTGTGCTCGCAGTGCACAGCCCTCCTGCTCCCTCAGGAACAAGGACAGCTAAATGCAGGCTGAAGTCTGGACCCCTTCTCCTCCAGCCACATCACTAGCATAGGTATGGCATATCTGGAGGATAAGCGGGGCTGGTTATTGTGTGTATGTTGGAAAATTGGTGTTATGTTTGTGGGTGTGTGTTTTAATAAATTGTGACTATATGTAAACTAGTGTGAGTGACATTGTGTGTGTGTGTGTGTGTATGTTAGTGAGAGTATATAAGTAACATTGTGTGTGTATTTTAGTGAGAGTGTGTAAGTGACGTGTGTTTGTATGTCAATTAGAGTGTGTGTTAGTAAGAGTGTGTAAGTGACATTGTGTGTGTGTATGTCAGTGAGAGTGTGTAAGTAACATTGTGTGTGTATGTTAGTGAGAGTGTGTAAGTAACTGTGTGTGTATGTAGTATTTCTCACTGGTCTCTCTGCTTTCCCTTACTTCTCCCTCACTTAGGAGTCTGTTGACTAAACAGTGATTTGAAAAAGATGACTTTATATAACTCTTCTGTTTTGGCCCAAATGTTGCAAGTTATATTGCAACTCACTCACTGTTTAAAGGACCACTCTAGGCACCCAGACCACTTCAGCTTAATGAAGTGGTCTGGGTGCCAGGTCCAGCTAGGGTTAACCCATTTTTTCATAAACATAGCAGTTTCAGAGAAACTGCTATGTTTATGAATGGGTTAAGCCTTCCCCTATTTCCTCTAGCAGCTGTCTCATTGATTTTCACAGTGAGAGCACGCCAGCGTCCATAGGAAAGCATTATGAATGCTTTCCTATGCGACCGGCTGAATGCGCGCGCAGCTCTTGCCGCGCGTGCGCATTCAGCCGACGGGGAGGAATTTCTCTTTCCAGAGCCGGGCGGAAGGGGGACCCTGAGGGTGGGGGCTCCCTCATGGCACTATAGTGGTCCTTTAATGAATAGACAGGGAAAAGAAAAGAAGAGAAATTGACAGAAAACAATTACAGGGTTATTCACTAAAGTGAGAATTGTTGGGCATTTAGGTTTTTTGGCCTTAAATTAGAAAGTCACTTTGAATTCCCAACAATTCTCACTTTATTGAAGTACCCTATTGGAATAAAGAGAAACAGTCTGGAGAGAATCTGTGGCGTAGAGTGAGCAGAGAAATCATGAACATAGAGACTGCAAGCTTTGGGAAACAGAAACAAAGGAGAAAGAAGTGGGTAAACGCTAATGAGAGAGATTGGGCCCTGTGGAGGAAAGGGACAGCTGATCAGACCTAATTAAAAACCAAATGGCAAAACTTAGGCTAAAATAGGTGATTTAGAAGACTTCTCCAACTCAGCTACAGACAAAGTTCAGCTGTTTTTGCTTAAACTATGCAATTCAGTTTCCAATTTACTGAAATTCAGAGTTTACTGAATAAACTTCTAAAGGAATGTGGTTGCTTTAAAGAGGGGGTGGCAAAATGGATCTTTGACTAGGGTGGCAGGAATTCTTGCACCGGCCCTTGGCGCACTTAGTGCGGGCAGGTAAGGGCCCTGTGGGACACGTCATCTGCCCACACTAGATGGCATGGTGAAATTCCCACCCATGCCCAGTTTAACTTGGGCATTCTCTATTGTCCAAAATTCGGACGGGAATTTTGGCAATTCGTTCATTCGTAAGAAAGAAGAATGAAAGAATACAAATTACGAAAAATAAATCGTCTTCAATTTATTATAAGGAGTAAGCTACTGGCTTGCGGCTCCCTTCTTGCAATATGTAAAAATGGAAGTGGTGGGGAGCTGTGCTCCCTGCCACTTCCTAACCCCCCCATGCCCTCCTTACTCTATGGGTGTCAATATGCCGCGAGTAGAATCATGTCTACTAAACAGACTGCTCATTGTTTTTAAAAAATACAAAAAACTCTATGAATCTAATAAAATAATTAAGGGGGGGGGCATACTGTCCACCTGGAGTCCCCACTCATGTAATGCAAATAGGGGCCACTAAACTAAACAGGGGACCTAGTGTCCCCTTAGGTGGGTGGGGGCCCTTAAGTGTCTCCCCCAAAAGGTCCTCAAGGATGGGAGACCGGTGGGGGCCCTACTGTGACAAAGGACTGGGCCTACGGTCTCCCTCCCAGCCCCCACCCATGAGCAGTGGGTGGGGGCCCTTAAATGACAGAAGGAGGGGGACCTACTGTCTCCCCCCCTCCAGCTCACCCCATAAGCAGTGGGGGCCCTTCAGTACTGTCTCCCCCCACCCATGACGGTGGATGGGGGCCCTTCAGTGACAGAAACCTACTTCCCCCCCCCCCGTCCGGCCCCCACCCATGGGCGGTGGGTGGGGGCCGTTAAATGACAAAAGGGGGAGACCTACTGTGGGGAGTCTTATGGCTGAGTGCCAGAGTAGTAGAGACAGTAGGTCTCCCCTTTTGTCATTTAAGAGCCCCCACCCACAGCTCATTGGTGGTTGCTGGAGGGGGGGAGACATTAGGTCCTACCCCTTTTTGTCACTGAAGGGCCGCTGCCCATGGATTGGGGCCAGGGGCCCTTAAGTGGCAAAAGGGAGGTAACTACAGTCTCCACCCCCAGCCCCCACCCATGGGTAGCGGCCCTTCAGTGACAAAAAGGGGTCAGACCCGCCGCTCATGGGTGGGGGCCAGAGAGGGGACACTAAGTGTGGAGGAGAGTTGAGTACTGTGGGAAAATTTCTTTGACCACAGGAAATGGAGAAGACTTAAGCTCCTCCTTTGTTTAAAGAAGGTCGAGCGTAGGAATAATACAGTCCCTCCTTTGTGTTATGTTTAAAAGAAAACTAGATCAGATAGGAAAAAAAGAAGAACAGATCCTGAGAGAGAAAGAAAAGACAAAGCGATTGGGGACAGGTAAGTTTGGCACGACACTGCTACTTTAAAAGATAAAAATGTATCATTTGTACATACCAGATCTCATAGGATATCGTCCTGTCAAGAAAGCAGCTCTACTTGGAGTACAGATTGGTGCCGCTGCTATGTGCTGCGTTAATTTTACACCTTCCTTAGCGAGTTTGTCAATATTAGGTGTCCTTAAAACAAAAAACACTTTCAAATTCATCTTTAAATTTCAGTAGATTGGAGATTAAAAAAAATAAATAATAATAATTAAACAATAGAAAATATGCCTCTTTTGTCTATGTATTAGACATCAGTACAAGGTAAAAATAAAAATAGATTTCTTAACTTGTCACAAGATTGATATTAGTGTTGCCAACAGCACTGGAATAATGCCATAAATGGAATTATTTATCAAGGTAAAAACAGGTGCTATTCTGGGGGCAAAGTGTTAAAGGGTTGTACTTTTCAGCTTGCTGAGGAGTGTTGGAGGTTAACTATGTCACTGTAGATTTATTTGATAAAAGTGTTGATCTAAAGATAAATCATTATTTTTTATAAATCTCCTTAGTACCTCCCCCAGGCTGCCAAGATAACAGAGCAGGGATTCCTGCCTGCATTAAATAAAATAAAATATGAATATTAAAATCTGATTAATTATTAATATGAAAAATATTTTATATCACAAACATCAACAAAAAGTATAAAACAAACTATATATTTATGTATGTGAGAGTGATTAAATTGATTTAGCTCTCACATTGCATTTCAGTATTTAAAAAGGTCCTTCAGCCGATCGAATAGAATAAATGCACACAGTGATTTTATAACAGCGTTTACTGAAAGACAAACAGACAAATACACACAATGTCACACTGAAACAGACACTTATGTTTGAAGTTCGTTTGCAACGTGAAAAAGACATCTGTGCCTACGTTAGCTTTTCACAAGCTGTTCTCTTTATTAGCCAAAATGGAGCCATGTGTGCACTCCATCCTCCAAAATGGAGACCTTCTCTCTTCTCGCTGTGGAGCATGGAGTGTCCTCCCATGTGTCGAATTGTCTCTTTTAGTCTTCTGTAAGCACAGGGTGTGTTCCAAATTGCAGCTGTTGGTAAACATGCAAGTTGTTCCCAAAAAAGTCTTCTGCAGCATGTTATCTCTGATAACTAATGGATTCCTATATGCATTCAAATGACTAATTACTCTGCAAATCCCCCTTACTACAATCCACCTCTTCATTAATAAACAAAATGCATTAGCTACCTGTTAAAGCTGTATTGTTCCTATTAATGGCATGATAATGTATTAACCCCTTAAGAAACAAACTTCAGGAATAAAAGGGAATCATGAAATGTCACACGTCACGTGTCCTTAAGGGGTTACACAACTATCCATAGTGGCTAATCACAAAGCAACATTGAAAAACAAACACAATATTCAGATTGAAACATATTAAACATTTCAGGAGAAACAAAAAAAAAAGTTTCCTCACAAAATGTCCAATATGTTCAAATCCCTGACCCAGAGGTGATGCTCCCTCTTCATAGGCTACTTACTACAACTGTCAAGTCTCTATATAGACTTCCAGTTCTTCATCTATCTCTTCATCCTCATTAATTCCAAAGCCTGGAAATGGAAAACCACATCATCTTCGGATCACCACCAATCTGTAAATTGGAGAGAAGGATTGAGCATCTCATCTTATTATTGAGTTACACCCCTATTTTCAATATTACTGGATGGATCACATTCAACCACTTGATGACCCACAGAGACACTACACGCAAAAACTGCTTCCATATTACCCCTTAAGATTCATTTGATAGTAATATTTTTGACATCCTGGATAATGGGTACTTCCAAGAGAATAAAATGTAAGGTTCACACCTTCATCACCATGTTGTCACTTATAATGTTTCCCAATAACATTCCTGTAAACCATCCCCACACTATCACTGTGAAGGGGTTGGATATTGTATGGTTATTTTTTTTGGGGGGGGGAAATTTGACCTAAAGAAGAAAACCTATCCCACCCCCTTAATGTTCCTACCAGAGAAAATAATCGGTTATGCTTATTTTAAAAGCTCTTTGCACCACTCTATCGACCCAGAGGCATTAGGGTGATAGGCATGTGTTAGCCGTTGACTAACTTGCTCAATGACACCGAAGCTTAGTTTTTTCCATATATGCCTCAATTCTTTAATTTTGTTCTTTTCTGAAGCCAAGGGCCTTTTTCAAAACAATCTTCTGGCTAGCATCCTTGCAAGTTTCTCTTTCCAAATCTTCAGGAGAGATCGCCCCAGCAACATAGCATTTCTTCACTCCACCTATTGATAGAAGGTATCTTTGCTGACCATGCCTAGTTCTTTGTATGTTACCGTCTTCTTGGACTCCACTGGTCAACAGCCACTTCTTCATTTCAGTGTAGATAGGATTGGCTGCTTGCACTTTATTAGTTGTTATTATATCAGGAAGTTTCTTGTTCCTTCCCACTCCAGGACACCCTTAATGCGACCCATTTTGACATGGATTTGCTTGCATTCCTTTTTCAAATTGTCATTAGTTCTCTCTGTCATTTGAACATGTATTGATTGTTTTGTTCATCTCAGGTATCCAATTCAGAACTTCATCCTGGCTACTTTTGCTCTCTAGATCAGGGAACGTTTTGTTCTCGTTATCTTCTAGACCTTTTCTTTTCTCATTTTACTTGTTATAGGAGTCTTAACATTTTCTGGTGTTAAATGGTTTGTTCCAAATTCACAATTCACTGTCTGGATGGTGAACAGTCTTTTTCCCAGGCAAATGTAACTACTTTCACTTCTGGTGCAAAGAGAATTGAAAGGACCATATTTGCTAATTCAATCATTGCCTGCCACCTGTCTGCATGTTTGGCTGTATCATGAGTAGTATTGCACAGAGCTGACATTTGCACAGACAAAATTGTCAATAGTGCTTTTAGCTGGCCAAGCTTCTGCCTTTTCCTGTCCATCTAGCTGCTGGTTTTGCATGTGGCAAACCAGCATGCCTGGGGAAGAAACAAATACTGTGTTCAACATTGCAGGTCCCCCTAACTTGCCCTTATATGGGGAACCTGAAGGTTAACACTGCTTGTACTGTCTTGATTTCCCAAAACCTGTTCTGGAAGCATGAAAAAAGTTATTAGTGGATGTGGCTATTCTAACTAGAGCTTCCCTTGTGTTCTTCCCACCCTGACATTCTGTCATGGAAGGCCCTCCCCTTTGCCCTGCCTTGCTCACCTAAATATAGTAAAATCTTACCTTTACTCCAGTCTGCTGCTGGCACTTGCCCTGATCTGCCTGCTTGGCTGACATAATCAGAAGTGTTGATCTGATCCAATCACAATGCTTTCACACAGGAAGTTGGATTGGCTAAGAGTGTCAAGGAGGCAGATCAGGGGCAGAGTCAGCACAGTCCTGGCCAATCAGCACCTCATCATAAAGAGGCATTGAACCAATGCATCTTTATGAGGAAAGTTCAGTGTCTGCATGCAGAGGGTGTAGACACTGAATTTCATTGTCTACAGGAATCACCTCTAGTAGCCATATGAGGAGTGGCCAGTGGAAGTATTGTAGAAATCTAATTTTCTCTGAAAAGACAGTATTTATTTCAAAAAGCGTGAATGGACTGATTATACTCTTCAGAACAAATACAAAAAGTTGTAATAGTTCTGGTTACTATAGTGTCTCTTTAAGATTAAACCCGGTGTTTGATTTCCTAAATCTTCACAAATCGGTGCAGCATATTTAATTAATTCCTTAGCAATGGGTTTCCAAAAATCACAGTTTGCCCACTCAGGAACTTAGAAAATGATCTTAAACTTTGACACTCTTACTTTTTTGAAGATGAAATTCATTTTCCAGTCATAAAAAACACTATACAAATAAGATAACATTTAAATCCTATCTTTCAGTAACACTATCTGCTTCAGGGGCATATTCACTAAATAATGAAACGATTTACTGTTCAGCAAATAATTCCTCCCAGAATTGTTCACTTTACTCACATATTAACACCCAGTGATCATGTGAAATCCTGCCTATGTTATTTATGTTAAACATGATAAAATATTATTAAAAATGATTAATTTTTAATGTGAAACATTTAATACCGAAGCTTAAACAAAGTTTATAAAAAAATACCTAAATATTTATGTATGTGAGAGTAATTAAATTGACCTAGCTCTCAAAATGCATTCTACTATTTAAAAAAGGTACATAGAAACATAGAATGTGACGGCAGATAAGAACCATTCGGCCCATCTAGTCTGCCCAATTTTCTAAATACTTTAATTAGTCCCTAGCCTTATCTTATAGTTAGGATAGCCTTAAGCCTATCCCACGCATGCTTAAACTCCTTTACTGTGTTAACCTCTACCACTTCAGCTGGAAGGCTGTTCCATGCATCCACTACCCTCTCAGTAAAGTAATACTTCCTGATATTATTTTTAAACCTTTGTCCCTCTAATTTAAGACTATGTCCTCTTGTTGTGGTAGTTTTTCTTCTTTTAAATATAGTCTCCTCCTTTACTGTGTTGATTCCCTTTATGTATTTAAATGTTTCTATCATATCCCCCCTGTCTCGTCTTTCCTCCAAGCTATACATGTTAAGATCCTTTAACCTTTCCTGGTAAGTTTTATCCCGCAATCCATGAACCAGTTTAGTAGCCCTTCTCTGAACCCTCTCTAAGGTATCAATATCCTTCTGAAGATACGGTCTCCAGTACTGTGTACAATACTCCAAGTGAGGTCTCACCAGTGTTCTGTACAATGGCATGAGCACTTCCCTCTTTCTACTGCTAATACCTCTCCCTATACAACCAAGCATTTTGCTAGCATTTCCTGCTGCTCTATTACATTGTCTGCCTACCTTTAAGTCACCAGAAATAATCACCCCTAAATGCCTTTCCTCAATTGTTGAGGTTAGGACTCTATCAAATATTCTGTACTTCAGCCAATCACATAGAGTACTAAGTGAGTGAACACACACAAAGAGTGATTTTATAACAGTGTTTACTTAGGGACAAATATGATCAAATACACACAATGTCACACTAAAATAGACAGCTTAGGTTTAAAGTTCAGCTGCAACGTGGAAAGACATCTGTGCCTGCATTAGCTTTTTATAAGCTGTTCTCCTTATTCACCGAAATGGAACTATGTGTACACTTCCTCCTCTCTGTCCCAGCACAGAGTGTCCTTCCATGTGTTTAATTCTGCCTTTTGTTTTTCTGTAAGCACAGGGTGTGCCTCAAGCTTCAGCAGTTGGTAAACGTGCAACTTTTTCCCAGGAAGAGGGAAAGATCATCTTTTTCTACAGTGTGTTTTCTCTGATAACTAATGGATTCCTGTAGGCCAGCGTTTTCCAATTGGTGTTGTGTGAGAACACAAATGGGGTTCCGTCAAAATTTCGGGAAACAAAATGCCCGCTGCAATAATTGAGGCGGCCGGCGAGGGAGCTGAGCAAGGGAAAGTGCTCCCTCGCTGCTTGCCTGAATTATTGCGGCGGCCATTATCGCGACACGCACAGCAGTGATGTCGAAGCTGGAATATGACATCACTCCGGCTCTGGCATCCCTAAGAGAGAGCTGAGCAGGAAGATCACCTCTCCCTTGCCTCCTGCACGCCAGCTGCTCAGCCCAGCAGCCCCACTGGACCCCAGGGACTGCACGCCAGCCGCTCAGCCCTGCAGCCCCACTGGCACCCAGGGACTGCACGCCAGTCGCTCAGCCCAGCAGCCCCACTGGACCCCAGGGAAATAGAGCTTTATGCCAGCACTCCCACAGGTAGGGAGGCTGGGTGGAGTGAAATTTAAAAAAATAATTAAATTGTGTGTGTGTTTAAGGATTTTGTATGTGTGTTTGTCAGTGAGTGTGTGTTTATGTGCGTTTGTCAGTGAGAGTGTATATGTGCTTGTCAGTGAGTGTGTGAGTGTGTATGTGTTTGTCAGTGAGAATGTATGTGTGCTTGTCAGTGAGAGTGTATATGTGTTTGTATGTGTGTCTGTCAAAGAGTATGTGTGTCTGAGTGTGTCAGTGTGTGTATCTGTGTGTCAAGGTTTGTGTATGTGTCACTGTGTGTGTGTGTCAGTATGTATGTATTGGTGTGTGTGTGTGTGCCAGTGTATATCAGTGTGTTTGTATGTGCCTGTGTGTGTGTGTATGTCACTGTGTGTATATCTGAGTGTGTATGTGCCAGTGTGTGTATCTGTGGGTGCAAGTGTGTGTATATGTCACTGTGTGTGTATTTGTGAGTCAAGATATGTGTATGTGTCCCTGTGTGCATTTGAGTGTGTGTATGTGTATTTTAGTGTGTGTATCTGTGTGCCACTATGTGTCAGTGTGTGTGGGGTGGGGTGGGGTTCCACGATGTTGATACACAATGTCAAAGAGTTCCATGGGAAAAATTAATTGGGAACCCCTGCTGTAGGCATTTCATGTATTAATTACAAACTGTATTCAAAGCCAGAGTGAGTGTTCCTTATAGAGAAGGACTGATTTCAACACTTCTTGGAGAAAAGAAGCATTACTGGTGTCAGTAATGATTTATATATACACACATTACTTGTAACCTTGGCACTCACCCCTTTCAATGTCTTCAGTATTTTCTTGCCTTGATGCAACCCTTGCATACTGATATCTATTCAAAAACTTGAAGGTGCACTCACAGGTCTTTTTTCAAACTGATTCTTTTATTCTTATTACCTAAATCCTGATTGACGGGACACGGGTCGAAAACGTTGATCGGGACAAACTTATTTTTTATGTAATAGGAATTAAAGAATCACTTTGAAAAAAGACCTGTGAGAGCACCTTCAAGTTTTAGAATATCTATCTATCTATCTATCTCTCTCTCTCTCTATCTATATGT
Organism: Pelobates cultripes; assembly: GCA_933207985.1. Lineage (NCBI taxonomy): Eukaryota > Metazoa > Chordata > Amphibia > Anura > Pelobatidae > Pelobates > Pelobates cultripes. The sequence continues at coordinate 94,136,592 of OW240912.1, read as the reverse complement.
ATTCGGGGACATAAGCCGTTATACTAAGAAATACCAAAAATAATATAATAAGAAGTAAGCACCAGTCAGTTGTGGTGTGCCGGTACCGATGTATGGTGTAGGCCTGTAATAAAAAAAAAGAGGGCAAAAAGTTGATGTAAAGAATTCTATATTAAACCGAAAAAATGTTCACAGTAACATAAATTAAATCCCAATATTATTACAATGTAAATACTACCAAATGCATTGAAAAAGAGTGTATGGATATATGCATTAGGCAGTATGTGTTTATTGATGTATGCATTAGGCAGTAAGTGTGTATTGATCTATGCATTATGAGTGTGTAAATATATGTATTTGGCAATGTAAGTGTATGAATGTATGTATTAGGCAGTATGAATGTATATATTAAGCAGTGCGCGTGTGTGGATTTATGTATCGGGCTTTGTGCGTATGATTGATTGCATTGAATAGGCAGTCTGTGTGGATGGATGTATTAGGCAGTGTTTGTATATGGATGCATATACTGGATGAGTGTTTCTACACAGTGTGTTTTCTTCCCTAAATGTCTCTTCGTTGCAATTCAGAATTTAGTGAATGTTTCGAACCCAAGCCACTAGTCTTCTGCAGACACAAAGCAATATTACATTTGAGGTTCTCTTTTTCTCAATTTGTTCCATTCTCCCGTTTTTAACCTGTATTGACCTATTCTCATATCCATGTCCTCTTCTTTACGTTTGCATTTTTTCACCTTACTTTCCAATTTACCTCTTTATATACATTTCTGCTTTTTCCTACCAGCTGTAACAGTTGTCTCGTCAAATTGTCTTATTTGTTTTTCTGATAAATGTTCCCTTTTTAGGGATTGTATCCCTATCAGGGGTGCTGCCTATTCATAATGATTTGGTGCTTGATGTGTGGTGATGTTAGCTCTGACTGTCATGGAAGAGTCAGCTAAGATGACACTATCTATTCAGTTCCTGCTGCAGAGTAGCCATTAATCTTGGAAGTCTATATTCTCAGAGGTACTTAAATGCCAGCTTTGGCATACAGTCAGTTAGATAGCTGTTACTTTCCTACGGATTACCATTTGTGACTCCCCTTTTTCTAGCCTTGCTTTCTTACGGTTTGAATTATAAATAGTTTGAAAAGTCAGTGAGGTAGTTATTTGCTTAGTGATGCAGCTGTATTATATAAGCCTCATTATCACAGATTTGATTTTTGGCAGGGTAATCTCAGCAATTCATTCATGGTCAATAAAAATAAACATGTACTATGTGTTATCTTATAATAATATCATCTGTACAGGGCCGGCCTTTGGGGTGTGCGAGCTGTGCGGTCGCACAGGGCGCCATAACACAAGGGGCGCCCTGGCAGCCGACACGGCTCACAAGCTGAGTCCATCCTATTACATGAAAAATGACTCCGTGATGGTCCAGTGGTGCACCTAGCAGGAGCTGCAGCCAGATCATCATAACTTCTCCCTCGCGGTTCTGGCGCTCAGTTAGTGAGTCAGAGCGCAGCCTCAGAGATTCCCAGGCCGCGCTCTGACTCCACACAGCGCCAGAACCTCGAGGGAGAAGTTATGATCAGCACTCCCTGCTATTCACCTCCAGCCCACCAGAGGCCAGCACTGGAGATCGGGGACAGAGGAGACTTGTGATCTGGCACCAGAGAGAATGGGCACTGCTTGAAAGCAGAGGCAGCTTGGGACAAGGTAGGAGACTGTAATACAGCCTTGAGTTCCAAGCCACAGAAACTCCTCCAGTCTGTGACAGGGAAAGAAGATGCTGAGTATAGGTGGTGTTACATCATCATTAGTCTGCTGGTGTAAGACTACCTACATATCCTGTCTGTCATATACCCTCATCTGTACCCTAACTGTGATAATGTGTGTATATCTGTGACTGCGTTTTATGATGTGTCTGTGTACATCATGTGTGTTCATACCTGACAAGCTTCTAAAACGACAATTGTCAGTGAATTTCAAAGTCACCTGTGCTTCGAATTCAGCTATTTTGGCGCCAAATATGAAATCCACTTAGAATTCCTGAAAAAAATTCATGTTAGTAATGTTAGTTATCTGTATGTGACTGTGTCTATCTATGTATATGCGACATGTGATCTGTGGATTTGTATGTGTATTAATGGTTAAACGCTCTAATGTACATATAGAGCAAATTAAAATAAGGAAAATATTTTACAAAGAAACTTTGAATTAAAAAAATACACAGTGTGTATTAACTGAGTGTGTGTGTGCCCATCATCATGCGTGAGTGTCTGCATGCCTGTAACTGAGTGTGTCTGACTGTCTGCTTGTAACTGTTTGTGTAACTGTCTGCTTGTGCCTGTGAGTGTGACTGTATACAGCTTTTTACTGGGGGGATGGGGCGCCGTGAAGACTTTTTGCACAGGGCGCCTAATGGCCTAAGGCCAGCCCTGCATCTGTACTTCAGGACTTAAAAACAATCAAATGCTAAATGTATAATTTGTTTAAATACTTATTGCTGTTATACTTATTATGATTATTATTATTATTGAAGAACTGCAAAAAGACAGTAAAATATTTGGCAAGAAAAAACTAATATTTACAGTTAAAATTCCTAAAAAGAGAATGTGACTGGGTGCCTCCGCCAATCGCTACTTCCTATCTGTTGCCAAGTACCATAAGCACCGCACCAGACATCATAAGCACCATAGCCATTTAGCCGCCGCAGCTTGGCTAGGGTCTCGCCGTCCCTTCTCACCCTGGACCATACTCCTGGATCCAGCTCCCAGTGAGAAGACCTCTCCTCCAAGAGAGTATAGCAGGTATAGCAGTGTAGCTCTTACAAGAGCTAGGGATTATAATCCAAGGGAGCATAAGAGTATAGCAATTCCCAGAGTGAATATAGTTGTCCCCTCCACACATGAGATGAGGCTCAATGTTGAGGGTGAAGAGGAACTCTTTATTGGCAGCCACAACTGGCCTTATATGCAGGTCCCCATGCAAGGGGCACTCCCCCTGCACCTGAGAGTAGACTACAGTAAAAACATACACACAATTACATTGTCCAGGACACTCCCACATAAAACAAGATAATCCCTCCTCTGTGCCCAAGGGATAATAGATTCAAGCACTGTATTAAACTCAATTATCTCCAGGCACAGAAAACATCCATTTTTTACAAACCCCCAAAATACCTTTATACACACAAACCCCCCCCTCCAGTGATCTGGGTGACCAACATATCCAAAAATCACCCAGATCAGTTCAGGGGTTTGGGAATTTCCTGGAAATCATAATTTGACCGACCACACGCATGGTCCCATGCCCCAAAAAGTTCCAGAGAATCAGAGCTTGCGGTTGGTCTAGTTCGGTAGTTTAAAAACCGAACATACTATCGAACATAATCAACGTTCTTACCCTGGAGCTTGTTCACCTTGTTCGTGGTAACGTTTCCACCATACAGTGCCATTCTAAGTTGTGTAGAACCAAATGCAGGTGATCCTGGAAGTCCAGTGGTGTTCGGGAGTTTCAGTGTCCGAAAACAGTTCCATGAACTTGACGACCAAATAATGCTGCCTGTTTTTGCGGGAACAAGATGGCCACCAGCTCGTGGTCATTCATGCGAGCAACGGCCACCCAGACGAACACTTAGAACACTGCGGTGGAAAGTGTTACAAATTGTCAATTAGGCTTAACAAGCTCCCGGGTGGTCTCTCTCTGGTTTGTGCGGCTGTTCGGGAACCGAACCAATTGCACGAACAGAGCCCTTTTACAGTATTTTAGCCAGGTCTATTGCAGGGGGCCATAGTCCTGAGGCAGGAGGCTGGAAAGCAGGCCCATCCAAGAACAGAATAAAATACATTTACTACAGAAATTTACCAACATTTTTTTTACCTTATTAAGAGCTCCTACCAGCTTGCTGAAAATTTCCAGTCAGTTCTCGAAGGTTCTATATTTTGTTTGTTTAGAAGCAGATTTATCAATGGACCTGTAGTGGTAACAGGTACTGATCATGACAAATATTGCTTAATCTTAAATGATTAAGAATTAGCAAGCACCTGTTTAGATTCCCCCTCTCCTCTCAGTCAGTTTAATTTGTACCAATTGGACCAGAGATAAGAATACTATGCTTTGGACTGCTACCAGGGAAACCATCCTTTAGGCTTGTCTCAAGCTTGAATTCAGCCTAAGAAAAAGCAATGCCTGCAAGGGGAAGTAGGGCAGAGGGGGAGGCTCTTTGTCACAGCAGCACCAGCATGGAGAGAGGAAAGAAACAGCCAGAATAAATTATTGCAGCAGCTTTGGACAGACAATCTGAGAATGGAGAGAGAGAACAGGCACATTTTATTTATACAAAGCCTACATAGAGTGTTTGTGACTTTTAATCTGTTATGGGAAGCAAGTCTGTGAACGAGTCAAGCCAGATAGTTAGAAGACACCAAACATATCTACCATGACAAGTTCACTTTAGCATTGCACTGATTAGAGTGAGGGAGTAGCTCAATCTCTTATGTGCTCCATGATATAGCAGATGTTACAATTAACAATTGTTTTACCTTATTGTGTCATTGCCAAAGCAACCGATATCTCCAATCCCTAGATCGTCAGCCATGATTAGCACAAAGTTGGGCTTGGAGTGTATTGTGTTTGTAACTGGAAATGTTATTGAACACAATGTTACTGTTATGAACCTGAAATGACAAGGTCGTATACTCAGGATACCATGTGTTTTTCATACACATTATAATTTTCTCAATTAATCAAACAATATTTTGTAAACATGGTGTCCCATACAGATAATCGAGGTTACAGTCCAACTTCGGGAGAGCAAAAAAACAGGGTGCAAAAGAATACTGAGAATGGACAACAGCTCAAATAGCCTGCCCTTCGGTGGTTGCATATCAGACTGATTCCACCCAAAAGGATGGAACCTGTCTAAAATACAGTCCAACTTCAGTTCTCAAGGGATAAAGATACACTAGATGGATTCTTTTTTTAAAGGGACACTGAAGTCACCAGAACAACTATGCTTATTGTATTTTTTTCTGGTTAGTATAATGAGTCCCTTCAGGCTTTTTACAGTAAAACAGGGAAAAGGCAGTGTTTACATTACAGCCTAGGGATACTGGCCACTCCTCAGATGGCTACTAGAGGTGCATCATGGGCCAGTGCTGCCATTCAGTGGCTCCACCCATGGCATCAAGACACTTTTTTTTTTAACACTATAGGATCAGGAATACATTTTTGTGTTGCTGACCCTATAGTGTTCCTTTAACATTTAATTGGGGCTAGCTTATAACTTCAAAATGTAGCTGACTGAAACATTTCTTATTACATTTAGAATCTCTATTGTGGTCTAAATTGCTAAAGGTATCTCTGCATGTTTCTAGTGCCGAGAGTCCCCATGGTGCCCATTTGTATTAATGGTATATATTTATGGAGTAATTTAAATATGTCAGCTATTAAAATTCCCCAAAATGTATCATAGGCCCATCTTCAATATGCCATTTGAAAACTGCACTGGAAATGTTATAAATTGAACCCTGTTTTCACAATACCTTGACTTATGCAAAGGAGGTTGTTCTGGACTCAGGAGATATAGCTGAGTACTATTTAGTGAGGTTTGTTATCGTAGAACATATCAAATTTACAAAGCAAACTTCTAAATTGCAATGTGCATGTAAAAATGTGAAAATAAATTAATACCATAAATTAAATTGGTGCTAAAATAGCTGTATAATAAGGTTTAGAAAAATACCATATGACTTACCCTGTGGTGTCTACTTTCACAAATGGTATGTATTTATGGATACGTTTTAAATGTCAAACTGCTACAATACTCCCAAATGCAGAATAGGTCCATCAAATTTTGCTGAGCATAACATGGGAGGCTTCATTACAGTGGCATAATCAAACTTGAAAAAGTCCTAGCAAAAAGATAAAAAGATCTCCCTGCCTAGTGGTCTGTGGTGGGACGGCATTCCCTCATGGTTACGGCACTCTGTGAGGGAGTCAGTGCTGGCTCTGGGTTTCCAAGCCTGTGCTCTGATGTCATTACAAAGCAATTGACTGAGAGGATTGCAGCTGCAAAAGTAGCCCACTGGACCAACAGGCAGTGGCAGACTAAGGGGGGGCGGACCGCCCCTGGTGCCACCTGGTAGGGGGGTGCCATAACCCAGGTCTGAGGGTTAATGGGGGATGTGTGAGCTGTGCCCCATGGCAGCTGGGGTGTTGCACAGCTCACAGGCAGAGACAAGCAAGCTGAAGTGGCCGCACGGAAGTTTGGGGGCGGAGCCAATCCGAAAGCGGGGGTGGGGCTTAACACAGCCCTTACCCACTGCGGTTACTGCTGCACATGGAGGTGCAGCAAGAAGAAATCCCTGCTCCTCCACCCAACAGGCTCCAGCCAGGGAAGGACTTCAAGGAATCCAGTCCTCCTCTAGCCCACACTGTCTGTAAGTAAGTGAGAGTGTGTGTGTGTGTGTGTGTAACTGTCTGCCTGTAATTGTGTGTGTGTGTGTGTGTGTGTGTGTATAACTGTCTACCTGTAATTGTGTGTGTAACTGTGTGTATGTGTGTGTAACTGTCTGTAACTGTGTGTGTTTAACTGTCTTCCTGTAACTGTGTAAGTGTGTGTAACGGTCTGCCTGTAATTGTGTGTGTGTAACTGCCTGTAACTGTGTGTGTGTGTGTGACTGTCTGCCTGTAACTGTGTGTGTGTAACCGTTGTCTGTAACTGTTTGTGTCTGACTGTCTGTAACTGTGTATTTGACTGTCTGTAACTGTGTGTAACTGTGTGTGTGTGTGTAACTGTAACTGTGTGTGTGTAACTGTCTGCCTGTAAATGTGTGTGTGTGTGTGTGCGTGACTGTCTTACTGTAACTGTGTGTCTGTGTGTGTAATGGTCTGCCTGTAACTGTGTGTGTGTGTGTGTGTGTGTGACTGTCTGTCTGTAACTGTGTGTGTCTGTTTGACTGCATGCCTGTAACTGTGTGTGTGTGACTGCCTGTGACTGTGTGTACCTGTCTGGCTGTGACTGTGTGTGATGCTGCCTGTAACTGTGTGTGTGTGACTGTCTGCCTGTGACTGTGTGTGTGTGACTGTCTGTAACTGCATGCCTGTAACTATGTGTGTGTGTGACTGCCTGTGACTGTGTGTGAGTCTGCCTGTGACTGTGTGATGCTGCCTGTAACTGTATGTGTGACTGTCTGCTTGTGAATGTGTGTATGTTACTGTGTGCATGACTGCCTGTCTATAACAGTGTGCGTATGACTGTCTGCCTGTGAGATGTTGCCTGTAATTTGTGTGTGTCTGTATATGTGACTGTCTGCCTGTAACAGTGTGCATGACTGTGTATTACTGCTTGTAACGGACTGCGTGTATGACTGCCTGTTACTATATGTGTGACTGTCTGCATGTGACTGTGTGTGTTACATTTTAAAAAATGTAAAAAAAGAACACATTTAAAAAAATTTAGTAGTTTTTTGTTGTTGTTTTTTTGGAGGGGAGGGGGGAGGGAGGGGGGTTGCCAAACCCAGGAGCCACCCCAGGTGCCACATGCTCTTGGTACGCCCCTGCCAACAGGGGGCCCACCAGCAGCCCATTGGGGCCTTACTGGGACACCATGGAATCTATGAGTGACCACCAGGGCCCTTCTGGACCACTAAGAATCCACCAGGAGCTCAGAGGATTATAATGGCCCACCACAGAATCCATCAGCAGTCCAGAGGACAACCAGGGGGCACTGAATCATTAACAGGTGTATTATTACACCCCTCCTGCACAGGAGGTAAGCAGTAGAAGGGCAAATGTAAAGAAAAAAATATAACAATAACAGGCATCACTTTGCAGGGAGACTGTGGTTAACATAGCCTGCACACATATTATCACTCCCCTTACACACTCAGTCCTCATATACTGTCACCCCCTCACTCAACCTGCCACCATCACTCATCCCCCAAGCTTGTCACACTCACCACCCATCACATTGTCACAATCACTACCCCTCTCTCACACTAACCTCTAACCTTGTCACACTCAACACCCTGCCACACTAATCCTGTAACACACACCCCTCAACCCTGTCGCTTATACCACCTCTCACCCTGCCACACACCCTGTCACATTAACCAACTAACTCTGTCACACTCACATGCCCCAAACTCTCACACTCACCCTTCTAAAGTTGTAATGCTCACACCCGCTCACCCCAGGATGTTCAGGCACATACACAGGTACACAATGCCAGAGACACAGACAGACTCAGTCAGAAATGCATACACTTTCTCAGGCACATACACAGGTACATAATTCTAGACACACAGCTCTTCCCATATAGATCTCAACCTCCTCCACACACAAAGCTCAGCCAATAGAGACACACAACCTCCCTCTGGCACCTTGCCGAGGACCCTGGGCAACCTTAATCTGATTATAGTCTATCCCTAGTTACACCACCAATGGTAGGCAGCAGTGTTTTTAATTAGAATTGTTATAATATGTATTAAAACAATGCACAGAGCACCACAGTTCTAAATCTTTTATATATATATATATATATATATATATATATATATATATATATATATATATATATATATGTGGAGCCCTGTCTTTATCTCTACCCATCACTTCCACCCATCCCTCATCACTTCCGCCTATTCCTCCCTGACTCCCAGGGACGAATTAGCCGCAAGGTAAACAAGGCATTTGCCTTGGGTGGCATTTTCCAGGGGGCGGCAAAAAAAGCCGCCCCCAAATGCCCAGGGCAAAAGTCTTGTTAGCCTTGCGGCTAACTAAAAATCCGGTTGGTCCGGCGGGCGGCGCTGGCGAGGGAGCTCTTTCCCCTGAGCTCTCTGCTCAGCTCCCTCACACGCTGCAGAGTGATGCCTGGAGCCGGAATATGACGCGAGGGATCTGAGCAGAGAGCTCACTAATCAGTGCTCCCTCACCAGTGCCGCCCGCCCAGCAGCCACTGGACCCCAGTGAGTGAGTGTGTGTGTGTCTTAGTGTGTGTGTCTGTTAGTGTGTGTGTGTGTGTATGTCAGGGAGTGTGTGTATGTCAGGGAGTGTGTTACTATGTGTGTGTCTGTTAGTGAGAGTGTATGCGTGTCTGTTAGTGAATGTGTGTTTCTGCTAGTGACTGTATGTGTCTGTTAGTGAGTGTGTATGTCTGTTAGCTAGTGTATGCGTGTCTGTCAGTGAATGTGTGTGTGTGTGTGTGTGTATTTACAAGGCAGGGCAGGGGGGAAGGGTGGGGTGGTGCGGGGGCACCTGAGTTTTGTCATGCCTAAGGCAGCACAAAACCAGGATACACCACTGCTGACTCCCCATCACTTCCTTTCTCCCCACACTCCTATAGTCTGACCAATTCCTCCCTCTCTCCCCACACTCTTATCACTTCAAGCTACTCCTCAATTTCTCATATCCCAGTATCACTCCCTCGCTCTGCATCCTCCAGTCACTCCCACACATTCCTTCATCTCCTCATATCACTCCCATCCATACCTTCCCTTTTTAATACTCCTGTGACCTCCACCCATTCCTTCCGATCATACTTTTTTTTTTTTTTTTTAACTAGTGAGATTTTGTCTCTACTGCACTACTGTGCATTTTAATCACATACAATCACACAGAAACACACATCACTCATAGCCAAATACACCACACAAGGCTATAAAACATAGAGGCAAAGTGCAAAGTGCACTCAAAACACAGCCCCCATCTCACAGAGTTTTAATAAATATTAATCTTACATACAATTAAAAATAACATTGCATTGGGAAACAATTAAACCATTCTGATTTCTGTTGGACAATTCCTATTTTGGTGCCCCTGACCCACTATTACAGGTTGGTTTCCTGGTGTCCAACATCTTGGGACACCATGGAACCGTCTCCAGCCATCACTGCCTGAAATCATAATAGATGCACTTACACTGTAAAGAGGGCTCTAGGACCACGCAGAGAGCAATTTAGCAGTGCTCCATGTATGATGTGCTCTATGTGGAGCCAGTCAGGAGGTGGTCAGTCAGCCTTATGGGCATTTATGCCAGTTTAACACACTCCTGTCGGCAAGCTTGCCTCCTTTGCGGGTGGACCCACCTTTTCTGGGCGTCACCCAGGTGCATCACTGACATGCCTGCCCACCCAGGTGCACACCCTAATGAAATGTGCCAGCCAACATTTTTTTGGGGGGAGTAATTACATTTATTTTTAGACAAAAGGAAATGTTAAGGGTACAGGCATGTGGAGTTTGAGGGACTATTTGCAAAGTATTGTCCCTCCTATGATTGAGAGTGGCATACCGCCTGTCCTTATTTAGGAGTGACTGCCTCTATTTTGGGCTCAAATTCCTCTATCCTAATGTCGCTCTTTTCTATGAGCTCCATATTCTTTGTGTGCTTAAGTGTCTCATGCCCACCGACTATAGTCCAGGTCTGGGGCACTGTTTGGGAGTTATTATATATGTAGCGGGATAGAGGACCTAACTACACTGCATGGATCTGAGCGCTATTTGGAGAACTTGGGCACTCAGATCAAGGCTATTTAACAATGTATTGTTTGTGCGGCTCCCTTGTGTTTTCCCTTGGACTGATTCTGCCCTGGGAGAGGGGATTTGGGAGGGAAGAATGGCTACCGTTTTGCCCACACACACAAAGAGACCAGGAACTGTCTTGCACCCACTTGTCCAGGCACATTGGACCCCAAGGACTTGAACTGTGGAGTCAGACTTGTTGTAGGCCGGCCCTGGGTCTGGCCACAAGTCTGTCTATTTCTATGGGGGGGAGATATGTGATGGGTGGCCTGGTTTGTTTGGCGCAAGCCAGAAGTTTGCGGCGCCATTTTTGTGACTGCTTTCCCATGTATCTAGATATTGCTGTATTGTGTACTTGTATTCTACATGGAGCAGTGTGTTTGTATATGCAGATGTGGATCAACAAAGGGGAGGCAGCAGCTCTATAAACTATAAAGTATAGTTAGGTGTGAAATGTATTCTGTGTGTTATTCAAGTTAAATGCTGCACTGTGAGTGACCAAATGCTGTGCGAGCCAGCAAGTCTATCTACTACAGCAAAGGACTGTGTTGATGTAACCAGAGATTGCTCTGAAGGGACAGGGGGTCCAACCAAGATAACCATCTGTTGTCATGGTGTGTTGGCACAGGTGGAGGTGGTAACTAGTGTAAGGAATCACTTTGTTGTTTTGTATTTCTTTCTTTGTGACCTGTTCTGTATTCCTATTGGTGAAAGTTTTGTGTAATTGTATGGAGACCAGCTGCTGGGGGTCTGTGTATAACTTGGCTATACTATGTCCCATTAAAGAGTTCAGTTCAGTTGTACTCCCAGAACTATGTGTCATCTAGTTACTGGTAGGGGAAGGGGCTAATCACTGCTCAGCACCTTGTTCCGGCTCATGGAGGATTCAGCGGGGAAAGACCTTGTAAGGGCTACAGCTCCCAGGACTGTGTGTGACTGGGAGTGAATAGAGCTAGTCCCCTATCTTGTTCTAGGACGGAGAGACTCCAGGAGGACCCCAGTCAAGCCAGGGTGACTAGGGCAGAAGTGCTAAGGGTGTTCCCCTGTTCCAGCTAAGAAGTGGTCGTTGGCGGAGGTACCCAGGCAGGGTACAGGGAGCTCCGCCACAAACTATGTTTAGAAATCAGTCTGTGTGAATAAAATACATTGCTCTTGTTTTCAATTACATGATAGTTGCATACATTGTTATTAGTAAGTCATCTAATAAAATCCACTCATGCCCCTAAAATGAAAGTGTCCCTGTTTGTACATTTGGAATGTTGGGAGGTATGTAGCAGAACTGCAGGAGCTGTTATACATTATGCATCACTCAAAGCTGTCCCTGCTTCTACTGCAAGGCAGTTCCTGTTTCAAAGACATTAGAAGTCAAATGGTAAGTGAACCCTTCATTTTCCTGTCCAGCCTCACACATTGACACTGGAAGAGCTGGGACAACAATGCATTTTACACCTCTATAACTGTACCTGCAGCTCTGTTATCAAACATAGGAGGCTGACTGGGCTTCAGAAGACAATGGCCAAGGCTTTAGGCACTTATCTATCATTAGCAGTCCACCTAAGCTCTAAAAAGGCACATTATAAGTGCTTTAAATAGGCACCCACTACAGAGGATCATTTACATTTTATTACATTGGCTACTACCATTTATACCATGTTTACATAGGATTTATTCACCAAGAACAAGCAAAGTATTGTAGGTGAGCGGAGTTGGAGATTTTATGTAAGTTGGTTGGGTTGTCACAATACCTTATTCTTAAAAGACCACTATAGGCACCCAGACCCCTAAGCTTAATGAGGTGGTCTGGGTGCCAGGTCCAGCTAGGGTTAACCTTTTTTTTTATTTTTTTTATAAACATAGCAGTTTCAGAGAAACTGCTATGTTTATAAATTGTTTAATCCGGCCTCTAGTGGCTGTCTCATTGACAGCCGCTAGAGAGCTTCCGTGCTTCTCACTGTGAAAATCACAGTGAGAAGACGCCAGCGAGAGTGAATGCTTTCCTATGGACTGGCTGAATGTGCGTGCAGCTCTTGCCGCGCATGCGCCTTCAGCCGAGCAGGAGAAGAGGAGGCGGAGAGGAGGAGGGTCAGGGCACTATAGTGCCAGGAAAACGAGTATGTTTTCCTGGCTCTATAATGGTCCTTTAGTGAACACATTCTCAATAATACCTGTAGCTTTTTTTGCAGAATAACCAGTAAATCTTAAAATCAGCAGTGTGTTGTCCTTTGTACTGACATGAAACATACCAGTTTACTTACCTCCACATACTTGTCAGCTCCATCTTTACTCTGAAATACAGCAAATATAATTGCAAAAGTAATCTTCTCTATCTTTTTCTAGTTAAAGCACAGCTAATGTTTGCGCAAACACTGACTAATAAGTAATCAAGATTCAAAACATTAATAAAGACAAGCAACATTTAATATATTGATAGTGCAACTTCATAATGTAACTTAGTAACAAAAATGTTCCAATCTGAAGGAAAGTATGCAAACTACATAAAACTGATATGGGGAACACCACTACTAAATACAATATTGCAGGAAATAACAAAACATGTTATAACAAGATTAAAAAGCGAGCTAATAAGAGATTCAGACTTTGTGCTAGATGTTTACGTACTTGAGAGTTTTCCTTGCTGCTCTGCTTCCTGTGTTATCTTTTTCAGCTGCTGATTGGTTTCTGAGTGTCAGCTGACCAGCCGGGAATAATAACTTTGCAGTTTCACCTATATTATACCACTGTGTTTCTCCAATCAGATAACTTTGGACTTGCCCTTTTATTTATTTATTTTCAGCTATTTTAGTGTTAACCTCATAAGGACCAATTGCATTTCTGATATGCACAATCTAGTCACTGAAGACCATATGCTACAATGAATTGTCTTGAACTGCCTTGCTTATTTCAATTGTCCTGCATATTTAACATTAGCAGCTAAAGGCAGCCCTGATATTTGTATATGGGTAATGGTTACAATGCCTCCAGCGACTCAGTTTTTAACCAAAATGTTTTTATTCCATCGTTTCACAGTAAATAGAATTGTAGTTTTATTAAGCCCTTCTGGAACTTTTTAAAGAAAAGAAAAAGAAGGAAAATCTGCAGTTTTAAGTCCCTACTGTGTATGTGGAGTGCATTCCTAGAAGTTTACTAGTATTTTCTTATATATAATTGTCAAATTTGCAATATGATACATAAAGGTAATTTCTCCTTTATTTTCTTCTATACTGATTCTGCCATATCCTCTCCCAAGCCGCCTTCATAAAATCCACACTGCCTTTTCTCTGAAAATTAGTAATATTGATCTGAACTTTAAAGGACCACTACTCGTTTTCCTGGCACTATAGTGCCCTGAGGGTGCCCCCACCCTCAGGGTCCCCCTCCCTCTGGGGAGAGGAAAGGGTTAAAACTTACCTTTTTTCCAGCGCCGGGTGGGGAGCTCTCCTCCTCCTCTCCGCCTCTTCTCATCCCCTTCGGCTGAATGCGCACGGGCGGCAGGAGCTGCGCGCGCATTCAGCCGGTCTCATAGGAAAGCATTTACAATGCTTTCCTATGGATCACAGTGAGAATCACGCAAACGCCTCTAGCGGCTGTCAATGAGACAGCCACTAGAGGATTTGGAGGCTGGATTAACCCTATTATAAACATAGCAGTTTCTCTGAAACTGCTATGTTTATATAAAAAAAAAAGGGTTAATCCTAGAGGGACCTGGCACCCAGATCACTTCATTAAGCTGAAGTGGTCTGGGTGCCTAGAGTGGTCCTTTAATAATTGTTTAAGTAAACACTTTTTCTTTTTGCATTAAACATGCTCATTGAGGGTAAAAGTAAACACTTTTTCTTTTTGCATTAAACATGCTCATTGAGGGTAAAAGGTATTTGATAATTAGCATTTGTCTATTTTATC
>OW240912.1:94045654-94122088 GCA_933207985.1 Pelobates cultripes | reverse complement strand
GACATAAAAACACAAGCTCACTGACACACAAACTTAGTACAGACAAACTCTGATACACACACAAGCTTACTACAGACAAGCTCACTGTCACACACACGCTCACTACAGACAAGCTCACTGATGCGCACACACTCTTCCTACAGACAAGTCCAGTGACACACACATGCTCACTTCAGACAAGCTCACTGACACACACATGGTCACTACAGACAAGCTCACGGTCACGCACATGCTTACTACAGACAAGTTCACTGCACACACATGCTCACCACAGACAAACTCATGCAAGCATCCCTACAGACAAGCTCACTAACACACACCCATGATCCCTACAGACAAGCTCACTGACACACATACAAGCTCACTCACTAGCAGACAAACATAATTCACTCACTAGCACACACACGCTCACTCACTAGCAGGCACATACACAAACAAGCTCACTCACTAGCAGGCACACACACACACAAGCTCACTCACTAGCAGGCACACACACACACAAGCTCACTCACGAGCAGACACACACACACACAAGCTCACTCACTAGCAGGCACACACACACAAGCTCACTCACTAGTAGGCACACACACACAAACTCCCTCACTAGCAGGCATACAAACATAAACTCCCTCACTAGCAGATGCACACACACACACACACACATGCTCACTCACTCACTACCAGATGCAAAAACACACACACACACGCACACACACACAGAAGCTCGCTCACTAGCATGTACACACACACAGAAGCTCACTCACTGGCAGGCACACACACACACACACACACACACACACAAGAAGCTCACTCACTAGCAGATACACACACACACACAAACACACACATGCACACACACACACAGAAGCTCACTAACTAGCACACATACAAAGCTTACCTGGCACTGGTAGTTGAAGGTGTTATTGTCTGGCCTCTTTATTCCAGCGAGGTCAGCATCTTCTGCCTGGGGGAGGGGATTGTTTTCGGGAGGCAGGACTAAAATGCAGAGGCGAGGCATGCAGCTGTAATTGCTGTACACTGTGCTGGGAGACTGACAGGTCTCCCTCTGGCTGCTGGCCTCCAGCTCCTCCCTCATTACTCCCCTCGGACTGACACAGGCTGGCACAGTCCGAGGGGGGAATCATTTAAATTACATGATGTGCCTGATGATTAGGGCTGTCAGCCCAACCCCAGGTGCCGTGGCCCACCGGGATATTTCCTGGTATCCTAGTGGGCCATTGCGGCCCTGGGAGGATATAATTTACTCTCAAATTGTCATATGATTTAAAACATTCTGAATGCCTGATAACAAACAGTGCATAGTCCAGTGCCAATTACACTCTTCAGAGGGAGACCCAATATGTATTCAAAGGAATTCCCAGTGGATTGTGGCTGAACGCAGACATTCAGAAAGGCAGTTTATAAGGCAGTGTGCACTGCACACAGCTCGTCGGTCAATGTGGGGTCACTAATTCTAACCCAAGCAGACAGAAGTATCAAGTGATTAAGGGATTAATACCATGAGGTTATTGATAAAGACCTAACTCACCATAATTTCAACTGAAATAACTGCCTCTGGATCCTTGAATCACAACAGTTCTTTATAAAATTACCCACATTTTCCCTGCCCTTCATCATAATTTTCAGTTCAATCAGCAGATAAGTAGATATCTCATTAAAAAAAAAGTTTCTTCAGATTCAGTAAAAATCTCTTTGTTTATCAATTGCTTTACTACCCTTACCTCCTTAACTAACACATATTATTGTTTGCCGCCATCACAATCTGGTCCCTATAGGCTGTATGCCTGCATGAAATGTTCGTATTTGGCATTGTCATTGTCATGTCATTTGGCATTTGGCAGAGTCCTGTTGTAAAGTGACCGACATTCAATTTTGGAATACAAAACCAGATTAATATAACAAACTGTCATTTGTCTAAAAAGACTGACCCAATATAGCTACATGTTGCGTTACTGTTGTAGAAAATTGTTACATATTATCTTCTTTGTTACATGAGCAAAATGGAAATACTCCACAGCACACTTGTAAACTAGGTAGCCATCTGTTATTTGACCCATACAATTGCTGAGGAACTTGGCTTAAAGTCATATTATGCTCTGCAACAGCTAGTTGTATTTTTTGCAGCACTTGACTGTAGGGTGCCGTTTCTTGTGAAATAGGATATTTCTCCGAGGGATCACTCATGAGGTTAAAAAGTAATGGTGGAACATGGTAAATAACATCATTTCCCGAACATGAGCACAATTTTGTTGCACGACACATTCCTGATCCTTCTGGAGAAAATTTTGGTGAAATGTAGTGTACCTTCCAAACAGTATCACCTAATAAAAAATGATAAAGTATCACAAGAAGATTTAATTATTATTATGTCATCTGCAATTAAGAACACATGACACCATTATATAAAGATACTTAATTTGAATAGCACATATATTTGAATAGAATGCTTATTTGAAAGAATAATAACAGTGTTTGTTCTTTGTGTGCATTACATGTGATACAAGTGTTTTTCTAGATCTGTGGTATGTCACACAGGCTTACAGAATCATCAGTGGAAAAAAAGTTATAACATTTAGTGGGATTAGAAACATTTACTCAATTATTGTCTGGTACTTTTTAAAGGTATTTTCAATAAAATGCCATGTTTTTGCTAGGAAAGAGGGAATACTTAGTGTAAAATTATCAGGGGGTACCCATTAATCTGTGTCACATGCAGTGCTTGGAGAATCATGCCTTTTGGCCCTGCAGAATCAGTAAAATAATCATCGCTACCTTCAGCTGCTCAAACACTGGGGCACAGTCTGTTGCCAAGTCAGGAGTCAGAATTCTAACACTGAACTTCCTATGCATTTTTAACTTTTACACAAAAACTTTAATGTTATAAACTATATTTTAAAAGGTTTCTTTTAACCCTTAACTACCTCACAGCTCAGCTACCCAGTTTCCCGCTCAACCAAAATAGTAACCATTAAATGGAAAAAAAAAATATATATATAGCCCCTAAAGGGTTGTAAAAATAATAAATAAATAAAAATGAATCCATAAAGGCAAAACCAAATAAGCAGTGATCACGAGTTAATTCTGGGAAAGTTTGTTAAAACTAGGCGTTGCTACTTTATTCCACTTGTTTTTCACAGATACACAAAGTATCACACTAATCAGTCTCACAACAGAGAGCGAGAGGGAGTACAGTACATGTATTCTTAACCCCTACGTTTAAAAAATAAAATAAAAAAAATAAGTTTATGATCAGAAAACCAGAAATTAAAGTAAAAATTTACATCTCTGTATTTACCTCGATCATGGACCTGAGCACTTCCTTCTAGGCTTGGTGTTAGTCAATGTTCTATTTCAGACAGCACAGAGAGAGCAGTACAAACAAACAATGCTTCTAATAATGTAACAAGTCCCCTTGTATCCTCTGCCAGCTGACATACTTACTGCTCAGATCATGCCATCGCGCAGCGTGTAGGTGCTCCATACAGTAGTGGAACATGAACTCATGGTGTTTGTGAGGACCCAGACCTTGCATCAATGGCATCAGATCTTTACCATCAATTATCCTGATCGATGAAAAAGAATAAGATATTACACTTTAAATATGCATACAATGAACTACTATTTTAATATGAAGATCTTTGAAGTTAATCTGAAAGATACAATAGTACATACATAGTATAATACTGTATATAACAATAAAAGTGATGGCAGAGGTAATGGGTCACTCACAATATATAGAGCCTAAGACAGCAGGCTCTAGCTTAATCGCTTGTGGAAAATAAGCTTTTCCAGGCTTTTCCAGGATGTCTCCCCAATCTTTCTATATATACTGGTGTCTATTTCCAGATGAAGGAAAGATGAATGGCAGACCAGGATGTTGAAGCTTAAAAAACGTTTACTCGAAATAAAATAAACAGTAATAATAAAAAATAGTAAAATATTGACATAAATAAAACACAACGCGTTTTGACAACGCGTTTTTTTCAAGTGTATACATTAATCTTCTCTCTGTGTTCTTTTTAATCCCCACTTCCGGAAATTGGATCTCTAGAAAAGCTTATTTTCCACAAGCGATTAAGCTAGAGCCTGCTGTCTTAGGCTCTATATATTGTGAGTGACCCATTACCTCTGCCATCACTTTTATTGTTATATACAGTATTATACTATGTATGTACTATTGCATCTTTCAGATTAACTTCAAAGATCTTCAATTAATAAGTATATGCAATTTTTCTCTTTGTATTGCACCCCCCACTCTGTTATATTGTTGTTCCACTATTTGTTAGTGTCTTTTTGTGATTTTTAGACACTGGGGGTAGTTGCTATTTTATACTGTTCAGCGCCAATCCACCTTCACTTGTTTCTCCTTTTTAAGGTGAACATCTTGTTTTTTGCTTATATTTACTATTTTTATATGCATAACACCTAAAGCTAGTGTAGCGGTTTCTTTGTTCTATCAAACAAAAGTGTCAATCTGTAGCATTGCCATTCTCTATTATAGTGTTTTATAGCTATATTAAACATAAAAGTGAGAAAAAAAAAAATTTCACACATAACCAGTTATTACAGTAATATTCTTACAAGACACACATGGTTATCCACTAAACCAGGGATTGTCTTGGCAATTGCAAATATTGGGCCAAATACAAACTAAAAAATTTGCAGAGTTTTAAAAGGTTTTCCCATTTGACTATTTTGGCTTGAGACTTGAAACTCCGTGGTCAACTCCAACAATTTCAAGTGAATAATCAGGTTGCAGTAACACTACTACAAACACAATGGAAAATTAATGGCTTCCTATGAAGATGTCAATCCACAATCTCTGTAGTGTAGAGATGCCAGGGGTGAGTTTTAAAGACAATTTCATAAATTAGATACATAGTGCAACAAAGGTACAATGCGACCCCAGATCATCTAGTCAAGCATACTTTTTGTTTGAATACAGTTGCCTAGTTAGAGATTGGAGGTACAGAAGAACGCATTTCTGGCTGCTCAGAGAGGTAAATATACAGTTTAGGAACTTCATGCTACAACATTTTAGAGCCTGACATGGTTTGACATGGTTTGCAATACCACAATTATTAATTTTTATTCTTGTTTTGTCTTGTGTTATTGCTTTCATATTACATAATTGTTTAGATACATAAATATAGTTTAGGTGAATTAATTTTCAGAAAATACTTTATATATTTATAGGATCTTTCATTTTTAATTAAAAAAAAAGTTATTTGGAATATGTCCCTTCAAGATGCAAAACACAATTTTTCTTGTTTCACCATTATTCTTTATAAAATCAGGAATGAGAGAGTTAACACTTTATATTATTAGTCACTCTTTGCAGATGTTATTTGTACTTTATTTTGATTGGTTTGTCAAGTAGATTATTCATTGATATAACCCTTTGTAAAATGCACGTCATTATAGCTTGATAAAGACATTGTGTCGAAACGTTGCCTGTTTATTTGGATGGCTGAATAAACCCAGACTGTCCCGTATGTCAAGACATCAGAGAATTTCTATACTCTACAACTGTTTGTTACTACATACACATCTTATTTGCATGTGACAAGGTGCATACTTTGTACAGACTATGTGACCTCTTGTAAAACAAGAAAATCAGGTCCAGCACAGGTCTGCATAAGATTTATTGGTGTGGTTGACAATATATATTCTAGTCAGTATCTTAAAGGCAACAATTTACAATCCCCAAATCAATTACTGTCTTAAAACTCACCTTTATTCTAAGGATGGGTCAGTCTCCTTGGAGTAACTGCTCCACTTCCACAGAGAAGCATTGGGGACATAGAGTGCATGCTTGGCAATTGCCACACACTGTCCAATAGATAATACTCTTGGAGAAACATTAAGATTGTTTGACGTCATAAAACTGTCATGTCGTAAACGTGAAGACCTTTAGTGGCTGTCAATTTGTCAGCTACTAGAGATGTGGTTTCAATCAAATGTAAACATTACAATTTCTCTGAAATATCAATGTTTTTACCCTGTCCAAAAAAGGGACAGGGTTTATGCACCAAAATTAATTCAATTATATTAAGTGGTTTTTTTTTAAATTTGTACTTTATTGTTTTTTTTCAACAAGTGACAATACCATACATATCTTGCTGTCAATTAATACATTTGCTTGTTTACGGGTCCTAATACAGACATGAGGGTACAGTCTTAAATACAACGCAAATCTTGTACGCCATATTCCTGTGACTGGTACATGTCATTAATGTATGGTTCATAGTAAGATCATGAACTGAAAACAAAGACATAAAGAAAAAGAAACATAAAAGAAACATAAAAAGTATGCCAATCGTTATGCAGTCTAGGATCTTAAAAAAGTCCAGAGGTGAATAACTGTGTCTAGTGTGGTAGTTCATGTGGTGTTTTGCCTCGACACCCGGGTCCCGTATACCACGTTTTCTGAAATTTAAGGGCCTGAGAGGGTGAGCTAAGAGACATTTTTCCATATATATAGTATTGGTGTACCTTATCTTTCAATTGTGTAAGAGACGGACATGTTGTATTTTTCCAATTGGTCGCTATTAGA
Source organism: Pelobates cultripes (assembly GCA_933207985.1). Taxonomy (NCBI): domain Eukaryota; kingdom Metazoa; phylum Chordata; class Amphibia; order Anura; family Pelobatidae; genus Pelobates; species Pelobates cultripes. The sequence continues at coordinate 94,115,511 of OW240912.1, read as the reverse complement.
TTCCTGGCTGCCAGGGAGGTTAGAGCTATAAGTTGTTGGTATGTCGGTTCAACCTTAGTGTCTGGTAGCATTAACAGAGAAGGTCGAGAGCCCCAGCTGTAACAGGAGCGCCCGTACATCGTCCCACAGGGGTTTGATGTCTGTACAAGCCCACCAAACGTGTAACATTGTACCCTCCTCTGTTCCACATCTCCAGCACAGGAGGGAGACCAATGGATATATTCTTTGAAGCTTGGTTGGTGTGAGATACCAATGGTAAAGTAGTTTTTTATGAGCCTCTATATGTGAGTAGCATTTTTTCCATTTGGACAGTCCATTCAAGGCTCTCAGCCAGTCCCCCTCAGAAAGGTTTGTGCCCAGGTCTCTCTCCCACTGGGTTTTACACAGCAGATGACTATCCGGCTGCATCTCTAGCCATGCTCTGTAGCAAAGGGAGAGGGCCTTGGGTTTGTTCAGTGTTTCCCTACATCTAAGCATAACTAAGGAAGGCAATAGCAGGTTACTTGTGCTGTTATGTTCGAGAGGGGGGAGAGCGTGAGAGGTCAATATACTTCTCACTTGCAGGTATTTAAAGGTGTCTTGTACCTGTAAGTCCCATCATTGTTGTAAGTCCGGGAATGCTTTTACTTTATTTCGGTCTTCAAAGAGGTGCTCAAGCCTTGTTATGCCTAGGTGTGTCCAGTCTTGGAGGGACAGTGATTGGGTTATGGTCCTTAGTACCGTCAAGGGGGCTCTGGGATGTAGTTTGCGACCATAACCCATCTGAGCCATGAAGGCATCCCACATCATTATGGTCAACCTGGTGGTTGGGAGGAGTGTTTTCTCTACATGTCTAAGGTGTTTTGGGGTCCATAGGTAGTCTGTTAAGGAGTTGTCCTGAAATTGGTCCCTTTCCATGTCTACCCATTGTGTGTGGCCATGGGGTGAGTGTGCCGTTACACCTGTTGCCAGAGCAACAGGTTGGGAAGGCCGACGCCTCCCCTGGTAGGTGATTTTTGTAAAAGAGTAAGTGGGAGTCTTGCTCTTTTGCCCCCCCAAATAAATGAGTTACAGGTGGATTGCAGGGTCTTAAAAAGTGTGGAAGGTATCGGGAGTGGTAGCATGCGGAACACATATAGGAGTTTTGGGAGGGTCATCATTTTAAACGTGTTAATTTTACCTAGCCATGTTAGGTGGGACGTTTTCCATCTTGCTAGTTCTTTTGTGCACATACGTAAGAGTGGTGTGTAGTTGTGTTTTATGATGCCTGCTATTGTGAGTGTTATTTTGACTCCTAAGTATGTTAGAGTGGAGTCTCTCCAATCAAACGGTAGGAAGTTTTCAGGTTCCCTATTATGTCTCTAGGTAATCCAATAGGTAACGCCTGTGTTTTATCTTGGCTAAGTTTGTAATGTGATAAGTCCCCGGATTTTTTCAGCAGAGCAAGGATATGGGGGAACGCTTGTCGTGGGTCAGAGATGGATATTATGATGTCATCAGCGAAAAGGGTAAGGCGGTTGTCTTTTCCCTTTATGCGTATGCCTTGCATGTGTTTGTGATCTTTTATTGTCTGAGCTAGGGGTTCTAGAGAGAGGATATACAACAGGGGGGAGAATGGGCAACCTTGCCTGGTCCCGTTGGTGATGGGAAATGTCGAGGAGAGAAAATTTAAGGGACACCTTGGCAGCTGGGGTGGTGTACAACGCCATGATCCTGTTTATGATGGGTTGCGGGAAGCCAAATTTGTATAGGACTCTTTGCATATAGTTGAGTCTGTCAAAGGCCTTTTCTGCGTCCAGCGCCAAGAAAAGGCATTGTCCCTTGTTTCTCTCCAGCTCTGCTATGATGTTCACCACCTTTCTGGAGTTGTCTGATCCTTGCCTGCCTTTGATAAAGCCAGTTTGGTCATTGTTTATTAGTTTGGGCAAAAGCCGGGCTCGTCTGTTGCTGAGTAGTTTAGCGTATATTTTTGCGTTGCAGTTGAGTAGGGAAATGGGTCTAAAATTTTTACATTTCGTGGCTGATTTCCCTGGCTTAGGTAATGTCGAGATGTGGGCTAGTAGCAGTTCGTCTGGTAGCGTTCCTTCATGCTGTGGTTAAAGAGATTCAGTAAATGAGGGTCTAGAGTCGATCGGTATGTGTGGTAGTAGGAGTTAGGTAGTCCGTCTGGGCCAGGTGCTTTAAGAGCTGGGAGAGAGTCAAGTAATGAGGAAACTTCCTCTAGGCTGAAATGAGGGAGGAGAGATTCTGCGTCCTCCTCACTCATATTGGGGAGCTGGAGGTTGGATAGGAACTCATCTATTTCAGCAATTGAAGGGGTTGTGGATCATTGTTGAGGTTGTAGAGTTTACTGTAATAGTCAGCGAATGTGTTCGCTAGGTGTTGTGGATCTAGTATTTTTTCCTCTTTGGCGCTCACCCGGTGAGATAATTTTGCGGATCTGGACCGTTTCCGGAGCTGGGAGGCCAATTTGGCTCCTGCCTTGTTGCCTGAGGCGAAGAAACTATGTTTCATTCGTCGTAGCATTAATGTCGATTTAGTTAATTCAAGGTCGCGTAATTGACCTTGCAGGCGCAAGATAGTGGCATGTTGGGACGGGGTCGGAGTTAATTTATTTGAATGTGTGACGTCAGTAAGTTCCCGCAGTATGTTAATGTAATTTTCGAGGCGTTTCTTTTTGGCATAACTGGCATGTTTAATGAAACAACCTCTAATAACTGCCTTGTGTGCTAATCAAATTTGGTCTGGAGTGGAACTTGGTTCTGTATTGTCAAGGAAGTTGTTCTGGAGGTCTTGTTTAATCTGTGCCACCACTGTTGGGTCAGTTAGTAATAGTCATTTAGTCGCCAGCTGCCTCGACCTTTAGTTGGGAATTGCTCTTTTAGGGACATGAAAATAGGAGCATGGTCCGACCATGTGATAAGCCCTATGTGGGTTTTCTCTATTTTGGGAAGAATCGCAGATGGGATCAAAAACCTATCTATTCAGGAATAGCAATTGTGCCCTGCAAAGTGGCATGTGAAGTCTCTTTTGCTGGGGTGTTGTATCTGCCATGGGTCTACATAGGAGTGTACTGTGAGAGTGTGTCTAATGCAGGTAATTAGTTTCCCTCTAGTTTTTATAGTCTGTTTTTGTAAGGATTTCTGGTGTGAGGAATCCAAATAGTTATCTAGCAAAAAATTTGTGTCTCCTCCTACTATCACATCTACAAATGCATGTTTCGTGCACAGCATTAAAATTAATTCTAGAAACTCCATTTGCTGATCGTTAGGGCTATACACATTCATAAACCTATACGGATTGTTGTTGACATAGCATTGCAGCACCACATATCTACCTTTCTTGTCCCCAATTTTGCGGACTAGTGAGAAAGCCACATCTTTGCTTATTAAGATGGACACCCCTCTCTTTTTTTTCGCGTAGCAAGCATGAAAGTCTATTGGGTACACTATGGAATTAAATTTTGGGTGATGTCCCCATTTGAAAAGTGTTTCTTGAAAGAACGCCACAGGTGCATCTAGGGACTTGGCCTCCTTCAGCGTCAAGCGTCTTTTGTGTGGAGAATTGAGCCCTTTGGCATTTAAAGAACAAATATTAAGCACCATGGTTGTAGGTGTTGGATTCGTGTCGTAGGAGGGATAAATCTATTAAGCCCTCTGCACTGGTGTCTAATGGGATCGAGCTATATTCTGGGAGTACATTAAGACTGCCTATAGGCCAGCAGTAGTGCTTTCCAGCCCGGTCTAAGCCCTGTTTCACCAATCCTTCTCTGGGTCTGCTACTGAGGGTATAGTGATAGGCGGAGTAAGAAATTGACCCATGTGTCTCTGGCAGTGCTAGTGTAAACCTTGTAGGCACATCATACATGTAACAATCAAAAAACGAAAAAGAAAAAGAGAGAGAAGATGAACACAAAAAGGAAATCATGCGAACTATGTACATAAAACCGTTGATCGAACAAGTGTTAGAATTGCGGCCCATATTTTAAGCCACCTTGGGGGTGAGTGACCAGCGACAAATTCACTGGGTCTATGTTACAGTGGTAGGTCCGTATGGGGTTAGTTACTCCACACGGTGTTGTATACTCTAGTATCTAGACAATACATTCAAGATTTAAATGTATCTTTCTAACATGAGACAAATTAGTTTGTAAAACACATATCAGATATTTCACATTTGTGTACATATTACCCCTCCGCAGATTTCAAGGAGATTTGTGTGAGCGGACATGGATCGCTTTTGACCAGTCTCTATTTAGTTTCACTGGTGATGCTCTGGTTTGGGGCATGGAAGATACCGCCTTAGTGAATGGAATGTCCCAGTCTTGGACCTTCTTTCCGTCCTCTGGGGATAAGATGCTGGAGTGGGTCCCATTCCTTTTGACCAAGAGTCTGGTTGGTAAACCCTACTTGTACGGGATATTTGCCTCTCGTAGTGCTGCTGTGATGGGGACAAAGGCTTTCTCTTCATCATAGTGGATGCAGATAGATCTGTAAATAGCTGTATGTGCTCAAAACGCCCAGATAGGGGGGAATTTTTTCTTGCTGCTTGCATGATTTTGTCTTTGGCGGTGAAATAGTGTAGCTTGGTAATGACATCTCTAGGGGTTTGTGGGCCCAGGTGTTTTGGTTTGGGGAGCCCGTGGGTCCTGTCCAGGAGGAGCTCCATTTCTGACACATAAGCTTTAAATATTTCCTGCACATAGGATTGTAGCCCCTGAGGTGTAACAGATTCTGGTATGCCCCTCAGTCTAATATTATTACGCCTATCCCTGTTTTCATGGTCGGCTATTTTGTCTTCCAAGCTCTTGAACTTACTTTCTAGCTCTGAATAGACCTCTGCTCGAGTGTTATTGGCATCTACTATTTCATCTGCCCTTTCTTCCTATTTGGCTGTTCTTTCTCCCACATGCTGGATATCTGACCGTATGTCTGAAACCACTTGCAGCAGATCTGTATGAAAGGTGGATTTCAGGTCCGCAAGTAACGTTTTGAGGGTGGCTGTTGAGACTGGGTTCGTTAAGTCAGCCATGCTGTGAGCAGTGTCACTTACTTCTGGGACTGAGGCTGGCGAGCCCGGGCCGTCGGCGCCATCTTGTCCTTTCAGTTCCTGTGTGGTAGCAGAGGTAAGGTGCATTTGAAGCGTTTTTTGCTTCATTTTATTGCAGGATTTTGTAGTCATTTGCTTCCGTGGGGCAGTACAAGTGATAGGTGCAGTCTGTGTTCAGATTGCAATCGGAGGTATGCTGGAATTTAGCTGAGAACACCGTGTGTTGGAGGAGCTCAGCACTCACGCGTCCGTTCTCGTCCGCCGTTAGGACACACCCCCCTATATTAAGTGGTTTTAAAATGCAATACTGCTGCAAAACTACATAAATATTAAGTATAATTTGCAATTTTGGGTTTTTTTTAGATCTCATTCACAGTGGTTAACACCAAGATAATCATATTTTGCTTTATTCTGCAGATCAGGTATTTTATACCTGTATGAAAGAGACTAACTTGCTTGCCTATAAACTTGTTTAGTTCTTAGTTGTTTATATTAAAGGGACACTATAGGGTCAGGAACACAAACATGTATTCCTGATCCTATATTGTTAAAACCACCATCTAGCTCCCCTGGCCCCTCATGCCTCCCTAAATATATCAAAATATTACTTGTATTCAAGCCTGAAGCTGTAGCTCTGCATGCTGTTTGCCTCAGAAAAACAAGCTGTCTGTTGACATCATCAGAACTGGTGGCCTGATCCAATCACAGTGCTTCTCCATAGGATTGGCTGAGACTGGCAAGGAGGCAGATCAGGGGCAGATCCAGCACAATTCAAACACAGCCCTGGCCTATCAGCATCTCCTCATATAGATTAATTGAATCAATTAATCTTTTTGAGGAAAGTTCAGTGTCTGCATGCAGAGGGAGGAGACACTGAATGTTTGGATGCATTTTAGGCAGCCACGACCCAGGAAGGATCTCTAACAGCCATCTGAGGAGTGGCCAGTGATGTTATCACTGGGCTGTAATGTAAACACTGCATTTTCTTTGAAAAGACAATGTTTACAGCAAAAAGCCTGAAGGTAATGATTCCACTCACCAGAACAAATTCAATAAGCTGTAGTTGTGCTGGTGTCTATAGTGTACCTTTAAATCAAATTACATTAACATTTTGAAATTGTAGACAATACAATACTTGAAAAAAAAAGGTTGTTAAACAGGATTACATAAAAAATGTATTCTCAAATTTTAGACACAGTATATAGAGTTGAAATATAGGTTTAAAACTGATTATTGTAATAAAAGTGTAAATAATGCACTATTCAAGGATGTTTGACCTGGTCTACAATAACAATATGATAAATAATATAATCCACAGTATTCATAGAAGCTGTAATAAACATAAGTCCAAGTTTACCTGTCTTGTGGCACCTTGCCTCCGGTGAGTGTGATGACCGTGGTAAATACATCCATGAGACTTGTAGGTTGATCTACCATAGTCTTGGCTGGCAAAACTCCTGGCCATCGAAATATTCCTGGAACCCTTATACCACCTTCTAGGCCTCCCATGCCTTTCCCACCTATAATGTAAAGGCCAATATTAATATACGGAAAGACTGTAAAATGCTAGAATCAATTTACCTATTTGGAAATATTCTTATTAATGATTTCTCCTAGATAGCTTTGTGCCTACCACACATACTCTTGTTTTTTTGTGTATTATGTTACCATGGTGAAAATATAATACAGGTCAAAACTGCAGGGAAAAAATCAATCAGTAAAGATATATATAATGATAAAAGTAATTTCGAGTAATACAGTTGCTGAAATAAAGTGCTGAAATTAACAATATTTACCAATAAGTTAGTAAACCCCACTTTATAGGAAGACACCCACATTATAAATTCATTCAACATTCTTAACAAGAGGGCATGCAGTTAATCCCTACAGCATTTCAGGAAACTAAACTAGTTTTAGGGGTTTTGAGTGACCTTTTAATGGATTGCTTGGCCAGTAGATCTGACGCTGCCTGCATGTTGCTATTTATATATCTGTGAAAATAGTAAAATCTTCCAACTTCCCTATACAAAACAGGGAAGTACCAAGTCAAATGGTTGACGTTTTGTAGCGTTATCAAACTACTCTTTGGCTCTTAGGGGCCAAAACGTTACCCATTTGATTTGGCACTTCAGCAGGAACACCTGTTTTGTAGAAGTTTTGTGCTGGAAGATTTGCTCATTTTGCTGGGTTGAATTAGGTGTTGGCAATGCTGTGGTCCATGCACTTTTTGGGTCCTTATCTTTGCTATTTGCTTCTTATATCTGTGATGTGTGGGGAAGACTATTGTATTGTAGCATCAAAAGGAAGGCCTGCTTTGTTTGTACTAAGCATTAGAGGCATCAGTCCACTCATTAGAAAGACTGCAAGTTTGGTTGTGTGCCAATACTGCAAAGTACTTGAGATGCTTCTTGACACAGGTTCTAGAATCCTTTTCTAGTATCCCGGTTTTTCCACAATAGTCTTGATCTGGGTTAGATCATTACAGGAGATTTCAGCCCAGGCAAAAATGTGTCCTGCACATAGGCAGCTCTGGTGTGGATCTTGCAGCACTATCAAGTTCAAATGTAAGTGCACTATGTTGACACTCCCCTTTTTTGGTTGTAGCTGTCTATGTTCATCACTGGCACAACCGTTATATTTTAAATTTGTTTTTAAAGAGTTAATCCCAGTTGACTGGAAAGCATGCAGTTGCAGTTTCCATTTCCCTTCTAATTTTCATCTCTGACATGCCCTAAATTTAGCTATGCCCTTCCCTACCCTTTTTCAGTCCACCTTCACACTGAGAAGTATACAATTTATTAATGTCTAAGTTATATTATGCTTTGCCATCATACTTACTGCATAAGTATAGGAACATAAACAACATAGCAAACAACAATATGACTTGTAAGTATATATGTATCAAGTACTTACCTCTATAAATTCCATTATATCCTGTAAGATCATAACTAGTTTCCATGCCTTCCAAATATGCTCCGTGATCAGAAGTAAAATAAGTTACTGTATTGTTCACCAAGCCTTCCTGATCAATAACATTAATTATTTCTCCTAAAGTAATTGCAAAAAAATATTGAAGGAGGAGTTGCATACAGTAAGTTGGCCTAGAAATCATGTCAACATAATTTGAAAGTATGAATGTAAAAAAACAAACAAAAAAAACCAAAACAAAATACCCACAAATAACACATAAAACATATTGCACGTTTGTCCAATTTGTAATTTAAAGTGGGCCTGGTATTTTGCAACCCCCATCAAGATGTCATGTTCCTTTACATGTTGATGCTCAGAGGGAGAGTGGAAAGTTAGAAAAGTTTGAAAAAGCCTATTATACAGTGAAACACCTTTGTGTATTGCAGGCATTGGTTTTATTTCTTTTTATTCTATGTTTTTTTACTACAGTTTTATTTCCAATAAAGTACTTTTTTATTCTTTTTATTACCTTACCACTCTCCTGCTTGCCTCCTGATCTTAATGTCATTGGTGGAGATAAATACCACCTACACACCTAGGACTTAGTAAACCGTATATTGCTTTTTTCCATGTAAATACATTTTTATTTGGTTTTACACTCCTATTTTATTGCACTATATTGTTTATTCTCTTTTTGTATACAGAGTGCATGTCCACTACCTACACATCCTAAGAGTGGGGATCATAGCACTCCATGTTATATCCTAGGAGCCATTGCTAGGCTCCAAAACATGTGAGTGTACACAGGGCCGTCTTAACAGCATTATAGGTCTCCCACTAAAGCAGTGCATTATAGGCCCCCGGCTAATACACAGACAGACTGCTGAAAATACACACGGACTGACTGCTGAATACACACACAGACTGCAATTATCAGTGCAGTGTGTGGGATGAGTGAGGGGTGCAGTGTATGTCTGTGTGTGAGAGAGGGGTACAGTGTGTGTGTGATGGATAAAAAGTGTCTATATTGTGTCTTTGGGGGGGGTGATAAAAGCCTTGGTGGTCCAGTAGTGGTGCGTGAACTTCAGCCTGCAGCTCCTCTGGCTGCAGATGGACTCCTCTCTTGTCCTCTCACGAACCGAGTGCCGTGTCAGAACTAATCAAGGGTGCCCACATGTCCCAGATCATCCGGGACAGTCCCACATTTTGTAGGTCTGTCCCTGGGTCTCCGGCACCTTCATTCCTGGACAATGTAATGTCCTGGAATGAGCTGGACCCCATATTAGTGAAGAGGGGGCCTGCTGGCTTCCCCACTAAGCCAGCGCTGCAGGCCACCATTTGCTGTCCGCCGGTGGAGATGTGTGGACGGCAACCCTCCCTTCCCAACGCTGCGAGGAAGTGAGGTGACACCCGATGACATCACTTCCTCCCAGCGCTCTTTGCAGACGGCCGCACGGGAGGAAAGAGAGAGGAGCTCCCAGGACCAGGTAAGTGCATGGAATAAGGGAGGGGGGTGAAATCTTTATCATGGACTTACTATTACTACTAGTGATTCCATGATAAAGATTTCAGCACCCTTCCTCTCAGTGAGTCAGTAGTGGGGGGTGGACATGAAATGGAGGAATAGACATGAAATGGGGTGGGGAATAGATATGAAATATGGGTTGGATATGAAATATGGGGGGTATACATGAAATATGGGGGGAATGGATGCTGAAACCCACCCTACCCTGCTGTGTCTGGTTTTAAAGAGGGGGTCAGGGAGTGGCAAGGAAGTGTCCCTTAATGGCATTTTTTAAATGTGGTCACCCCACCATAATCAAGCCTCTAAATTGAGGCCCCGCGCTGTACTGCTGCTATGCTATTTAAAAAAATGTTTGGCCGCCATTATGCGGGGGCCACGGGGCCGGCAACTCACAATGGGAAGGTGCGAGTGTCACTGTACCTTTAAGACACTCTGTTCACCTTCCCTTCCATTGGCTGTCCACCCCCACTCTCTGCAAACCTTGTGACCTGAACCCTGTCGTCAACAGGGTCTGCTGAGCGGCAGCTAATGCATGCTTCAGCAAGTAAAGGGGCAGCTGCAGATAAGGAGAGTCCGCAGAGCAGACAGGCACAGGCTCCCCAGGACCCCAACTGAATGATTTGTGCAGGCAGCAAACCGGATAATGGATTTATAATATATTTATATGAGTCTGTGTATGTATGAAAGAGTGTATTTGTGTATATTTATATATATATATATGTATATACACATATACACGCGCATGTGTGTTTGTGCTTTAGGGTGCACACCCTAATGCAATAGGCTGCGCACGCCTATGCTTACACCAGCCTGCTTGCGGGAAGAACACAGTCTCCTGGGCCTTCCTGCACTCCTCTCTCCTGGAAGGAACTGCCAGGAGACCAGTCAGGGAGATATTTGAGCTCTTCACTGGCCTGAGAAGGCAGATTGCGAAACAGCCGCTGCATGGGCTTGCATTGGAGATCAAATGATTTCCATTGTCAATTTCAGCCCATGGGCATTGCAGTGGGGCTCCTATGCTTGTGGGCCCCCCAGGCATCTCCCCCTCATGCCCATGCGGAAAGATGGCCCTGAGTCTACATCTATAAACGTACCTAATTTTGGAATTTTACTGCACTACATTATTTTATTCTGTTCTTCTTTTATGTCTACGAGATTCTCCACCATACCTCACAAGGATTAACCACCTACAAAGCAAGAACTACACTATATCCTCAGGAGGGGATTATGTTGGAGCTGGATTACAGCTCCTAAAAAGTGTAATTGTACATCTAATTTCCTGTTATTACTTACCATCACAAAAAACATAATACACTATCAGTTCTTATATATTTTTTTTGTCATTACATAAATACTTAAGAACATTCCAGATGCTACACCTACTTCTCTGTTTTAAAGGAAGATATACCTACTCAGGCCCTGATAATCTATCTTCTGTCAGTTTCATCTATGAGGATATAAGATTTTAAAAGATCCAAAGAGACAATGAAATATTCCATCGATGGCATTTGTGCAGTAATAGGCACTTTGTCTGTTCACGTCAGTAGTCACTTGCAATGACAAACTGGAAATGGCAAGATGTGGTTGCAGAATCTCTGCCCATTGCCATAAATTAGTAAGTAATCCCTACTTTGTCATATAATATATTTCAATAAAATTCCAAAACAGTATTTTATTCTTTATAAGCATTATTTTTCTAGATTCTAGGAAAAACTCATAACTGAACGTGCTGCTTTAAAGAGACCCTAATGCTTGAATAGAAGGTAACTATTTCAAAATCTACAATTTGAAATGTATGGAACTTGTATATTTTCACTGGTTTTTCTGTTGGACGTCTGCATTTTATAACAAACAAGAAGATGTTTTTTTTTGTACATGTAAGCACAAGACATACAGGATTCTTCCTCTGACTAGTTCAAAACAATACAAATTCAGCAATTAACTCATGAAAGAAAGTAAGAGAATAAACCTATCTTAGCTATATCTCTCAAATACTTTGTTCATGTGAACACATAAAAGATTTATATAATTTATTAAGATATCATATGTTAGTATATAAAACATACTTTTTATATTTTCCACTTACAATAAAAAAAACATCTGCCGGGTTCGCTTGGTTTTCAATGGTTTAATGCATATCACATTTATTCATCTTTATTGTAGTATTTTAATATGTAAACATCTATTTTTTGTAAGTGTGGGCTTACCAAGCATCCAATCCATCTCTTCAATATTGTCTCCATATAATTTATGCTTGCTCTTTCCTCTGAATTCTTTAGTGGTAAATAAAGGAGTGTGTACATGAAGAAAAGAGACAACGAGAAGAAAAGGCCCATCTCGGTTCCTAAAAAAATAATGAAATTCTTAAGATATGATTTTCTCGAATTGTGTTAAAATGTAGGAAAAATAAATACACAAAACGTACATAGAATATATATTGATATCTCCTGTATTTGAGATCAGAAAAATAAGTTCCGCTATCAAAGGTTCAACTTGGGACTAATTGCAATGAATTTTCTAGCCAAGTTTGCGGTTTAATAATGTGGTGTTGATGTCATATTCAAATATTTAATTCTGCATATTAGCAATGTTTTTATTGCAGTCTTTAAAATAAACACATTCATTTTCCCAATACTATAATGTTCCTTTAAGAAGTGTGAAATCAAATATTCTACCGACTGCTTAAGTAACAAAAAAAAAAATGTTTAAAAAATGAGAGGGATTGCACCCCCTCATTTCCCACACCATGCATGTCTTGTGAAAAGTATATGCAAGTATATAGCCCAAATCCCAGGAAAATTCACATAAAGTAACTATTATCTTGTGAAGAGGAGGGAAGATATCCTAAATCTACACTAACCAAATAGGTAAGGGGGTCTGTGGATGTAGTTCAGCATACCAAAATGGTGGGCTTACACATAGCGCCTTAGCTTAAAGCCCGAAGACACAAAATACAGTGACAATATGTTCTACTCATAGTGAGTGCTTAAAATCAAAGTTAAAATAAATCAACCCGATGCTCCTTCTGGTACACTACAAGGCACCTCTGTCCAGGAAAAAATAAGGGGCAAGTTTATGAGTTTTGTGACTGCTATTAAAGTTATGTTTTTAGCACGACCGATTTGGCAAAAGTTTGAAATCCCAGACACATTGGGCCTTTTAACACTTAGGACTAATAAGTGATTCTACTTTGAGTTATTTTTCTTAAGTTACCACGAGTTGCGAAAAAAAATATGGTTTGTTTTTTAATTTTGTCTATTTGTGTAATATTTTTATATTTTCGTAATTATTCTTGTAATAAGTATACATATGGAGTATCACAAGAAAATACTATCTGTACTTAAAAAAAACAATGTATAGTATGTATGAAAGCACTTAATAAGAAAGTGTTTAATTATGATGAACCATATAGTTCAAGGCCAAACAAGCCTTGGTTCTGAACAGATGGAATCGGAGAGAGAACCTGTCATGAAGCTATACATAATGTTGATAATGTTGGATTTTATGGTTATGTTGGTGGACACTCCTTGGTTAATTTCAGACAACTCATAGTTTAGTGAATACATGGACGTAAAGATCTCGTCTTACCTTCGAATGAATGCCTTTGCCTCTTTTACTACACTAAAAGCATTTTTTTCCAGGTTCATTGGTTGTTCAATAACTTCATAGTTCCTCATTATTATGCAGTTCCATCGTTGATAGAAATAATGAGCTGTGAACCAATACATAAAAAAGGCATTTCCGCAAATGGCAAATAATATTATGATTATCCAGGGAACTGGAAGTATATTCAAAAGCCTACAAGCTACTATAGTGGCCAGTGCAACATAAAATAACTGTGCATAAAACCACAGATCTTTTTTAAACGACATTTGTATTTCAGTTGGTTTAGATTCTTGGCAATCATTCACTAAGGTCAGAGGTAATCCATAGTAATAGTCAAAGCCATGGTTTAAAGGGTGATGACAAAAGTCATTCCTGGATTCACAGTTAATACCAAGGTGCCATTTTCCTGTTAAAATAATACAAACAGAAAACAAGGTTACTTTTCAATAACAGTGTGACATTTGTGAATTACATTTTTAGATTGAAGCTAGCTTGGACCATCAGTCAACTTTACTTTAAATCAGGGATGCACAAAAGGTAGATCACCAGAGGTTTTAAAACTACCGCTTCCGTGACACTTTGTCATTCTATAGGCTTTCAAATCATCTTGCGAATTGTAGTTCTACAACATATAGGAATCTCCCTTTTGGCTACCCTGCTTTAAATTAATTTAAATTAACACAGATTCTGTCTTGTTTTTTAAAAACTGATAGTTGCATGGATGAAAGAATGGCCAAATAGCAAATATTTATAAATTAATAAAGATATATTTTCTCGTGTTCACAATAGAGTTGATTAGCCTCCTTTTGATTTGGCAAATGAACAAAGTAATCTTAAATTTAATTGATGGATTTTGGCAGGGATATGAGGGTAGGGGGGCAAAATAGAGAGGATTTGATATGGGTATAGAGAGTGGTTTGGTGGAAGAGGGTTTTAAAAATATTTATTTATTTTTTTTACCCTCCCCATATTTATCTTCTACTCTTTCTTCTTCTTTCCATTATGTTGCTACTTAATCTTGACTGCAGAGCCAGGGGGAAGCAATGTCTGAATAAAGCAAAAACGTATTTTTGATCCAGTGCCTTGGACTTTATACAGGATTGTCTGAGAGAAGGACTTGAGTACCATGCAGGGGGCTTCCCACCAGTGGTTGTCTGTCATTGGCACATATAGCATGCTGGTAACAGACTCCAAATATGCACAGAATTAATATTAGCCAGTCCGAAAACAAAACAATGAACTTGGCAATGCTAGTGATAGGATGCTGATATAGTCCAATATAATGGAAAGCTGTTTATTTTTCTTTGCAATAATTAGTCAAAGAAGCAATAAATATTTATTATCAGGAAAATAAAGCAATGCTAAATACATAAATAAATAAATACCATGTTAAGTTTATAACGATTAAAAAATACTGAAAAAAGCAAACAAACTCACCAATGAGTCCTGTGGTATAACCTTGCTCCCTCACAATTTTAGGAAACGTGGTTTCATTTGGTGGGAGTCCTCCAGCTGCAGCACTAAATAATAGCACTGCATAGCCACCGTGACCCGTCATTCCTAAATTTAAAAAGGGCAAATTAGTTCATGTGACTCTAAATTTAAAACTTTTTATTTCAGTCTAATTCATTGAAATACCTCTTACACATGTTCTTGAAATGTCAATTGTGATTCAGTGTCAAACATTCAATATAAACGTTGAACAAATATAAACACAATACAAAGGGGAAAAACCATAAAAACAAAAATAAGTAAATAAAAAGGGGATTATACAAAATCAGAGACCAGCACAGAAAGGGTTAGTACCCCTTTAATGCCATCTTCCAGATTATATCTTAGTACTGAATATGCAAAGTAATCAACTACCAGTACACGTGCAATACACATTAGCACAATTTCTCATTATGCAATACCATATAGTACACACCACGTTCACAAAATTAAAAACCTTAAATGAGCCCACCTCAATGACTATGGTGAAATGGTGAAACAAGTAAGACACATTCTGTGCATGGTGTGAACTAGAGCAGAGGAAGGGTCAACATAGTAATCCATTTATTAGGTAATTCTAAGTAACTGGTTTTGAACAAATATTGGATTGGCGGAGATCATCACTCTTGATTATCTCAGCTGAGAAGGCAAAGCTTCAGCACGGAGACCAGAATGGCATGAGGTGTAAGGTAATTAAATCTTACCTGGGGGGTCAATCTATATAGGTAGGAGAACATCATAGCGTTCGGGATCCATTTGTAATCAGGTGTCAAGAACGTCTAAAGTAAAAACACTGTGCTGAAAGATCTGATGGCAAACGAAACTATGTTTTTCATATAGGCTATGTGAATCACAGCTAAGGGAGGTGTTGTTAGGCCTGCGTAAATAGACACAAAAGTGGTTTAACTCCCAAATGGCAGAGAAATGAATAGTGAGACTGCAGGGGCATGATCAAAACAACGAAAACTGCTTAATTGAATTATGATTGTATAGGTGCTTAAAGTGTCCCTTTAATTAGTTCATCAAAAGGAAATAGCTTGTATCTGTGTTGCTAAAGTAGTGGATGCCGTTAACAATAAGCATATATTTCGCAATGACTGTCTTTTCTCAGACGAAAATGTACTTCTTTAGGAAAGCATATCAATTAAACTGTGAACAGCTTTCCCTCCCCGCACCTTGATTCCTCTCCTGAAACTGTCTACAAAACAAAACACTAAGCCCTCAATGAATCCTATCCTAGCCACTCCTTTTCTACCTTTACCTTTTTGTGTCACTATACCCGACTCCCTCTGTAAGCTCATTGAGCAGGGCCCTCAATCTCTCTGTTCCTGTGAGTCAAACTTGTCTGGTTACAAATACGGGTCTGTTAGTCCACACATTGTACAGCGCTACGGAACTTGTTGGCGCTTTATAATAGAAATAATAATAGTTGTAGAGGCTGAAAATTCAATAAAAAAAGGGAACATCAGTGGGAGTGTGAGTATAGATCTGCATACACCAATCAAGCCATCAGAAATCTCACATTTGCAGTGCTGTTACTACTGCAAGGGTTTCTGGGTGGGCATATGCAAAGAAGTTTAATAAAAAATAACCTTTTTGCCCCATTATTCCACTTTGTGCATAGATTCCTTGGAGTGTATGTTTGCTGTATACAACACATTTAAACACTCACGAAGAGGTTCAAAGCCAGATAAACACACATGGTCAGCCGTTTCGCTGTCAATGCAACTCATCAGCATGAGGTGAGTTATAAGGGATTTTCAATCACTTTTTTTTCCCACCATAACTCTATTGATTTGTGCTCCCCAAGTAACGCAAGCCAGTAACCATATATTCTCTTATGCTATATTATTTTTGCAGGACCGATGCACTTTGACCTGTAACATTTGCAAAAATCCAAGACTGTTACATAACCTTTGTAAGCCATTAACCAAAACAAGCCTCTGTGTTCAAAATAGAGAATTATATAAACATTGTTTCGGTGCTCGCTGTGTCAAATTTTAGTACATAGCACAAACACTATGACAAAGTTCACTACAGTTAATTTAGCAATTGACTAATATGTCACACATTATAATTTTCTCTAATTTGCATATTCCAGGCTGTAAAAAAACTAAAAATATATAGGGATATTCTTGAGCATTAGAAATTGTACCTGATCGAACTGGATATCTCCCAGTCATAAAAGCTGCTCTACTTGGGGTACACAGTGCAGCTGCTGATAAATGGTGCGTTAGCTTCACCCCTTCAGATGCTAATCTGTCAATGTTAGGTGTCCTAAAAAATAAAAATACATTACATACTGGCTTACACAATCCCATTTAGGCAAACAAAACAAACAGTTAACTCTAACAAAACATGGAAAAAGGGGTGGGAGAATAATAAAAGGATATCTGGGCTAAGGGGGGAAGGGCATGAACCCAAGTAGTGAATAAACATTGGAGGGGAGAAACAAGTCTTTAGCCCAAACAGAAGTCGTAAGATAATAAAACGTAGTTTTTAATATAGCAATTAATAAAAGGGTTATAATATAACCACAAGGTGGCAGGAGAATATAACCACACAGGAAATAATATAATAATTGAACACAATGATACTAAGTGATCTATTAACAATATATACAGTGCTAGAAAAGCAAAGGAAAATATATATATACATATGCTAGTAGCAACCAGAGCTGAGTGGCAACACTATGGTTAATACGTGTCCTGGGAGGGATAAAGTATACCATGTCACTAATACCGATAAGATACAACATAATATCCTAGTTGCAATGCTGTGCCAGGGGGAACCCTCGGCTAAACCATGCTCAGTCTCGGTATATCAGCTTCCAGGATGTCATTAGCAAAGGTAATGGTGATAGGAATGATAAACTGTCAAACTTTATGTCTAATCTGTGCCTTCATGGGCACCTATACTAGAGTCTGTGGGACTAGTACTAGCTATCTCTAATCGGAAGCCCTGATCACTATCATCATACCAAAGTGCATGAGGTAAGGGGAATAGTAATAGCGCTCTCTATATTGGCTAATGTACCTGTGTTTATCAAAGGTAAACATAATCTAGCTGTCGCTGGTTAAGCAGTATGCGAGTGCATGAGGTAGAGGAATAGGTCATAAATAATACTGCTCGTTATGTTAGCAGATCTGTGTGTTCAAGGGCACCTGTAATAGCCAAAAGTAATTGCAATCTAGCTGTCACTAATAGAGCAGTATTGTAGAGATCAGTACACTCGGGTCAGACTGCATCTGAAGGATACAGTAACAGGAGGTCTGCTAGACGTGCTGATTACACGGCAGGATGTAACAGAATGTCAGTTAGGCCTCTGCAGATTGACCACAAGTGGTAAGTGGAGCCCCGACGCGCATTTCGCCAATAGGGCGGCTCTTCAGGGGGAAGAGTCCCCCCAACTGACATTCTGTTCCTAATTATACAATGCTTTCCTATAGGGTTTCAGGTGACGCTGGACAATCTCATGCATAGTGTGAGAACGTCTAGCGTCGGTAAGGCGACCAAAAGTCGCTTAACAATCCGGAAAGCCCTCTAGTGGCTGTCTGGTAAACAGCTACTAGAGGTTGAGTAAACCCTGGATAGTAATTATTGCGCTTTCTCAATAATTGCAATAATTACTATTGCAGGGTTAAGGGACCTGAGAATATGCACCCAGACCACTTCAACCAGCTGAAGTGGTCTGGGTGCCTATAGTGTCTCTTTAAGAAAAAGTTGTTTTGGTAGCCTTATAGAGTCTCTTTAAAGGAACACTAATAACAACATAACCACTACAGCTGTTATCAGGGAAACCCTCCTTTGGGTGAGTCTCCTGCTTGCTTTCAGTTCCTGCACTGTTGTGGAAAGGCACTTTGTAAATGGAGAGAGAAAGCAATACATTTTATTTACAAACCATAAGCCAGAATGAAGTATGGGGGACTTTTAACCTTTTGTGGGATGCAGGTCTGTGTGTCTGTGCAACCTAAACAGGGGTATGCATGAGGCATACCCTCACCCACCAACACTGGCACGGTGGCACCCCAAGAGGGGTTAAAGGGTCAGGCCAGACAGACGTGCCCTGAAAGGAGTATGTCCGTCTGAATTACTGAAAGGCCAGTCTGGTTTGTATGCATACTTGGCTTGCCAATCACACAGGCTGTCCTATTGAGGCCTGAGTGAAGCGAGAGCGCGTCTACTGTTGTTTGTACAACACTTTTTGAGGACTGCTCCCTGGTGTCCACAATAGGGTTCAAACTCGGGATGGCAGACAGTACCTGACAATCATGACTATCTGCCAAAATCAGGATGGTTGGGAGGCATGAGTAGACATGAGTCTTACAGCAAGTGTAATACCCATTAAAACAAGATGGTTGTTCTCAACAGGAGACAGGGGTAATGAAAATAAATACAAATAAAAGCTTTAAACAGTATTAAGGGAATTAATACTTAATTGTAGAACATAAGTCAAGCCAGATGGTTAGCAAACTGCAAACCTGTACATTACATGACAGGTTCACTTTAAGTTTAGCAATGTAACTACACTACCAGAGACCTAATTCAGGGAAGTAATGGTGACAAAGTTTGAGTAGGAACAGTTTGCACCTGATCTCTGTTCTGATAATGGATACCGAGAAATATATTAAAGTCCCTCAAACTTTTTTTCACAGAATTTTCATGCCCTGTTAAACATTTATATTAAGGTACTATTTTCTTTCTGAACAAGATTAAAAACAGATCAAAGACAAAAACATTGCCGCTTTTAGTGCAAGAAAAATACATCAACTCTCCACTCCTGTTTAAAGGAACCCTGTAAGCACAACAATCATTTCTTCTCATAATGGTTCACAGTGCCTGGAATACACTGGTGCTGTCCCCCCATTCAGCGTTAACCATGGCCTAAATCAGGAAGTAACCTTCGGCACTCCAGTTGTTCACCACTTCTCCCCTCTAAAAAACATTATGGGAGATGTAATCACTGATTGCCAAAGGCTGCCTAAATTAATAGGACATGTAGGGGCTCCTCTCACAACACACCTTGCTTTAGCATACTTGTAACAATGTCAAATATCGAGTTATACATTTAAACCACACAATCATTACCTTATTGTGCTATTTCCAAAACAGCCAATGTCACCAATTCCAAGGTCATCTGCCACGAACAATAAAACATTTGGCTTACTGGTTTTCATTCCATGTATAGCATGGGCCCAAAATAGCAGGATTAATACTGAATATGCAGCCATGTGTATTCTATTGAAATATAATATATAAAATAAGTTACCTCTGGTCAATATATGTCTTGATAATTACATTAGTACAGGTAGTTTATACTTAAGTTTGAAGAGACACCCCCGGCAGTTTAGTCTACATTTACTTTTCCATTAACAGAAAAAGCATAAACAATACCAAATTGATGTTATTATTATTATTTTTTAAATACTTTATTTATGTGTGATAGTCATGTTGTACACTTAACATACAGTATACATTGCAACGGGTGTACATTTCTTAATAATTGTCAATAACCACGTGTCATATTGGTTTCTTCTTATTGCTCAGTTACATTACAGCTGGTCAAATTACCAAGACATATCACGTTTTTAGATGTTAAACAATACCATGAGTCTAATAACCAGGTCATTCTTGAGGTTAAGTAACGCTTACATTTCCACCTGTAGTCATTCATTAGTGTACATTCCCGGATATTTAACTCCCGGGGTGAGTAGAAAGTAGAATAGAAAAATAGTGCAGGACAAGAAGAAGGAAGTAATGGGGTAATAAAAATAATTTTTTAAAAGAAAAGGACCTCAGGTCAGTTGGGTGCGGCGTAAGGGGTTTTATTGATGTCACCCGGTCTCTAGTTTATGCCGCCGCTCACCGAAGTGCTATGCTGAGGCAATCTGTGTTTGATCCCTGAGTGAGGGTCCAAGGATGCGGAGGCCGGTCTTATCTGTCCTAAAATTTCTGTCGTATTCTTATGTGGCTGCTATGTTGCTATTATTCCATGGTTCCTACAATTTTTCCAACTTGGTCATTGATCCCCGTACCCGGGCTGATGTTAATATTATGTGGCATCTTACCTTATACCCTCATTCTAAGCCAGTATATTATAGAACACCACATTCCACAAGTAATCATGGGGTAATAGGTTAAGACTGTTGTCCCACCCTCTATGTTAATTGGCAGTTGGTCCCAAACCCAATTGCAAAAATAAAATAAAAAAAATTATACCTTTTTCTTAAATTACCATTAAAATCATCTATATCATTTCATCTCACAAAAAGGGTAAGTAATTGCCTCAAACGTTTGGGAATAGGTTGCAAGGTTTTTAAACGTTTGCATTTTAATGCGTTCTAAGGTGTGTGGAGGCCAGTGATGCTTCCGGTATGACCAGCAGTTCTGCCAGAAAATGTTGGTCTGACTTCAATTGAAATTTTGGAGTGCAGGATGGCAACTTTTGGTTGCTGCTGGTGTCACCAGTCCACCTTTCTGTCGCCACTCCTGCAGGAGTGTCAGTAGGTCACAAGAAGGGCATCTGATGGCTCTTTAATGAGAGCCACTGAAGGTGGTATAGCAGCTGTCGATTTAACCCACTGCAGTGTGTTGTATCAAGTGGGATAAGCCCATCCTGAGAGCCTTATCCAAGAACGTTTCTTGGTGTGAGGACCCCAGTGAAGGTGGAAAGATTCCTCCCATGGCTTGTGTGGTACTCCAAGCTCCAGGATCGGATCGTTATTCAATTGTTTGCGTTGCAGGAGGCGTTGCTTGCACCTAAGTTATTATCGGTTTTGGGTAATGAGGATATCTTGTGATAGAAACTTCAAAAGGAGATTGGGTTGGAATGCACGGCGGGTCCATTTTCTTCCTCGCTATTTCGACAACTTGCGGGTGTCACCTCTGGGTTTGGTTCCTAAGAAGGAATCAGGCTCTTTCGGCTCATTCACCAATTATCCTTCTCATCTAGATCTTCAGTGAATTAAGGCATTGCAAAACAGGACTGTCGAGTGCATAATGCGTCTTTGGATCGGGCTGGGAATAGCTGCCAGAAATACATTTTGAAGCAGCAAGACGTTTGTGAGAGCGATCTGAATTTGTGTTGGTGGTAATTTTTGCAATGCACTGTTTGCATTACAATTGTGGAGAGTTACCTTCAACATGGTTGAAGATTTGGAGAGACTTTTAACAAGCATTCATGAAGCGACTCAGGAGCATGGCACAGCTTGGGCACAGCAGCAGATTGGTCCCAGGGGCTTCAGCAGCATGTCCAGCAATGCAAGTGAGCTTGCCAAAGAGACGGGTGGAATGGTGGGAGGTGTATTCCAACAGTCAATTTTAGGAGCAGACAAGCTTGAAGTGTTTACTGATGCTTTGGGCAGTGTAGGTTTTGGATATTACCTACATGGTAAATGGTGTGCAGCTTGGTGGTCAGATGAGTGGCATGCTAGTCCACTTATTAGAAATGTGGATTTCCTGGAGTTGTTTTTACTGGTGGTAGCATTATCCCTTTGGGTATGGGCCATAAGGGATAGGTGTGTGATTTTCTTTTTTTTTTGGCTCTGGTGGTTTGTTTGTTTCGCTACTTCGTTTTGTTGTGTATGGAGCTGTATATCTTGTTTTAGGCTAGCTACGTTCCAGGGCATCAAAACATCATAGCAGACTCTCTTTCTCATTTGCAATGGGAGAGATTTTGATGGGAGGCACCGGAAGCAGAGTTGGAAGGCTCCAGGGTTCCGGAGGTGATGGGTAAACTCGGCAGAAATTGTTTGTGGTATTGGGAAGGTCATCGGTGGCGCTTTCTACCTGGTCGGCATATTGTAAAGTTTTGGACAAGTGGGATAGCATAATGGCATGGGCAGGTAAGAATGAGGATGATAGTCACAGATTGGATGTGTTATCATGGTTTATTACCCATGTGGCCCTGGGTGGGGCTTCACCATCTCAAAGCAGTTATGAAACATTTTATTGTGCGTCAGGCATTAGAGGAATTGAAATGGGGGAAAGTGTTGCCACATACGCAGCATCCATTGGAGGTGGGTACATTGAGGGGTCATTTTGCAGTTCTTACCTCCTTATAAGCGGGTTTTATTTAAAACGGCATTTGTGCTCGCTTTTTTCTGATCCTTTCACATCTCAGAACTGGTTATCCTAGCCAAGTTGGGGGGGTTGCATTTTTGCAACGTTTGCGAATTGGACAGGGTAATTATTTGGTTGGGTTCTTCCAAAACTGTTGTCTGGGGAAAATATGGGGAGGATATCTGTCCAATTAAGTGCTTGTTGGATATTTGGAAATGTGGCCGATGGCGGGTGTCCCATTGCTTATCCATTTGGACCAATCTGTGCTTTCCTATTATCAGTTTTTAAGCATTTTTCATGGGGTTTAGCTGTTTTAGGTTTGCCGGAGATGGCATTTGGCAGCTATCCCTTTCGCACTGGTGCCCGCTGTCATGGCAAGGATGCATAATTCATTATTGTTCTATGGAATATTGTCATTTAATGTAAATTGTGTAGTGCATAGATGACCTGCCTGCCTGGTAAACGTGGTATTGTCAATGTCAAAAGGGGTTAATTTGATTGTACGGGAGGTCAGAAGGTTTATAGCCTTAATTCCTCTTTAAAGCTGGGATCCCCACAGAGGTCAGATGACCGAAAGGGTAATGTAAATTGCATAGGAATGTGAAAAGGGGTCAGATGGTTTACCATATGGATGGATCCTTTGATCAATCAAAGGCTCTGCAAGGTGTGAGATTCTACACTTGAAAAGCCTGAATATCTTGTGCCATTGTAAACTAGCTGGCTTCAGCCATATGGCCTGTACCTTTTAATTTATGAGGTAATTTCTTGATCATTGATAATTATCAAGTATCATACCCAAAAGGAACATTAATATGTGTCCACAGAATAATAATTAAGCCTCATTTTTATTATATTTAGAATGGGACAAGCACCATCTTCTAAACAAGCCAAAACATGATTGGTTTAACTTAACCATATGGGAAGAGATCGGGACTTATATTGTATACAAGTAAGTGTGACATATCTATGGAATGGAGAAATTGTAACCAATTCCTAGATGCAGTTATTATTTCTGTGGCAAGTGCATAAGAGAAGATGGAACCAAATTCTTCCATTTGGATTGATGTTGGTCTGGACCACAAGGAGGTGGTCACATATTGTCTCTATTGTCTTAACTTCACCTCTAGGCCAGGCGTGGTTATCCACAGGGTATATAGCCAATGATACTGAGGGGTGAATTTGTACTTGCTTGAGGGGCCAGAATCTAATTCTAAGTAAGTCACCATCTTTCTTAGCAGAGACCCCCTGGGGTACAAGTTTTACTTTGAAAAGCTGAGTAAGTGATTAGGAGTTCTGTTATATTATCCCTTTTGGTTTTATCTTTTGTTGGTGTAAATAATTTGATTTGTCATCTATATTTTTGCATGTGCTGTGACGATTGCTCATAATAAATATTCCTATATTAAGTTCTGCCTTTGACTGGTAAAGAATCACGTTACCTGAAGAGACTAATTAGTATTTTGCAATTACATAGATATTGTGCTAAGTTACATTTGGTGGGCTTTTATTATTAAGTTTACCTGGGGGACCAAGGCACCCCATTTATAAATTGTCTTGGTGGCTGCAGCGTTAAAACAGTAATATTTATATTATTATGCTTAAGTGTGGGTGGTGTTAAGAGGGTATTTATCATTATTTCCGGTCTAGTGCAGACAAATACTGAATAACCCTTTCACCACCTTAACTATGTCACGCATACTCTTGAAGTAGACTGCGTTCATGACAGCCACTACTGATGCGGCCTGGCTCGGGTTAAAGGGATTTTCCGTATTTTCTTTTTATCTTGCAGATCCAAAATATGTGGTATGGATAATCAGTCACTCCATTGTATACTGGTCCAAGTAGAGAGCTGCCGTTAGGTTGAATTGGCTGCAGCTGGGTTTTACAAGGAATTTTGTTTAGGTAAAGTGGTGTGGGGATAAAGGAATGAGATAGGAAGAGGAGCTTGCTACATTGCTACGTTTCCTTTGCCTTTGTGTCTAGCTAAACATACTGATTGTTCATTATAGGAATGATATGGGTATAACAACACAGAAAGAGTTAGTAAGAGCTATGCAGAAGGATTTAGTCCGCATTCAAGATTTGATTCCGGGTATTCAATTTGTGTGGTTAGAAATTATTTGGAGGTATGCTAGGGACTCACAGGCTATGGAATGCAGCAGGGGTAAGGTGAGCAAACTTATGTCCATCTTTGTCAGAAAACAGCAAGAGGTGGTGGTGGTGTGGCATAGTCTGCTGGAAAAGGATTGGACCAGCTTGTTCTGTAAGGCTAGGGTTCACACGTCTGCTTTGGGATTAGATCTATTTTTTTCTTAAGGGCTACATGATGGGTTAGAGAATTCCATTTTCTTGTTGGGTGTGGGGAACCACCATTAATAAGGACTTATTAGGTGGTCATTGGCAGTAGCTTGCTCCTGGTGGTGCTTGATGCTCAAAATCTCATGGTGTTTGCCTATTATGGTTGGGATTACAGTTAGGCCTGGGAGGTTAGCTCATAACCAGAGGTTGGTGGTTTGGATATGCCTTATCAATGGTGTTATGGTTTTAATTGGGGTGTCCTTGGTAGCAAGCCTGTGTTTTAAAATGTCTGTTATAATTGTCATTGTCTATGTTATATGGTTGAATATTCATGCTTGATTGTATTCCATGATTTATTGTTATGACAATGACTATGGTTTTTAAAAAAAATGGCTGTGGCCTTTTCTACCCACTATGTCTGTGCCAGTAATATTTTTTAGATGGTAAGACAGTCCAGTGGTCGAGGCTAAATCTGTCATGCAGCATACAGAATCCCTAGAGGTGTAGAGCCGTGACAGGAGGGAGGCACCTTGCAGCCAGGATTGATGGGTTTGTAAGGGGTGCAGAGCTATGCAATTAAAGCATATATACTGGGGTGGGACTTAGAATAACTGCAAGGAATTAATTTTGGAGCAGCAAGAAGTTTGTCTCACCCTCCCTCCCTTATTGTAAGCCCTTGGTTGTTTTTTCAAGTTTTTGCTATTTGCTGCTGTTTTTTCTTTTTTTTTTCAGGTGAATGATCCAGGTCTAGGTTGGTGTCAAGAGCTATGGAATCATTTGTCACAGCCATGGCGGTAGCTTTCTCCTGGGGGTGCTTGATGCTCAAAACTTTATGGTGTTTGCCTTTTAAGGCTGGGGTAATGGTTAGAGCTGGGAGGTTAGCTCATAACCCAAGGTTGGTGGTAGGGCATGGGGATATGCCCTATTAATGGTGTGATGGTTTCACTGGGGTGTCCCTGAGAGCAAGCTTGTGTTTGAAATGTCTGTTATAATTGTCATTGTCTATGTTATATGGTTGTATATTAATGTTTGATTCTGTTATTATTTATTGTTATGACAATGACTATTGTTTAAAAAATGTCTGTGGCATTTTCTACCCACTATATCTGTGCCAGTAATATTTTTTAGATGATAAAATAGCTCAGTGCTTAAGGCTACATCTGTCATGTGTCTTTAAACTAAAATAAATGTATTTAGTAATCAGTTTGTGTAAAAATGATACATTGTTTTAAATTACATTTTAGTTGCTTAGATTATTACTAAGTCACCCAAAATGTCTCAGAATAGCCCTGCCCCTGGCCACACCCTCAATCCCACCCCTAAAACAAAATGTTCCCTCTTTTCCAGTTTGAAATGTAAGAATTTCAATCCATTACAGTTTCATACAGGAAGCCACTATTAGAAGTTGAACCAATACTGCCCTAAATTATGATTTTTATTTGAATTACTAACATAGTAGTTAGTTTAAAGGGTAATCCAGACGTGGACCCCTTGCTCACGGTGCCTAGAGAGATATCAGCTATGCCTCACTGACGATGCCTAACAAGGCTGAAACGATCGTCTGGGGTTGCCGTATCTCTCGTGCAGAGAGAACTTGCTGGCATTTCGGATCTGGACTGCCCGTATGGGTGGGACCAGTCTGATATGCTTCAGATATGTTCTCTCTGTAATGGCATAAGATGAGCTAAAACCAGCTTGAGTTCTGAGCGGGGACCCACCGAAGGGCAGGCTATTTTAGCTGCTGTCTGTCCTCAGAATACACTTGCAACCCATTTTTTGCTCTCCATTAGTTTAAAGGGTAATCCAGACGTGGACCCCTTGCTCACGGTGCCTAGAGAGATATCAGCTATGCCTCACTGACGATGCCTAACAAGGCTGAAACGATCGTCTGGGGTTGCTGTATCTCTCGTGCAGAGAGAACTTGCTGGCATTTCGGATCTGGACTGCCCGTATGGGTGGGACAGTCTGATATGCTTCAGATATGTTCTCTCTGTAATGGCACAAGATGAGCTAAAACCAGCTTGAGTTCTGAGCGGGGACCCACCGAAGGGCAGGCTATTTTAGCTGCTGTCTGTCCTCAGAATACACTTGCAACCCATTTTTTGCTCTCCATTAGTTTAAAGGGTAATCCAGACGTGGACCCCTTGCTCACGGTGCCTAGAGAGATATCAGCTATGCCTCACTGACTATGCCTAACAAGGCTGAAACGATCGTCTGGGGTTGCTGTATCTCTCGTGCAGAGAGAACTTGCTGGCATTTCGGATCTGGACTGCCCGTATGGGTGGGACCAGTCTGATATGCTTCAGATATGTTCTCTCTGTAATGGCACAAGATTAGCTAAAACCAGCTTGAGTTCTGAGCGGGGACCCACCAAAGGGCAGGCTATTTCAGCTGCTGTCCATTCTCAGAATACTCTTGCGACCCGTTTTTTGCTCTCCATAAGTTTAAAGGGTAATCCAGACGTGGACCCCTTGCTCACTGTGCCTAGAGAGATATCCGCTATGGCTCACCGATGATGCCTAACGAGGCTGAAACGATCGTCTGGGGTTGCTGTATCTCTCGTGCAGAGAGAACTTGCTGGCATTTTGGTTCTGGACTGCCCGTATGGGTGGGACCAGTCTGATATGCTTCAGATATATTCTCTCTGTAATGGCACAAGATGAGCTAAAACCAGCTTGAGTTCTGAGCGGGGACCCACCGAAGGGCAGGCTATTTTAGCTGCTGTCCGTCCTCAGAATACTCTTGCGACCCATTTTTTGCTCTAACATAGTTATTCACTAATTGGAGAATTGCTGGGAATCACGAAATTTAGGCCAAAATAGCTATATTAGAATATTACTCCAAGTTTGTTCTGTTTTCAGTTTGACATATTTTACCTTATATTTAAAATTCCTATTGAATCCACTTTTAATCCCTGGCAATTGACACTTTAGTTACTAACCCTGCATATCTCTTCTGCAACTGCCACTAGTCCTCACCTTTTTGTGTCATTTTACCCCACTCCCTCTAGCATGTAAGCTCATTGAGCAGGGCCCTCAACCCCTCTGTTCCTGTGTGTCCAACTTGTCTGGTTACAACTACATGTCTGTTCGTCCACCCATTGTAAAGCGCTGCAGAATTTGATGGCGCTCTATAAATATCATCATCATAATAATAATAATAATATCTGAATAAAACCACCCATCTTTATGAAAAGTTCAGAACTTTGGATTTGTTCTGAGGCCTTCTCTACAAGAAGTGTTTGCCCAGAAGACAAACAAGGAAGTAAGTGCAAGGCAAAGAGGGAGGGGAGCTTTTAGGAAGGTTTTTGTGCTTATGATCAGTAATTTGTTTGCCCCCTTCCCCTCCCCTCCCCCCCATCTGGACAGGGCCGGACACCTTATCGGTTTGCCCTTTAAGCCCCTCTCCAAACTGTGTCTCTGGATGCTGGAATTGGGAAGTAAGTAGTAGTTGCAATAGAAGCTCATTGGCAGAGTTTCACAAATATTCATAGGATTGTTGTTAAATGCAATTATGCTCTTGAAGATGTTCTCAGTTGTGTTACTGTCACTGAAAAGGTTACATAACAATATAATCTTTACAAAAAATGAAATGTTTAATCTTGGAAATTTAGTGAAATTCAATTGCAATTGAAGGGTGTTTCGGTACCTCCAGTAATGAAATGTACAAACCGCCGTTTAGCGAGTATCCCCCGTTCGCAATAATGTGGTCGGGTAGCGGGTATAGTAAAACCATGCGAACCGCCAACCAGGGAACACTCCAAACTCCCGAACGGTACCTGTACGGCTAATTCCCTTCACGAGCTGTAAATCCACGAACGGCAAATAGTAACCGAACGTCAATATCTCCCAGCGGCAAATAATCCAAATAAGCAGTCCTTAGTCGCTGGTAACCAAATCCCCCCAATAACGAGACCAAGCTCCGCTTTGAGGGTAAAACACGAACTGATTTACTGTGGGCTACCTGCCCGGTATTTATGCAGGTCTCCCACTTGGTGGACACTCCCCTAGGGGACCAAATGGGAGACTGGAATCACAGAAGGACATGGGGACATTTTGGACATACATCCCCACAATAATCCCAGCATGCAGTACAGTTCCCTCCCCTCTGCTCGGGGGATAATTGGGAAGTAACTCAATTATCTCCCCGAGCAGAGGCAATCGCCATTTTAAACACAAGTCACAAAAACACATAAAAATCCATAACTACATAACGGCCGAACATTTTACATTCGTATTGCATATCCCCAGATAGCCTGGATCTGAGTGCACATTATTGGAGAATAGCGCTCAGATCCCATTCGCACAGTTCAATCGCCATGGAGTCAAAGTCTCTTTCAGTTCTTCGGTATGCGATTGACTCCATGGGACGGCTATCTGGGTTAAGTCCATTCGTGTGGTTGAATCTCCCGAACGGCTGGCATTCGTATACTTTTGTCGATTGAGAAGGGGAGGTCGACGGCTTCAGCGGTGTTCGGCTGAAAAAGTGTCCGTTTTCAGATCCATGAAATAATCGTCGAACACCGCTGGTCGTTCGCATGGACAAAATGGCCGCCGCCTCGTGGTCGACATACGAACGACGACCACCCGGCATTCGGTTTTAATTGAGAAGTGTCTGTGGTTAACCGCAACGTTCTAATTGGGATCAATAGGTTAACCAGCAGCACACTTCTCTTCTGGGTGGCCGTCCGTTCGGTAGTTCCGTTCGACAAAAAAACGACATTCCCTTGAATAAAGCATACGAATGGGGAAATTCATGTAACCGGCAAAACAGGCGAACAAAGTATTTGTAATCCAGACAGATGGGTCTGTCACACGGCTCCCCCCTTGTGGAACACTCCGGCAGACCCGGCTTGACCCTTTGGCGGGTCAACTTGGGGATGACTGGACTGGGAAGAAGTAGGGACGTCTGTTTGCCGGGACAACCCATCCGCATTCCCATTCTGCTTACCGGGTCGGTAGCTGATGGTGAAGTTGTAAGGCTGTAGTGCCAAACTCCACCTCAGCAGTCTGCCATTGTCTCCTGAGACCCGGTTAAGCCAGACAAGGGGGTTATGGTCCGTAATAAGGGAAAACTCCTGTCCATACAAATAAGGGCTCAATTTCTTCAGTGCCCAGACCAGGGCTAAACACTCTTTCTCCACTGCCGCATAACTCACTTCCCGAGGTAGTAACTTTCTGCTCAAGTATGCGACAGAGTGCTCTCCTCCATCTTCCCCGACCTGGCTTAGCACAGCCCCCAGTCCATACATGGAAGCATCTGTATGTACAAGAAAACGTTTGTTAGGGACTGGGGCAGCCAGGACAGGGGCATTCACAAGAGCCTGCTTAAGTGCTTGAAACGCGGCTTCACAAGCTGGAGACCACAGGACCTGCTTAGGCAAATTCTTCTTAGTCAGGTCAGTCAAGGGCTTGGCAACCGTACTGTAGTCTGGGACAAAACGTCAGTAATACCCTGCCGTCCCTAGGAAGGCCAGTACTTGGGTCTTGGTGATAGGTGTGGGCCAGTTAGCTACAGCTTCTACTTTGGCTGGCTCGGGTCTCTGGTTTCCACATCCTACTCGGTGTCCCAAGTACTGTACTTCTGCCATGCCTAGATGGCACTTGTCTGGCTTCAAGGTCAGGCCTGCGGCCCGAATCTTATCCAGCACCACCCCCACGTGTACTAAATGGTCTTCCCAGGACTCACTGTAGACCGCAATGTCATCCAGGTATGCACATGCAAAGTCCTGGAAGCCATCGAGGAGCCTATCCACCATACGCTGGAACGTAGCCGGAGCATTCTTCATCCCAAATGGCATAACCTTAAACTGGTACAGGCCAAATGGGGTGACGAATGCCGACTTAGGGATAGCATCCTCGGCCAGGGGGATCTGCCAATAACCTTTACACAGGTCAATGGTGGTCAAGTAGCGCCCCCTGGCAATACGGTCTAATAACTCGTCTACCCGGGGCATAGGGTAGGCATCAGTGGTGGTCCGCTCGTTGAGCCGCCTGTAGTCTACACAGAACCGGGTGGTCCCATCTTTCTTAGGTACCAGAACTACAGGCGAGGCCCAAGGACTGTCTGAGTGTTCGATAACCCCCAGCCTGGTCATCTCCTGTATCTCCGTCCGCATTCCTTCTCGGACTGCTTCAGGGATACGGTATGGGGGTTGTCGTAGGGGGTTCTGTCCGGGTGTCTCGACCTTGTGTACAGCTAGGGTAGTGTAACCGGGTTCTTGGGAGAACGTCGCCTGCTTCTCCCACAGTAACTGTCTCGCCTGTACCTTCTCCGCCGGGTTTAGCCGGTCCCCCAGCTGTACAAGACTAGTAAGGTCTGTCTGGGGATCCTTCTCTAACAGGTCAGGTAAAGATAAGTTCTCGGAGTCGTCAGTAGCTGGGGCACATACTGCCGCCACATCCTCTGGTCGTTCCTGATACTCCTTCAGCATGTTCACATGGAAGGATCGCTGGATCCTTTCATCTGAACAGCTGGCTATAAGGTAGTGTGATCCTTGTTTGCAGGTAGCACGGTCCTCTAGGGCAAAAACATGCACAGTCCTTGTTATTGCATATACTCCAGGCACTTTATTTGTAAGTTCACACAGGATACAGCAGTAAATGAAAACAAATGTAACAGAAAACCCTATAAACAAAAACCTAGCTCGTCTGAGCACTAACTGACATTAGGTTCCCTATCTCTCAGGGTTAAACTAAACAAAACAATATGGCACCAACCTTATTAGAGAGCAACACTCTGCTAGCTAGCCTGTTGCTTTCCTTTCTGCACTCCCAGTGCTCCAAGCCAGCCTTGCCCTGACTGCTTTCCTTTCTGCACTCCCAGTGCTCCAAGCCAGCCTTGCCCTGACTGCTTTGCTTTCTGCACTCCCAGTGCTCCAAGCCAGCCTTGCCCTGACTGCTTCCTTTCTGCACTCCCAGTGCCTAGTCTCCTTGACTCTATCTGGAGAGAACAGCCTCTCTCTCCTACCTGCTTCCTGGGAGGAAGCCAGCAATCCCTCTCCTTTTCCTGCCTAGCCGGGAGGGGTTTATTCCCACTGCAATAGCTCATTAACTGCAGCTGAGCAGTGGGTTGGAGACGGTCCAAAAAAACCCTGGCCTGGATCTATGTCTCCCCAGAAAACCACTAAAC
Organism: Pelobates cultripes; assembly: GCA_933207985.1. Lineage (NCBI taxonomy): Eukaryota > Metazoa > Chordata > Amphibia > Anura > Pelobatidae > Pelobates > Pelobates cultripes. Next base: position 94,083,461 of record OW240912.1, on the reverse strand, counting down.
TGTGGAGTGGAGCATTGGCCCACCCTTCTCTCCAAATGCTCCACCCCAGGGGCCCATAACTAAACAAAGCGTTGGGTTGTGCAACACACAAACTACACGTACTTCCCCTGGGGTTAAAAGGTCTATCTGCCTTAACTTTATCACATATCCTCCTCCCCAGCTCAGACCCATCGGGTCGAGCGGCCTTCAAACACAAACCGTGAACATTTATAAAACCTAGGGCTGTACCAGCCCTGACTTGCTCCTCAGTTACAGGATGTGGCCTATTGTAGATGGCTGCTACCTTGCTCCCTTGTAGTTTAAGGAACCCCCACCCAAGCGGACAACACAAATAGTTAGCTGCCTCAAATCCTAGATAACACTTAGTGTTAGCGGTCAGACCGACAGCCCTTACATTATTCACAACTAACTGGACCTTCATCAGGTGTGTTTCCAAGTCCACCCTGTGAATTGCCACATCACCAAGGTAGGCAGCGGCATTCTCTCCGTGGGGCCAAAGTATCTTATTCATATGCTGAAAGGGGGCTGGTGCACTATGCCACCTGAATGGCAGTACTTTATGTTGCCATAACCCCTTGGGAGTAGAAAACGCTGTCCTTCCCTTTGCTGTCTCTGTCAGGGGAACCTGCCAATACCTTATGACCAGGTCCAAGGTACTCAGAAACCTGGCCTTACTTATACGCTCTTGTGTTTGAGCTACATGTACTACAGGGCATTTAACTTTTACTACCTCTGTGGCAAACTCTACCTCTGCCATGGGGTATGTGCGGGTGTCACCATGTGTACCCACAATATCAATCACTTGTCTTATATCACATTTTTCTGGCTGGAGCAGAACATTGTTCAAAGTAGCCTCACTCCCTGAATTAATTAGTGCTTGTGCACTCTTCCCTACCACCATCACCACTTTTAGCTGTGCTGTAACACCACCACCAGTCACCATACACATCTTTAAGCAAGGCAATACTATCCTATGCAGAGCCCTTATTCCTATGTCACATTGTATTGGCTCTTCAGTCTCAGGACAGTTATATGCAATATGTCCTTGCATGTGGCAGTTGAAGCATCGGGGGTTTTTCTCAGTCTGGTCTCGTAGCCGTAATGGGACTTTTGGGTACGTTCTGCCAGCATAGTTATATTGTCCCAGGCTCAGTATCAGGTTTTGTCCTTTCTTTCCATTTCCCCCGCTTATCTGGTTGCTAGCGGATCTAGGCTGAGGATGAATACGATGTGGCTCCTTAGCAGCCAAGTTCCTCTCAATCATCTGCTTCCACATCCACAGCTTCTGATTTGATAATCTCTCAATGTTAGAGTAACTTTCAAAAGCAAACTTTGCAAAGGCTTGGCGTGTAGCTCTACGTCCAATTCCTTCATGAGCTGAATTTTCCAGGTGCTCAACCTCTTCAAGACCTGGTTCTGTCACCAGCTCATCCTCCACTGGAACAGGTCCCTCCATGAAGGGCTCCACAACATCCTCCATCAGTTCTGTGAATTCCTGGGAGCCTTCCTTGCTCCCTACGGGTAATGCTACAGGTCTCATCTCTATATCCTCAGGGGGTTGGCCAGGGAGGCTGTCTGGAGCACCCTCCTCCTGCATGAATGCAGCCTTTGATCCCAGCTCCATCCTATCATGCTCAGCCTGGCCTGGTATGCAGCACTGTTCTTCTACCTGAGGCCCAGACTCCCGGCTTAGCTCATCTCTCCTTTGCTTGGCTTCCTCCCCAGGGGTATCCTCCGAATGCTCTGCCTTGAGTGGCCACCTCTCACTGTCAGAAAAGCTTTCCTCTGGGCTGTCTGGCAGTCTCCCTGCTCCCTCGGGGTTGTCCGGAGACGCAGTCATGGCCTCTGGCTGGGTCATGACAGCCCCGGTATCAAACAGCCAGTCAGGCATTCCGAGTTCCACCTTTGATTCCATGATTGTGCTCCCAGAGTCTGGCAGCTGTTCCAGGTAGTCAGTGCGCCCAGGCCGTGTAGCAGTAGTCTTTGCCAGCAGATCAAGTTCTACGGCTCCCAAAAAATCATTCAAAGTCTTTGTAGCAATACCAGATGTCTTTGAAATATTTAATTCTGCTACGCCAATGTCACCTACTTTGTGACGTTCGCCTTGGTCTGGCTTAGCTGCGGACGTGCCCATCTTATCATCACAGCTTGGTTCTGTAACTGTCGCTCTCTCTAGGCTTAGATCAGAAGCGGCTACTTTGCCTTTCTTGTTTTGACTTCGTTTTGCACTACTTCTCTGCCTTGCTTTTCTCTGCCAAACTGTTCAACAGCTGGTCGACATTTTTGGGTAGCCTCTGCTACTAAACAGTGCACAGCATTTTTGAGCTCAACTGGGGTGCTTTGCTTCTCTCCATTTTGCTCAGCTCCTCTGCTGTTGTCTTCTCTGACTCCCCAAGTCAGTCTGCTTTTCATGCCTTTGACTTGTTCACTTGGGTGTACATCAGGGGCTTCTGCTTCATTTTTCTTTCCCTGGCTGTATTCACTAACTTTACTTACACCTTCTGGGTGTTTTTTGCTTACCACCAACTCTTTTTCAAAGACCTCTTTACTTTGGCGCATGTCATCACTGTCACCATCACTGCCTCTTGACAATTCCGGGTTTTCCTTTAGATTTGCTGGTCTCATTACTACCTTTTTCTCTTTTGCTTTTTGTTCCTTGGATGATCCAACTGCATTTTCACCATCTTCCACATTATCACTGCTTTCAGGATCAATTTTATCCTTCTTGCCTTTTAATTCCGGTTCTCTCTCTTCTGTGTGTTTCTCAACATCACGCTTTGTTGCCTCCATGCTTTTCAGCTTGCGAAAGACTTCTTCTACTGCCTCTGTCATCTTATGCAGGATGTCAGTAGCTTGGTTACGGGGTCCCTTGTCCCCACGCTCCCTGCAGGGGGCAATCTGCAAAACCTCAGTAAGGGCAGCTCTATGCTCCTGCTGAGCGTCCCTCAGGTTCTTAACCTGTGCAGCCAGGAAACTGTTTGTGCCTTGTTGTTTAGCCGTTGCCTGTACCACAGCTCTCAGCAGGTCCTCCATTATAGCACCAAGCAGGTAACAGTCTTAAAGGTACAGTGCTACTTGTTTGCTTAACAGGTCTGCAAAAATAAAAGTCCTCAAGCAGACTACCAAATGACTGGCACACCCACAGACCCTCAATGTGCTACTGTGCCCGCATTCTCCACCATATTGTGATCCTTGTTTGCAGGTAGCACGGTCCTCTAGAGCAAAAACATGCACAGTCCTTGTTATTGCATATACTCCAGGCACTTTATTTGTAAGTTCACACAGGATACAGCAGTAAATGAAAACAAATGTAACAGAAAACCGTATAAACAAAAACCTAGCTCGTCTGAGCACTAACTGACATTAGGTTCCCTATCTCTCAGGGTTAAACTAAACAAAACAATATGGCACCAACCTTATTAGAGAGCAACACTCTGCTAGCTAGCCTGATGCTTTCCTTTCTGCACTCCCAGTGCTCCAAGCCAGCCTTGCCCTGACTGCTTTCCTTTCTGCACTCCCAGTGCTCCAAGCCAGCCTTGCCCTGACTGCTTTCCTTTCTGCACTCCCAGTGCTCCAAGCCAGCCTTGCCCTGACTGCTTCCTTTCTGCACTCCAAGTGCCTAGTCTCCTTGACTCTATCTGGAGAGAACAGCCTCTCTCTCCTACCTGCTTCCTGGGAGGAAGCCAGCAATCCCTCTCCTTTTCCTGCCTAGCCGGGAGGGGTTTATTCCCACTGCAATAGCTCATTAACTGCAGCTGAGCAGTGGGTTGGAGACGTCCAAAAAACCCTGGCCTGGATCTATGTCTCCCCAGAAAACCACTAAACTGTGGAGTGGAGCATTGGCCCACCCTTCTCTCCAAATGCTCCACCCCAGGGGCCCATAACTAAACAAAGCGTTGGGTTGTGCAACACACGAACTACACGTACTTCCCCTGGGGTTAAAAGGTCTATCTGCCTTAACTTTATCACAGTAGGTAGTATCACACACCTGAGCTAACACTTTATACGGGCCCTGCCAAGATGCTTGCATCTTGTTTGTCTTCACAGGCTTGAGTACCAGAACCTTCTGCCCCACCTGGAAGACCCGCTGTCGGGCACCCCCCGATCGTACCACCGTTTCTGTCTCCCCTGGGCCGCCTGGAGATTCTCCCTGACCATCAGGGATAGTTTCTCCATGCGGTCCCGGAGTTCCAGGACATATGATACTATGGGAGTCCCTTCTTGCTCTGTCTCCCCCTCCCAGTGTCCTCTAATGAGATCTAGGGGTCCACGGACCCTTCTCCCATAGAGTAACTCAAAGGGGGAGAACCCAGTAGATTCCTGGGGCACCTCTCTGTATGCAAATAGCAGATGAGGCAGGAATCGCTCCCAATCTCTGCAAGTGTCAGTACAGGTCCTCAACATCTGTTTGAGGGTGCCATTAAATCGCTCGCAGAGACCGTTAGTCTGTGGGTGATACGGTGAGCTAAGCAGAGGTTTAATACCGCACACCTTCCACAGCTGCTGGGTAAGCACAGCGGTGAACTGGGTTCCCTGATCGGAGAGGATCTCCTGAGGGAACCCGACCCTAGTAAAGATTTTAACCAGGGCATCAGCAACCGTCTCTGCCTCTATATTAGACAGCGTTACTGCCTCTGGATAACGTGTGGCATAGTCCACCACGGTGAGAATATACTTCTTACCTGATGGGCTAGCCCTGGCCAGTGGACCCACAATGTCAACGGCTATGCGGGAAAAGGGTTCTCCAATGATAGGCATCGACTGAAGCCTAGCTTTTGGGTGATCCCCCCGCTTACCTACCCGTTGACAAGTGTCACACGTGCTACAGTAAACCTGCACATCTCGGTTAAAATTGGGCCAGAAGAAATTTTGTGTGATCCTATGAGCTGTGCGGCGGGAACCTAGATGGCCTGCTAATGGCACATCATGCCCAATCCGCAGAATCTCCTGCCGGTATTTTGCAGGCACCACTAGCTGTCGATTCTGCGGAGGGGTACTCGGCTTCTGGGGCGGTTTCGGCATCCTGTATAGTCTATCCCCCACCCACTCGTAGTGCTCCCCATCTACTCCTTCTCCCCCAGAATCGGCCCTGGCCCTGTACTTGGCTAGCGTCGGGTCTTCCCTGGTTTCCTTCCCGTACATCTCTGGGGTATCCCAGCCTAAAGGGGCCTGGTCTAAGGTACAAGTCGGGGAAGAGAGTCTTACCTGGGTCTCAGCAGCAGGTGGGCCGGTCTCAGCGGCACGGGTCTGGGCACGGGTCGTGACAGCATCCACTTCAGCAGGACCCATGGGAGCGTAAGCGGAAACAAGGGGCGCCAAGTCATTTCCAAGGAGAACATCCGCTGGTAAGTCCTTCATGACCCCCACATTCACATGTCTAGCGCCCACTCCCCAATCCAAATGTACCCGGGCAACGGGCAGACGAAACACGGCACCTCCAGCTACTCGTACGGCGACCGTGTCCCGGTATGTTGGGCTTCTGATACCAGGTGCTTCTGGAGCAAAGTCATGGTTGCCCCGGTATCCCGTAGACCACTGACCTCCTTCCCATTTACTTTCACACACTGCCGGTGATGCTGTCGGTTATCCCGGTGAGCAGCCTGAACGGGGTCTGCCTCATGCAGGATGCCCCAGCACTCTTCTTCCTCTACACAGTGAGCGGCCGGGAGGGGAGGTCGTGGATTGCCGCCTGCTGGTCTCCTCCAGGACTGGTTCTGGTTGGCGCTGTTCATCGGGCACTCTGGTCGCTTGTGCCCTAGTTGCTTGCACAGGTAGCACCGAATGGGTTGCGTGTATTCCCGTGCATTAAACCTGGGTGGCTGTTGGTACGGAGCAGATGGAGGTGGTGCTGATGGGCGAGTCATGGGAGGCTGGTATAGGTTGGCTGCTGTTGGTGCTGCTGGCCTGTACTCCACTCTGGCGGGAGCCTTACTGATGAGACTGTCCAGTTTGCGGGCATCGGTATACTCATCCGCCAGGCGAGCTGCTTCGTGCAGAGTGGAGGGTTTACGGTCCCTTACCCACTCTCTGACCCCTGCTGGTAATTTATCAAAACAATGTTCTAAGAGGAACATCTGCAGCACCTCTTCCCCGGACACAGCCTGGCACCCCGCCATCCAGTGAGCGGCTGTGCGGTGCACCTTGCATGCCCATTCCACATATGAGTCCCCAGAGGTTTTAACCGTGTCTCGGAACCTCCTCCGGTACGCCTCAGGTGTAACAGCATACCGGGAGAGTAAAGCTTCCCTGACGGCTCCATAATCCCCAATCTCCTCATCTGGAATGGCCCGAAAAGCCTCGCTGGCCCGGCCGGATAACTTGCCAGACAGTATAGTAACCCAGTCTTCTAGGGGTACCTTGTGCAGGGCACATTGCCGCTCAAAATCAGCAAGGTACCCATCAATCTCTCCTTCTGTCTCACTGAAGGCTTTAAATGCTGTAAATGGTACCTTTTTCCTATCTCCCGGGTCTGCTGTGACTGGGGCTGCTGCAGCACCGCTTTGGCGTAGCAGGTTGGCCTCCACAGCGGCTATGACCTGGGTGACAGTCTCATTAGTTGGGTTGGGACCATAATGGGCCAGCCTGATTCTTACCGCCCGGTCGAAGCTTGCCTCCTCGGGGGTTCTGTCAGCTGTGCTGGGTCCATTCGTTCCCTCTTCCGCTGGTACTCCATCCATTTCCAGCAATAGTGTAATAATATCCCTCTTCCTGAGGTTACTGGCTTGTCCGCCTCTTTGTTCCAATAAATCCTTCAGGGTAGCTCTTCTCAGGTTCTGGTATTGTAGTTCCATTTAATCCTGGTTGTAGTGGTTTCTTTGGGCGCTGAGGATCATCCCGTCGCTTGCCACCAGTTGTTACGGTACCTCCAGTAATGAAATGTACAAACCGCCGTTTAGCGAGTATCCCCCGTTCGCAATAATGTGGTCGGGTAGCGGGTATAGTAAAACCATGCGAACCGCCAACCAGGGAACACTCCAAACTCCCGAACTGTACCTGTACGGCTAATTCCCTTCACGAGCTGCAAATCCACGAATGGCAAATAGTAACCGAACGTCAATATCTCCCAAGCGGCAAATAATCCAAATAAGCAGTCCTTAGTCGCTGGTAACCAAATCCCCCCAATAACGAGACCAAGCTCCGCTTTGAGGGTAAAACACGAACTGATTTACTGTGGGCTACCTGCCCGGTATTTATGCAGGTCTCCCACTTGGTGGACAATCCCCTAGGGGACCAAATGGGAGACTGGAATCACAGAAGGACATGGGGACATTTTGGACATACATCCCCACAATAATCCCAGCATGCAGTACAGTTCCCTCCCCTCTGCTCGGGGGATAATTGGGAAGTAACTCAATTATCTCCCAGAGCAGAGGCAATCGCCATTTTAAACACAAGTCACAAAAACACATAAAAATCCATAACTACATAACGGCCGAACATTTTACATTCGTATTGCATATCCCCAGATAGCCTGGATCTGAGTGCACATTATTGGAGAATAGCGCTCAGATCCCATTCGCACAGTTCAATCGCCATGGAGTCAAAGTCTCTTTCAGTTCTTCGGTATGCGATTGACTCCATGGGACGGCTATCTGGGTTAAGTCCATTCGTGTGGTTGAATCTCCCGAACGGCTGGCATTCGTATACTTTTGTCGATTGAGAAGGGGAGGTCGACGGCTTCAGCGGTGTTCGGCTGAAAAAGTGTCCGTTTTCAGATCCATGAAATAATCGTCGAACACCGCTGGTCGTTCGCATGGACAAAATGGCCGCCGCCTCGTGGTCGACATACGAACGACGACCACCCGGCATTCGGTTTTAATTGAGAAGTGTCTGTGGTTAACCGCAACGTTCTAATTGGGATCAATAGGTTAACCAGCAGCACACTTCTCTTCTGGGTGGCCGTCCGTTCGGTAGTTCCGTTCGACAAAAAAAACGACATTCCCTTGAATAAAGCATACGAATGGGGAAATTCATGTAACCGGCAAAACAGGCGAACAAAGTATTTGTAATCCAGACAGATGGGTCTGTCACAAAGGGTATCATAAGACAAAGTAGGAACTACTTTATCTTATGAATGGAAACTTTTATGCTAAATATGTAAAATGTAAGCTTCCACGTGCCATTTTCCATCAGCTGTAACTCTAAAGTTTAATACATGAAAAGGTATGTATATAAAAAAAAAAGGTAGATGAAAAATGATGCGCCCATTTTGCTTTCTCACACATATGTGGGAATACAATGATGAAATTGCTCCTGGTAGCTTCATCTGCCTGAAAGGGAATACTGGACAATGGAGGTACAAGAGTGGAGTGCTAAAAATAATTACATCGCTCTTCCTCTTTTCCCTGCAAAACAACAACAAACCTACAAGCGATAGTGCTAGTGACTAATGACAACCCTACTTCTTATTAGTTCCATGATACTAACATGCTTTAGGAGTTTGCTAATTTTTCAAACCCTGTGTAGTATACATGCACATACATATGTATATAATATAAATGTATACAAATATCTAAAGAGCAATGTGATCAGTACACCATCTTGATATTCCTTTTCCTCTGTCAATATTCTTGTAATTTCCATGCAATGTGGCTAAAATATGAAGTTGGGGGTTTGATAGCCAAGGAGTTGAACATAATTTACTATCCACATAGACATGCCAAACAAAGCATTCATGATTTGACAACATTATTCTCTGAGTACTCAATGCCTCTCGCAGTCCACATTCACACATTGCTTACAACAATTCATACACTGTGCAAAGTATTCACATACAGCACTCACAGACTGTGAATACACACACACTGCTTTCATTTGTTGATATAGTTCCCTCATCATTCACATAGCATTTGCACTTGCCCACTGCATTGGTGAACTAAACAATGACAGACACTTTTCCACAACATTCACATACAATCCCAAATATTTACACACTTCTCACAGCATTTACAAACACCGCAAATTATTATACACTGCCCAAGAATTTATCGCACACACACACACACACACACCTATACATTAACATTCTTTGCTAAGAGTTCACACATCCGTGTGGCTGGTTAGTTGAACAGTTGCTATAGAATCCTCCACATACAGGTTTGCCAGAGGTTAAACTCCTGCCTTGATTCTACTGCCAGCTTTCTCTTTCTAGACAGAGCTGGGGCAGTGCCAACTTGTTGTTACAGTAAACTTTAGACTAATTCGGTAATTAAAGCTGTTCATGTGCTTTAGTACCTGGTTCTCCTACAGTACATAGGTGAAATGTGTGTGTCTGCACAGCATAATAAAACTACTGTAAATGCAATACTGTACTTGAAATGTGAATCAATGTGCACTGCAAATGTTATCTATTATAGTATAAATAAACCATTGACTTCTAAATGTAATACAGTTTAACACAGAAGGCATTAGTAAATGTGAGTCAGTGGAATGTATACATAAATGTATTAATTTACCTGGGCGTATAAAGATACATCCACAAATAATTTATAAAACATATAAAAGGCTTTCAGGAGGAAACAACAAAAATCTAAATCATGTGTCTGCATATGGTTTGGATTCTTACACAATACAAGAGAAACTGAAATTGTACTCACAGTGTACAGGTCCTTTTGAGAAAAAAACATGCAGTGTCACTATCCTCTTCCTGGTTTGATAGGAAGTGTCCAAAACTTACTACTACCAATGCTTGCACAGCATATGCAACAGATTATATAGAAAACAATCAGCCAACTGGGACAGCCCTAACAAGTATTGCTTGCAAATGTGACATTTTGCTTGGTATGTTAATCATTTGTTTTCCAACTATACAAAGTAAATGACTGGTCTAATGACACTGTGACTAATTCTCCACTGCTTAAAAACCGTGTACCAAAGACAATATTAGCAGATAATAAGTCTTACTCATATTCTGATAATCAAAACAGCAATTTTTAAAATTATATTATCAACAGATTGTCTAGGAATGTTCCACTGAAGATTATTTATAATAATCTTATTATTATTTATAGAGTACCAATAAATTCTGCAGGGCTGTACAATGGAAGGACTAACAGACATTCATTTGTAACCTGACGAGTTGGATGCACAGGAACAGAGGAGTTGAGGGCCCTGCTCAATGAGCTTAAATGCTAGAGAGGGTGAGGTATAGAAACACAAGAGGTAAGGGTATTTTACACATATAGCAAAACACATAAACAAAGAGATAACGAAGACACACAGAGATAACACAGACACACAGATAACACATGCACACACAGATACAACACATACACACACATGACATATATACAGATCAAAGATAACACCAACATACACACCTGATCGTCTGCAAAGCCTGATTCCCCAACTTTGCAAGCCCATTACTTCAGTGAGCAAGCCTGATGGTTTGAAAAGCCTGATTCCCCAACTTTGCAAGCCCATTACTTCAGTGAGCAAGCCTGATCGTCTGCAAAGCCTGATTCCCCAACTTTGCAAGCCCATTCCTTCAGTGAGCAAGCCTGATCATCTGCAAAGCCTGATTCCCCAACTGTGCAAGCCCATTACTTCAGTGAGCAAGCCTGATCGTCTGCAAAGCCTGATTCCCCAACTTTGCAAGCCCATTCCTTCAGTGAGCTAGCCTGATCATCTGCAAAGCCTCATTCCCCAACTTTGCAAACCCATTACTTCAGTGAGCAAGCCTGATCATCTGCAAAGCCTGATTCCCCAACTTTGGAAGCCCATTATTATTAAAAAGCCTCCCTACCCTCCTCCCCCCCATACAAACACTGTCCCCATACACACACTGCGCCACAAACACTGTCCCCTACACACACTGCGCCACAAACACTGTCCCCATACACACACTGGTCCACAAACATTGTCCTCATACACACACTGCCCCCATACACACACTGCCCCACAATCACTGTCCCCATACACACACTGCCCCACAAACACTGTCCCCATACACACTGCCCCACAAACACTGCCCCCATACACACACTGCCCCCTATACACACTACACACACTGCCCCACAAACACTGTCCCCATACACTTCACCGCTCACACACTTCTAACTACTACACTGAGCTTATTGTGCCTGGATTATTTATTTAAATAATCTACAAGTGCCCCTCCCGATATCAGGCTCTGGATCTGCCACTGTCCCAACCCATGCTCATTATTACATTTATAGATTGTCTGTCACACCCACATTTTAGTTAGGTTAAAAAAAACTAAAAAAACTGCCTCTTATTAGTACACTTCTGCACTTTCTTTACCCATAAAACATAATATTTTCCCTACTCTTGATATTCCAATTATTTCCAATTTTTATTTTTCACAGTTTAGCAATGATCTGTTTTCTCCTCCTTTTTATTTCCTCAGTCTCCCTCAGTATAAAAATCTCTCCTTACACCCACTTCACTCATTCCCCCATCCACATTTACATCTGCCCCTCTCTGCTACACTCCCCCCTTCTCTCATCTCATGCCTTACACTCATTTTTCCTCTCTCTCACTCCGACCCACAATCGATCTCATACAATGCATACAAAACCCATTCACACCTCCTGTCACTTTCTCTCCTCCTACTTTTAGCAGCTGGTGATGTCTCTCCCAATCCAGGGCCCTTCACCTTCTCTACAGACACTAAGACAACCAGAAACCCCACAAACCTCATCGCAATACCCTGCCCTTTACCCTCACTTACCAAAATTCATTGTGCACTCTGGAATGCCTGCTCCATCTGCAGTAATTTAAAATCAATAACCATACACAACTTTTTCATCTCAAACTCCCTCACACTGCTTGCACTTACAGAGACCTGGCTGTCCCCCTCTGATAGCGCTACTCCTGGCTCTTTATGTTTTGGTGGGCTACAATTCTCTCACACTCTCAGACTCAACTGTAAAGGAGGTGGCATAGGCATCCTTCGCTCCCCTCAATGTACCTTTCAACCAATCATAACTCCCCCTGCCCTATACTTTTCTTCTTTTCAAGTTCACACTGTCCGCCTATTTAAACCCACTCCTTTAAGGATTGCTATCATCTACCGTCCCCCGGTTATCCTAGAATATTCATTGAGCACTTTTCTTCCTGGCTTCCCCACTTCCTCTCATCTAGCACTCCTTCCCTTATACTTGGGGATTTCAATATCCCAATCAACAACCCCAATTGCACTGATGCCTCTCGTCTGCTCTGTGTAACCTCCTCCTTTGGCCTTACGCAATGTCCAATTTAGCAACCCATACAGCGGGAAACATTCTTGATCTTGCCTTCACCAACCTCTGTACTGCCTCTAATCTCTCCAATATTCCTTTTCCTCTATCTGACCACCATCTGCTTACTTTTGACATTGGCATACCTAAGACCCAATTGACACCACCGTCTGAACATCACTCTAATTTTACCTATCTCAAACCTCACCTGTCCTAGTTCTGCAACCTCCTTCTACAATTCCACCCTCTCCTCTCAACTAGACATCATGGCACCTTGTACAGTTAAACGCTGCAGGCGCGCCCAACAACAACCCTGGCACACCAAGCTCACTCGATACCTCCAAAAATGCTCCAGAACTGCTGAACGCTGTTGGAAGAAAGTCTCACTGTGCATCTGACTTTCTCCACTATAAATTTATGCTGAGCTCATACAGCTTGGCTCTTTCCTCTGCAAAAGTTAATTACTTCAATACCCTCATAACCACACTCTCCCGCGAACCCAAACGACTATTTCACACATTTAACTCTCTTCTTCGCCCTGCTGTTCCTCCTCCACCTACTAACTTGACCGCCTCAGACTTTGCAACTCACTTCACTGACAAGATCTCTACAATCAGAGAAGAGATCTCTCATCTTTCTTCTTCCCCTTACAATACTTCCCCTAATTTCACTCCGTCTGCGTTCATTCGCACCCGCTACAATGGAAAAGGTTTCTGCTCTGCTCCAGTCCTCCCGCCCCACCACCTGCTCCCAAGATCCAATTCCCTCGCATCTCATCTGTACTGTCTTCTTCTCTTTCTACCCCCTTTCACTAAAATTCTCAATCTCTCTCTCTCTCCTCTGGTATATTTCCATCGCCCTTCAAATATGCAACTGTGAATCCAATTCTAAAGAAGCCCAATCTTGACCCTAACTCCCCATCCAACTATCGTCCTATCTCGCTACTGCCTTTTGCATCCAAGATCCTTGAAAGAATTGTGAATGCGAGATTGACAGACTTCCTCGAGTCCAACTCTCTGCTAGACCCGTTTCAGTCTGGTTTCCGCGCTAAGCACTCTGTGGAAACTGCACTGACCAAAGTATCCAATGATCTACTCGCTGCAAAATCTCATGGTCACTACTCTATCCTAATTCTCCTTGACCTGTCTGCGGCTTTTGATCTGATACCATTGGTTGTAGAGTCAAGGTTATCAGTGACAACTCTCTTCAGCTGTGTCTGGTCAGGTGTCTGGTTCTTGGCCTATAAAAGCCATTTCCTGTCTCTGTACCTTTGCCAGATTATTGTGGTTCCTGTACTCTCTAATCAAGCGTGTTCCTGTTTCTCCTTCCTGTTGCTGAATTTGGACTGTTTTGACTTTGCTGCTTCTCCTTCCCACTGACCTCGGCTTGCCTCACTACGATTATCATCTTTCTGTTCCAGTCTCCCATCTCTGCTTAAGACCAGAAGGCCACTCAAGGCTCAGGGGCTCAACCACCTGGGTAACGAGTGGCTACCTCTGGCAGAAAAAATTGCTGATCTGGCTACTGGACTCCAAAACTTTGTAACAATATCATTACAGAATAATCTGGCACATTCATGGAGACCGTCGGATCAGATTCTGCATTGGCCCAGCAGGTTGCTTTTAATGCAAGAATTATGCAGACCCAGGCACAGACCATTCAAGTGCTGCAGGATCAGGTAGCTGAACTGCAAAATGAAGTTCGATCAATAGTGAGCTTACCAGCTACAGGTCACATGATGTTGCGGCTGCTGCTACTACTACTGTTACACCTGCACAAGATGCCCGCTTGCCTCTACCAGAAAAATTTGAAGGAGACAGCAAAAAATTTAGGGGTTTCCTAAATCAATGCCGTTTGCATTACATGATGTTACCTAACCGTTTTCCATCTGAAAGAGAGAAGGTGGGATTTATTTTCTCCATCTTCAAAGATGAAGCCCTGGCCTGGGCCTCCCCTTTTCTGGAACAGGACAGTCCAGTCTTGGGAAATTTAAAAGACTTTCTTGAGGCCATGTGCCTAGTTTTTGATGATCCCAATCCGGTGCTACAGCAGAAGCCACTCACCTTCATTTACATCAAGGGAGGCGCTCTGTGGCTGAATACCGTATATACCCGTGTATAAGTCAAGAAATTTTACCTGCAAAATTAATGTTATATTGCAGGCTCGACTTATACACGGGTGTGAGGGGGGAATAGCCGCATCATAGTGGTGCCGCCGGACCGGGCGGCCGCCTAGCCGGTCCGGTGGCATACTTACTTTCATGCTTTCTGACAGTGAAAGCATGAAGAAGGAGGGTGGCTGCAGCGGCTGCGGCGGCATAATCAGGGTAGTGAGAGGGAGGGGGCTGTGGGACCGGCGGGAGCACATAAAACCACTCTCCCGCCGGTCACTTTCTCTTACCCCTCCAGATGGGCCAAATCAGCTCACCCCTCCAGATGGGCCAAATCAGCTCACCCCTCCAGATGGGCCAAATCAGCTCACCCCTCCAGATGGGCCAAATCAGCTCACCCGTCCAGATGGGCCAATCAGCTCACCCGTCCAGATGGGCCAATCAGCTCACCCGTCCAGATGGGCCAATCAGCTCACCCCTCCAGATGGGCCAATCAGCTCACATTATGTTAAGGGCTGCTGGGATACATTACATCATATCCCAGCAGCCAAGTGTTTGAAGTAGAGCAAAAGTGTTTATAATCTAGTGAGTTTCTGTCAGTGTGTATGTTTGTTTGTCAGTGTGTGTTTGTCAATGAATGTGTGTGTGTCTGTGTGTATGTTTCTGTCAGTGTGTGTTTCTGCCAGTGAGTGTACGGTATGTGTTTCTGTCAGTGAATGTGAGTGTTTCTGTCAGTGAACGTGAGTGTTTCTGTCAGTGTACGGTATGTGTTTCTGTCTGTGAGTGTGTGTATGTGTTTGTGTCAATGAACGTGTGTGCTTCTGTCAGTGAACGTGTGTGCTTCTGTCAGTGAACGTGAGTGTTTTGTCAGTGTACGTGAGTGTTTGTGTCTGTGTGTGTGTGTGTACGGTATGTGTTTCTGTCAGTGAATGTGTTTGTATGTGTTTGTGTCAGTGAATGTGTGTGTTTCTGTCAGTGAACGTGAGTGTTTCTGTCAGTGAACGTGAGTGTTTGTGTCTGTGTGTGTACGGTATGTGTTTCTGTCAGTGAATGTGTGTGTTTGACAGTGAATGTGTGTGTTTGTCAGTGAATGTGTGTGTTTGTGTCAGTGAATGTGTGTGTTTGTGTCAGTGAACGTGAGTGTTTCTGTCAGTGAACGTGAGTGTTTGTGTGTGTGTGTACAGTATGTGTTTCTGTCAGTGAATGTGTGTATGTGTTTCTGTCAGTGAACGTGAGTGTTTGTGTCTGTGTGTGTACGGTATGTGTTTCTGTCAGTAAATGTGTGTGTTTCTGTCAGTGAATGTGTGTGTTTCTGTCAGTGAACGTGAGTGTTTCTGTCAGTGAACGTGAGTGTTTGTGTGTGTGTGTACGGTATGTGTTTCTGTCAGTCAATGTGTGTATGTGTTTCTGTCAGTGAATGTGAGTGTTTCTGTCAGTGAATGTGAGTGTTTCTGTCAGTGAACGTGAGTGTTTCTGTCAGTGAATGTGAGTGTTTCTGTCAGTGAACGTGAGTGTTTCTGTCAGTGAATGTGAGTGTTTCTGTCAGTGAACGTGAGTGTTTGTGTGTGTGTACGGTATGTGTTTCTGTCAGTGAATGTGTGTGTATGTGTTTCTGTCAGTGAACGTGAGTGTTTGTGTCTGTGTGTGTACGGTATGTGTTTCTGTCAGTGAATGTGTGTTGTGACAGATCCATCTGTCTGGATTACAACTGCTTTGTTCGCCTGTTTTGCCGGTTACATGAATTTCCCCATTCGTATGCTTTATTCAAGGGAATGTCGGTTTTGTCGAACGGAACTACCAAACGGACGGCCACCCAGAAGAGAAGTGTGCTGCTGGTTAACCTATTGATCCCAATTAGAACGTTGCGGTTAACCACAGACACTTCTCAATTAAAACCGAATGCCGGGTGGTCGTCGTTCGTATGTCGACCACGAGGCGGCGGCCATCTTGTCCATGCGAACGACCAGCGGTGTTCGATTATTTCATGGATCTGAAAACGGACACTTTTTCAGCCGAACACCGCTGAAGCCGTCGACCTCCCCTTCTCAATCGACAAAAGTATACGAATGCCAGCCGTTCGGGAGATTCAACCACACGAATGGACTTAACCCAGATAGCCGTCCCATGGAGTCAATCGCATACCGAAGAACTAAAAGAGACTTTGACTCCATGGCGATTGAACTGTGCGAATGGGATCTGAGCGCTATTCTTCAATAATGTGCCCTCAGATCCAGGCTATCTGGGGATATGCAATACGAATGTAATATGTTCGGCAGTTATGAAGTTATGGATTTTCATGTGTTTTTGTGACTTGTGTTTAAAATGGCGATTGCCTCTGCTCAGGGAGATAATTGAGTTACTTCCAATTATCCCCCGAGCAGAGGGGAGGGAACTGTACTGCATGCTGGGAGTATTGTGGGGATGTATGTCCAAAATGTCCCCATGTCCTTCTGTGATTTCAGTCTCCCATTTGGTCCCCTAGAGGAATGTCCACCAAGTGGGAGACCTGAATAAATACCGGGCAGGTAGCCCACAGTAAATCAGTTCGTGTTTTACCCTCAAAGCGGAGCTTGGTCTCGTTATTGGGGGGATTTGGTTACCAGCGACTAGAGACTGCTTATTTGGATTATTTGCCGCTTGGGAGATATTGACGTTCGGTTACTATTTGCCGTTCGTGGATTTGCAGCTCGTGAAGGGAATTAGCCATACAGGTACCGTTCGGGAGTTTGGAGTGTTCCCTGGCTGGCGGTTCGCATGGTTTTACTATACCCGCTACCCGACCACATTATTGCGAACGGGGAATACTCGCTAAACGGCGGTTTGTACATTTCATTACTGGAGGTACCGTAACATGTGTGTATGTGTTTGTGTCAGTGAATGTGTGTGTTTCTGTCAGTGAACGTGAGTGTTTCTGTCAGTGAACGTGAGTGTTTCTGTCAGTGAACGTGAGTGTTTGTGTCTGTGTGTGTACGGTATGTGTTTCTGTCAGTGAATGTGTGTGTATGTGTTTGTGTCAGTGAACGTGAGTGTTTCTGTCAGTGAACGTGAGTGTTTCTGTCAGTGAACGTGAGTGTTTGTGTGTGTGTGTGTACGGTATGTGTTTCTGTCAGTGAATGTGTGTATGTGTTTCTGTCAGTGAACGTGAGTGTTTCTGTCAGTGAACGTGAGTGTTTCTGTCAGTGAATGTGAGTGTTTCTGTCAGTGAACGTGAGTGTTTCTGTCAGTGAATGTGAGTGTTTCTGTCAGTGAATGTGTGTGTATGTGTTTGTGTCAGTGAATGTGTGTGTTTCTGTCAGTGAACGTGAGTGTTTCTGTCAGTGAACGTGAGTGTTTGTGTGTGTGTACGGTATGTGTTTCTGTCAGTGAATGTGTGTGTATGTGTTTCTGTCAGTGAACGTGTGTGTGTTTCTGTCAGTGAACGTGAGTGTTTGTGTGTGTGTGTGTGTACGGTATGTGTTTCTGTCAGTGAATGTGTGTATGTGTTTCTGTCAGTAAATGTGTGTATGTGTATGTGTTTGTGTCAGTGAATGTGTGTGTTTCTGTCAGTGAATGTGAGTGTTTGTGTCTGTGTGTGTACGGTATGTGTTTCTGTCAGTGAATGTGTGTGTATACGGTATGTGTTTCTGTCAGTGAACGTGAGTGTTTCTGTCAGTGAACGTGAGTGTTTCTGTCAGTGAACGTGCGTGTTTCTGTCAGTGAGTGTTTCTGTCAATGTGTGTGTACGGTATGTGTTTCTGTCAGTGAATGTGTGTATGTGTTTGTGTCAGTGAGTGTGTGTGTGTTTGTGTCTGTGTGTATGTTTGTCAGTGAACGTGTGTGTTTCTGTCAGTGAATGAGTGTGTTTCTGTCAGTGAGTGTTTCTGTCAGTGAGTGTGTTTCTGTTAGTGAGTGTGAGTGTTTCTGTCAGTGTGTGTGTTTCTGTCAGTGTGTGTATGGTATGTTTTTCTGTCAGTGAATGTGTGTGTCAAGAGTCAATGAGTGCATTTGTGTATGAGCCAGTGAGTGCGTGTGTGTATATATTAAAGGAACAGTATAGGGTCAGGAACACAAATGTATTCCTGGCCTTATAGTGTAGGGTCCCTGACCCCCTCTTGCCCCCTAAGCAAGAGGGGGCCAGTGTAATATATACACTATATATTAAAGGATACACTATATACGCCATATATTAAAGGAACAGTATAAGGTCAGGAACACAAATGTATTGCTGGCCTTATAGTGTAGGGTCCCTGGCCCCCTCTTGCCCCCTAAGCAAAAGGGGGCCAGTGTAATATATACACTATATACACACTATATATTAAAGGATACACTATATACGCTATATATTAAAGGAACAGTATAAGGTCAGGAACACAAATGTATTCATGGCCTTATAGTGTAGGGTCCCTGGCCCCCTCTTGCCCCCTAAGCAAAAGGGGGCCAGTGTAATATATACACTATATACACACTATATATTAAAGGATACACTATATACGCTATATATTAAAGGAACAGTATAAGGTCAGGAACACAAATGTATTCCTGGCCTTATAGTGTAGGGTCCCTGGCCCATAGTTAAGGCGTACTATGCTGCCCTGCACACTATGGGCTTAAACACTGTCAGGGCAGCTGTCAGAAAGCACGAACTGAAGGAGGGAGCAGACAAAACTACCGAATGATGCTCCCTCGCGGCTCCCACAATGCACAGCATAGCCACATCATAGAGTAGTGTTTACTCCGTGATGTGTCCATGCTGGGAATTGTGGGTACCACGAGGGAGCATGATAGAGAGATATTTGTGTTATATTTCCAGTCTCTCACGTGCAAGGTCAGCCTTGGGAGAAAGGGAATAGAGAGACACAAGGGGAGGGGGAGAAGGAGACATAGAGACACACAAAAGGGAGGGGAAGAGAGACACACAGGGGATAGGGGATAATGAAACATGTGCAAGAGAGAGACACAGGGGGAGGGAAAAAGAGACAGAGGCGGAAGATAGAGACTGGGAAGAAAAGGGGAGAAATGGACACATAGGAGCAGTGAGGGGGAGAAAGAAACATACTGGTACACCATATAAGGGAACTTGATTGTCTATTTACTCTTGTTTGTTGTCAAATGATTAAGATTACGGTACATTAATAACAGAATATTTTCGGTAAATTCTTATCTTCAGAAAAATGAGTTTTGCAAAGAAAACAAGAGCTTCTTACACTGCTGCACTTAAATTGAAAGTTATTGAACGTGCAAAAGAAGCCAATAATAGTGTAGCTGCAAGAGAGTTTAGCATCAGCGAAAAACTCGTAAGAGATTGGAGGAAAAATGAGGCTAAATTGCAAGCCATGCCGAAGTTGAAGAAAGCATTACGTTTCAAAGCTACACCTTTTGATGGAATGGAAAAGGATTTAAATGACTGGATAATGGAATGTAGACAAAATGGATATGTTGTGACTCGCTCGAGCATTCGAAGACGAGCACTTCAGATAGCAAAAGAAAAATATTTGGCGACTGAAGGTATGACAAAATTTAGAGCATCGTCTGGTTGGTGCACACGATTCATGAACCTATATGGATTGTGTCTTCGTCAGCGAACAAAGATCGCTCAGAAGCTGCCTAAAGAGCTGGACGAAAAGGTCATGTCATTCCACAAAATCATTATCAAACAGAGAAAAAAGAATGGTTTCGCTCTGAATAACATTGGTAATATGGATGAAACTCCGATGACATTTGATATGCCTGGCAATCGAACTGTAGAAAGCGTTGGAGAAAAAACTGTACTTATAAAAACAACCGGTCATGAAAAGTCACATTTCACTGTTGTACTGTCTTGCCTGGCAGATGGCACTAAACTGCGCCCGGTAATAATATTCAAGAGGAAAACAATGCCAAAGAATTTAAAAATTCCGGCAGGAGTAACTGTTCGTGTTCACCCTAAAGGCTGGATGGATGAGGAGGGTACAAAGTTGTGGCTGCGCAATGTGTGGGGCAGGCGACCAGGCGCAGCGCTAAGAAAATGTCCGTCGTTATTGGTGTGGGATATGTTCCGTGCGCATATAACAGAGGATGTGAAGGATGAAGCAAAAAAAATGGCAACCACGTTAGCAGTGATTCCAGGCGGCCTAACATCAATGCTCCAGCCACTGGATGTCTGTCTCAACAAGCCTTTCAAGGACCGAATACGCAATATGTGGCAACAATGGATGTGTTCTGGTCAAGCAAAGTTAACGAAAGGAGGAAACTTGAAGAAACCAGACATTGATTTGATATCAAAATGGGTAAAGGATGCTTGGGATTCAATATCACCAGAAATGATCAAGAAGTCGTTCCTGAAATGCGGAATTAGTAACGCTATGGATGGATCAGAGGACGACGCCATCTATGAAGAGAAAGATGAATCGGCTTCATATGCCAATTCAACAGATGACGACAGCGAAGACGACGTTTATGCTGATGGCATCACCGAAGAACAATATCGTGACTTATTCGGACATTCTGACGATGATGAGTCAGAGTTTGAAGGATTTGTATAGGCCAAACAATGTTTGTGCTATTTTGGAGGGCATAACTAAAAATTCCCTGTAATAAGTTTAAGGAATTCGTTACAGTTAATAAATTAAATGTTCATGTTCATGATTGCTGATTTTTTTTAAATCCAGTTTTTAACTGACATGTTTGATTGTTCCAGGATCTTAGGTAAAATCTGACAAAATTATATATAAAAAAAAAAAAATCACAGAATTTCATAGCCCCAAGTTTTACCCTCGACTTATCCACGAGTCATAGCATATTTCTTAATTGTTGGTCACAAAACAGCACTCGACTTATACACGAGATCGACTTATACACGAGTATATACGGTATAAGTGAGACAAAAATAGTTTTGTACTGATAAATATGCAGACTCCTCACTTATCTAATGAATTCACATTGGGGCAATTAGAGGCTGTAATTGTATTGTGTTTGTGTGATTATGCAATGTATTCATTTTTAGACTTCTTAACTGAAGTGTTCATTTAAAGGAACACTATAGGGTCAGGAACACAAACATGTATTACTGACCCTACTGTGTTAAAACTACTTGGCTGATCTCATCAGAAGTTAAGGAGGACACAGCCCTGGCCAATCAGCATCTCCTCATAGAGATGCATTTTTATGAGGAAAGTTCAGTGTCTACATGCAGAGGTTGGAGACACTGACTGTCCCCAGGAAGCCCCACCAGCAGTCATCTGAGGAGTGTCCAATGGAATTATCACTAGGCTGTAATGTAAACACTGCATTTTCTCTGAAAATACAGTGTTTACTGCAAAAAGCTTGAAGGGAATTATTATACTCACCAGAACAAATGCAATAAGCTGTAGTTGTTCTGGTGACTAAAGTCTAAAGCATTTTACTAAGGATGGGGAGTAGCCATAGTTTTGTACCTGTCGTCTATGGTAAGGGACAGAGAGACAGAGAAAGGAATATCTTTGCTCACTTGTACTTTTGCACCATTGCGTGTCCCTAAATTTGTTTTAGCAACGCTCTCAGTAATACCTTTCCTAGAGAATGATCAGGTGCCTGTCTTCTGCAGTGTGTGTTTTATTTATTTTTTTACTTTATTTGCCATGAAGTAAGACTTGTTCCAAAAACTGCATAAGATTGGCAGAATGTAGAATGTAAACAGAACACCCCATGTAAAATGCACGTGATAAAAGATTTCTCAAAAGTATAAATATTACTTTTAACCTGCTGAGTGTTTGATGTAAGGAAGGTATTGGTATTTGTCAACCTCAGTATGCAGTCTTCATCATTTTTGACACCTGTTACATAAACATTGCTGTATGTGAACTTTAACTTTGCTAATCAGATATTGCTGTTTTGGTTTTGATATTTAATGCTGCCAAGATCTGTCCCACGATGCCAGCATTGTTTTCTGATCACACCTTTCGCCATTACGCCTATCTGCGGGACAGCCTTTCCCACCTTGTGCCAGCTCTCAGTGTAAGTTTAAAAAATAATCATTTTGGGGATTTGCTGCCAGAAAAGAGACTGACTATAGGGTGATACCCAAGGGTACATCATTCTGCACATTTAGGTAATGTAGATTTGATATGCTCTAAATGGTGAATAGAGCTTTGAAGTTAATTTCATGAGCTGGGACTAGAATATATATTTTGGCTTGCACTAAGTCACTACAATCCTATCTCTTCTGCAGGTTATGTGTGTATATATATTACCAATATCTATATCTATGTATGTACCAAATGTGCTTAGTTTCCATAATGTTTCTCTATCAAACATTTTATATATATATATATATATATATACATACACACACAAAAAGAAAGCGGCTCGATCCTCCTTTTCCTACAGAGCACCGCAATTATGGAACGACCTCCCACACACTTTCAAATCTTCCACAAGCCTAAAATACTTTAAGAGATCCCTCTCTACATATCTCAAAACAGAATGCACCTGTCATGGTTGATTATATATTTCCTATCTGTTCTATGTTAAATTTTGTATATATTTCGTATTAATATTGTTTTTGTATTTTATTGTACCCTATTGTATCAATGCAATGTTTTGTGAACCCAGGACATACCTGAAAATTAGATAAATCTCAATGTATCCTTCCTGGTAAAATATTTGATAAATATAATTTGTGTATTAAATACTGGATCCTTAATGAATTACATTAATAAAATATGTTGTGTCAGAATAGGTCTCAAAATGTGCTTCCCTATAGTGCAGGTCCATGGGTAGCACTGTCATAGGCGACATTACCTCTAATGTATTAATTCCCTTTTAAAAACTAAAATAATGGTTACTCTTCACTGTAGATTAATCTGTTCTCATTCAAGTATGTTTGTTGTTATGATGAGCTAACACATCCCAATGTTACCTTGCGGACAAGTGTGGATGCTGTTGGCATTCAAACTTGTCTTCTGCATGCCAGCTTACAGATTAATATGTCAACTACAGCTATTCTAACTATAGAAGAGTCTGAAGCCGGCTAAGTTTGTTCCCACTACAAGAAATCTATTATCCGTCTATGTTTAAACATGGTTTCTCCTGACTGTTAAGATTTATTTATTTTAATCTTCTTATCCTCAGTTGCCGGGTGTGAAGTGGTCATGGATTCCAGATTTGGAAAGAGAGGCCCCTCATGAAGACCCCTCACAGCAGTTCCTGCAACACAGCCTGGAGAGAGTCCATAACCTTCAGCACCTTGGTTCACAGGGGACACAGGAACTGCTCGAATTCACCATTCGGTAAATAAAATCACAATTGTATCTGTCTTGTCATAAATATCTTCAAGGTGCATATACTTCCAGTACCATGCCAGCTCCTTGTAACTTCATTCAACTTCCACTGCATTCCATTTGCTTGATACATTTATGAAAACCATAAAAAGTAAGATTAATGAAATAGGTGTTACACGCACTGATTTATATATTGTAGGGCAGTGAAGGCTAACCTTTTGGCATTGTAGCTAAACATCACCACTTGGGCTCTTTGCATAATTTGTTGATGGTGGCATCGTCGCTGAGTGTCCAGGGATGCGGGGAAGAGGAATTATACTTACCTAAACCTTTGCCTCGCTGGAATAACCATGTTCTTTTGTCAGGTCCTCTTTAACTCCTGGAGATTCAGCATGCGCATGCATGAGTACATGGAGGATCCTACAAGATCGCAGGACTCTCCATAGACAGAGCCTTTTCCCTACTTTGCTTTAGTATATCTTTTGCCTAGGATGAAATTTCAGTGATTGTATCTGTATGAAATACTCATTTTGGGAGGGGGGGTTGTTAATACAATAACACTGCTGTGCAAAAGATTGTCCATCACTGTCCTGCAGTATTTATATCTGTTATAATGATTCTTTACAATGGAGTTGTAGTGCTTATGGAGCCTGGAGTGTTTTTTGTAAGATTAAAAAGCATGTTGTTTTTTCTTTCCTTAGTGATCTGCAGAGAATCGGAGAGCTTCAGTACGAGCTTGCGGGAATGGCAGATTTCTCTGCTACTTATCTGCGTTGCCACTTACTGCTGATCAAGGTTTGGTTTTCATTGTATTTTCAGTGAATTAGGAAAGTGAAAGAGTCCAATGTTGCTTGTGGGAGTAGCCATCTTTAAAGTATATTTGTCATGCGTATACTGACTTGTACTCTGGAGTGGATATGCAACAAAAACAAAGCAAAATAAGCTAAAGTCTTTTGCAGCTTATGAGCTAAAATTAAAAAAAAAAGCAACCCCTCTCCCATCCCCCCACCTTAAAATATTCTTCTAGTTTTACCTCAAAAAGGAGAAAAACAACTATCTGGTGTCAATTGCAATCAATCCCTGTATTAACATGCTGTATTATAAATGTTTATTTTCTTCTCTGCTAAAAATGCAAAGTTATGTCAGTTATAAAAAGGACCTGCTCATTTGGACAAGACAGCCTCTCTAGACAGAGACCAGGCAACATTATTCACATGCACTAAACAAATGGTATTTCTAGTAAGCTGAAATCCTGTGTGTCTGTTTTCCCATTTCTGCTGCTTTATTTAAAAACATTGCAAGCATCAGCTGTGACAAATCTATTTGTGTTCTATTTTCAGGCCTTGCATGAAAAGCTGTGGAGTCTTGCAGCTCCTCTCTATGTCAGTCAGAATTCTGTGACAGCTGCTGCAGTGAAACAGGTAAATTAAGAATTAGTGTGTCAAACGGCAATAGCTTGGTAGTCTAAGTAGCACAGTCTAAAAAAACAAACAAAAAAAACAAAAACCCTCCTTTCGACTATTCAGTAAAAGTTTATAAATAATCATTATTTTGTGGATAAACCCAGTAATCTTCAGGTTCTTGATTCTATTACTAGAGATAAGTTAATTTGTAGTAATTACATAGCTATTTTACTTTTGCATCCTATGGGAAACCTGCCATTCTGCTAGCAGACATAAACATATCCCTAGTGATAAAATCCAGCCCCTTTTGTCTATCCCAGTTTTAAGACCTGTGATAAAGTATTAAAAACAAGCAATGTGAGCTGCCTGTCACGAAGAAGTTAGGTGCATGCTGGTAATATAAAGCAGTGTGAGCTGCCCGTCAGGAAGAAGTTAGGTGCATGCTGGTAATATAAAGCGTTTCACACATTGTAGAATTTGCTACACTATAACAATGACAAAAGGGAGAATCATCCTGACAGACAAGGAAAGAGTGACTTAGAGAGAAGGAATGATGTACAAAGCCATTGAGGTAAAGCAACACAAAGACGGTGACAGAGAGAGATAAAGGAGAAAGTTATACTGAGGAAAAAGTGGCACCAGAGTGGAGACAGTGGGGGATGACACCGAGTGAGAAAAAGAGAGAGAAAGTTACATTGAGGGAAAGCGATACATGACAAGGGAAAACATTTTGAATGCAAAAAGGGCAAGCAGAGTTCAATCCTAAAGCCAGTAGATGTAGCTAAGGTTTATACCCAGAAAAAAACACACAGGCTCACAGGAATGGCATAAACACAGAGTAACGATTACACAAAGACCATGATTATAGAACAAGCTGCTCTGCAGTGGCTTAGCATCATTTAGATAGGCTGGATTAATTGCATGACTTCTTCCCTTTTAATTCTTAAAGTTCTTAGAATTTAGTCATTATGACCCCCAGAGTTGGGAGAATGATAGGAATCAACACTTGCTGGTTCATTTTCATATCTCGGTAGCTATTGTGGGTGCGTCGGCGTAGTGACAAAGTTATGTTCCAGGATTCAGAGTTCCATTTCCTACTGTATGTCTTTGTCTGTTTAGATTTTTTGGAAACCATATGTATGTTGACTGAAATGTGTTGTTGGGGATTACAGTTTCACTTTTCAAAAGAAGTGTTTAATTAGCATCTCTACTTTGTTCTTAGATTTTGGAAGAAACTTACAAGATGGAGTTTATGTACAGTGGACTTGAGAACAGACAGGTGGCTATAATACATCACATGAGGCTACAAGCAAAGGCTCTACAGCTACTAGTGACAGCCCGAACTACTAAGGGGTATGCTACATCGAAACGTTAAAACATCCTGAAACAGCAGAAAGTACCTCTTGTAGACCTCCACTAGAGGCAGACTGAACCCTTCAATGAAAGCACTGTGTTTTCAGCTGTAGGGCTAAGGGAACAGGGACACTGCTCCCAGACCACTTCAATGAGATGAAGTAGCCTTTATCATCCTTCTTTTATCAGCCACGGTTAATGTCAATTCAGATATCCAGGTGGTTTAGTGGGTATTTGTAACCGTTTATATTTGTTTTATTTGAAACTGATGTAACCTCCACAGCGTAATTCATCTACTTTGTTACTATTTGTAACTCTAGTATGGAGATCACAGAGTTGACTCCTAGTTTGCTTTTTTTTTTTTTTAAATAAACTTGACATTTCAGGTTTAAGTAATAAACCAGTCCTGTGCTGGTTTGACTGTCTTTGGGGATATCGGATGTCTATACCTGAGCGTCTATCAAGTTTAGAGAATAAATCCATAGGGAGTGAATAGAGAGGTCAACTTTATTGATAATGGCTAAAAGAAGCACTTGCCAGGGATAGACTGCAATACAAAATTCAGGAGTATATTTATTTTTTAGAAAAACAGGAGTTAAACATTTTATGTCAACAAGAATAAAAAAATGTTTTTAAAGGTTAAATTGAAAGCCTTTGTTATTTCTATATAGTGTTAACGTATCCTTTGTTTACTTTTTCTCTGTCTCTGTCAGTGTGGAACCGCTGTTTGGAATGTGTGAACAATTCCTCCAAGAGGTGGATTCTATTCAAAGGTTGTTGAATTTTCTGATCTGTTTTGTTTTGCTTGTATTTAAATGTATGCAGAAGAAAAGCTATTGGATCCTTTTCCTTTTTTTTTTATTATTTATGTTAAGTTTCATCAGTATACATACTGTCAAAAAGAGACATTAGAATTTTAATCCCAGAAACAGGCGGCTGTTAAACCAAATAATTTGCTTGAACTGCTGGTGTTATACAAATAAATCCACAAATCATCCTTAAGGAGTGGGGTGGGGTCCGTCTGTTAAACTTTGTTGATAATGCTTTTTAATATTATTTAAGGAATGCTAATGTGAGAGGGAAAAATGATCAATCGCAATAGTAATGTCTTCTATTTTCTATTAACTATTTTAGTGAGAGAGCAAAACGGAAGAGGAGGAAAAAGGTGGGGTGGGATGCTCGTACTCTTACAAATTTGTGGGTGTATTCATGTGTTCACTGCTAATTGTATGCGTTTTACAATGTCTATTTCCTATTCCCTACAGATGCTTTATTTCAGAGCTCCCTCAGATGCAGGACAGTTTTGTGGATAAGCTGCTGGATCTCATGCCAAGACTGGTTAACTCAAAACCTCTAGAAATGGTTAAAATTCTCCAGACAACTTTGCGACAAAGCAGCTTCCTCCATCTAACCCTTCCTGAGCAGGTAAAGTCCTTTCTCTAATCACCAAAAGGAGAGACGGAATGTGGCAATGATTCTATTATTAATGTGTGACTGTCATGCAAAATGGTTTGATTTCAAATGATTCTTTACGTGTGTGTATATGTATTAAGGAAAATTGTTTCATACTTACCGTAATTTTCTTTTCCTGATCATTATTCATGGCAGCTTTTACTCATAGGTTATCCTGAAGAAATATAGAGCCAGATAGGAATTAAGGCCATGATAGCCAAACCTAGAGAAGTAACAAGGCTAGACAAACTCTCGTAATGAACCCATCTTGTAATGGATAAAAAAAAAAAAAAATTTTTAGAAAACCTCTATGAAACCCAGACACGGTCTAGAAATTATAGATTCATTATGTCAACAATAGAAGATAATGTCCTTCTCTGATATAAATTAAAAACCAAATAGATGGCATCATCAAATCAGAACCTTGACAAAGGCATAACTTCCAGAGATCATACTGGAACAAGCAGATAATGTTGGATGAGAACGGTCACACCATGCTATTAAACAGGGGGAGAATTACACTGAGAATCCTACTACTTTCTGGATGGATTTATTAAAGACAATTCACACTGCTTCATTTTGCCTTGTGAACTACTTACCTGTAGATACAGGAAATAAATCAATATCTGCCTGTCAGAAAGAGGCAGAGCCTAGTAGAGAAATAAGAGTCTGTTATTAAAACACTGCAACAATGACTATATATTGCAAAATCAGACTCACAACCATACCTCACACTGTGAATGAATTGATACAGTAATGATCAGTCACAGGAGAGGTAGAAACTAATAACACAAATAGATATTACTAGGCAAAGGCAAGAAGAACCATATCATACAGATTAGTTAAAAGAAACATCGGTATGAACCGTAGAATTTGTGGCAACTACTAAATTATATGTAGGCCAACCGCGTCAGTACCTACATTCAAAGATAAACCGATTGTAAATGGTACAGATTATACCAAACAGTAAAATCAAAATGATTAGAGACTGTTGTGCGATATAAGTAGGAGTTATATAAAAGGCAGGAGACTAATGTGAAAGTAGTAACCAGAGGCACATTATACATTGTGGCAACAGACACATAATAAGCAGGGTAGTAGAAGATATTCAGTTATCCTTATGAGAACAACAACCGCATACTTACTCTGACCTTATCTTCTGATAGTGATGAAGTACTTATGGCAGAGCCTATGGTTATAATAAGATCAGTCTGCAGCTTGTTTTACCTGCATAGATATCAACACCAATCCAAGCATATAATCAACAAGTATTTTCACAGAACTCCATGCACAGATTATACCACTCACATATACGGAGGTTGTGACTAACAGAAACCCACACACACAGGTTGTATTAGATTGGACTCGTATATAGAGGATGTGTCTTATATCATTCACATATATTGTGTTTCCACTAATACATCAAGCATATAGAGAACAGATATACTGAAGCAATGTCTCCAACTTACATACAGAGCATATAGAGAACACACACTGAGGCCGAGTCTTCAAACCAACTCTTACATAGACAATGTAGTGGATACATATACTTTGGCTGTGTCCTCATAGTAATTCATACAAAGAGCATTCAACCATACATAGAGCATATAGTTGATACTTATACTGAGAGCATATACAGGACACACACACACACTGAGACGGAGTCTTCATACCAATTCATACATAGAGCATAGATTGGAAACCTACTGATGCTGTACCACAAACCAGTTCATGTACAGATATTGAGGCCCAGTGGTCTGATATGCAGTATATTCTTCCACTGTGTGCAAAAGCCTGCTTATTTGTGATAATGCACAGATAACAGCAATCAATGCCACATGCCTTCATAGAAACCAGTGTCTGTGTGGACTTAGAGCTAGTTTTTAAAACCTGTCATATACATGTGTGTACTTCAATCAGTCACCCAAGAAAGTTCTCTTACGTTGGATATTTCTCTGTCTTCAGGACTGTGGAATACCAGCAGACTTTAAACAGCCAGGATATCCATTATTAGCACTCTTTTGCACCATGCCTCCTTGCATTATCAGCACTATTTTTATGCATCCTTTCATGTAAAAACTTACCTAAATGCTCACCACACAAACCTCCTAAATGTGACCTGTTTGTTAGAAGGAAGCCTAATGTAAGCAGCTGGGAGGGACTGAAAGAACAGAGACCCAGGTGCCCATACTAGTTTTAATCTAAATTACTATTGCACTTACCTGAACAGTTGCAGGCCTGTGTTTCAGCGGCAAAATGGGGATTTGAACAACTGACAGCCTAAACTGTTTAAACTATAGGCTTCCATCTGTACCCCATATGCCGTTCGTCATCAGAAGTGGGAGAAGGTTTAAACCAAACCCCAGACAAGGTGGAAAACATAGAAGAGGCATGCACACGTAGTCACCTTATGGAAGTGCTGTATACTGGGTCTTCAGGGATAAAGGCTTAGACTCGGCTGGGCCTCATGTATGCAGTGGACCGCTGTCATCCCCTCAGGGAGAGAGATAGGTCAGACCCCTGGTTGCTGAAGGAGGTACCCAGGCTGGCAACTCTTACCGATATGCTGTTTGCTGGGTCTTCAGGGATAAGAGGCTGAACCCTGGCCTGGCTTCATGTAGGCAGTATATCACATTCATCCACTGAGGGGGTACCCAAGCTGGCCTGTTGCTGGGTCTTCAGGGATAAGAGGCTGAACCCTGGCATGCAGTGGACCATTTTCATCCCTTTCAGGGAGAGGTTGGGTCCGACCCCTGGTTACTAAAGGTGGTACCCAGGCTGGCTACCTTACAATAGTGCTTTGCTGGGTCTTCAGGGCTTAGAGGCTGAACCCCTACAAAAATATTGCCTGGTGAGCATAGAAGAAACAAATCTAGGCCTGCATAAGCAGACTCCTTCCAAACTGCTGTGCAGGACAGGAAAAAAGACTGCCTGATGGGAAGGGGGGATGATCTATTTATACCAGTTTCAGAGTTCTATTTCCTGTCCTTTCTGCTGTAAGGGGAGGAGCTAACCCATGAGTAAATGCTGCCATGTTTGATCAGGAAAAATGCGTGCATTAATACAAATAAATCAGCCAGATGAACTGATAACAAATGCATAAATTCCGATGCGTTTATCCAATTTCGACTTTAAATCTAGCCCATTCAGATCACAGGTAAACATGACAAATCTATATGCTGCATTTTTCATCTAATGTGGCAGCCATATTGGGAAAGAAGGAAAAAAATTTTAAGTATATACTTAACTCTGGAGTTATCTATAAAAAGTGTTCTGAAAAGAGGTGCAAAGATGTAAAAGGGGCAGAACCACCAGTTCAAGGTGGCTGCTGGTTCCCGTGGTGACCACTTTTTAGAGAACTCATTTTTATACATAACCCATCTATAGTATTTGCTTACAGTTTTGCCAATGTGCAGATTACATTTTAACCCCTTAAGGACACATGACATGTGTGACATGTCATGATTCTCTTTTATTCCTGAAGTTTGGTCCTTAAGGGGTTAATATATCTGAAGCTGATCATCCACATTTTACTTATAGAAGTGTCACCAGAAATACTGTTTACTATCTCAACAGTTGTTGTATGTCCTTCGTGCACTCATTTCAACTCACAATGCTTATTATATTATTATAAGGTTGTATTTGCACAGGGCATGTCTAAAGTTCATGGGTGTGGAATTAGTATCACCTGATGTCTGGGTCATGTAGTGCCATGTAGGTCATGTAATGCCAGACAGGAATTCTTTTCCACAGGAAAGTGACAGGGTTGCTAGTAGGGCAACAGCCCCCCACCCATATGCCCCCTTTGCAAAGCCAAGCATGTGCTCTGCTCCTGCGGCAGGTACACACTGCTTTAAGTGCTCCCTTGTGAGCCCAGTGCCTAGTGAATGCGTTGGAGTGGATCCACCAGGTACTTTGGACGGGAAGTAGTGATTACTGTGGTATGTACCTTTAGAGGTGCAGACCAAACACACCCTTGCTGGACCATAAGATTTTTTTTAAATTTTTTTTTAAGGAATGGTAAACAGGACGAGCAACAACACAATGCACTAGCACACACTCACTGCAAGCAGCTGACGCAAAGCCACCAAACACACACTCTAGACATACACTTTGGGGGAGAAAATGAGACCATGTGATCAGGGCTCCAGGCAGGAGCTCCAGTCTATGAAATTGTATTGTGGGTCAGAACAGGTAACATGGGATATCACTTTAGTCCATGGGACAAGTCGTTTTTTTTTTTGTTTGTTTGTTTATTTTTCACAATTCACACCTCTGAACGTTATTGGCTAACACCTTTGGGAATTGTAATAAAAAGTTGCCACTAATGTAGCTCTTGTGTTGTTTTAATACTAACATTGTTATCCTTCCAGATCCACAAAGCTTCTGCCCAAATTATCGAGCCAGCAGCAGAGTCTGATAACCCAATTCGCTTCACCTCCGGCCTGGTTGTGGCTCTAGATGTTGACGCCACATTAAATCACGTACAGGAACCACAGAGCACAGTGAAAGTACAGGTACAATATATGATGTATACCAGGATAACTAAGATGTGGATTCCAGTTCGGCAAATATGAAATTGAATACATTAGATAATGTCGCTCATCAGTTAAACAAAGAACCCGCCTCCCATTTCTGGATTCTCCCACATTACTTTTGGGGATATTGTTTGTCGTTAGAAAAGCTTTGTTTGTTAAATAATTTTTCTTTATTATTTCATGTTATCATTCAGGTTGTATATCCAGATGGGCAGATGCAGATTATCCACCCTAAGCCATCTGATTTCCGGAATCCAGGCGAAGGCAGGCACCGGCTAATAACTCAGGTTTATCTTTCACATACAGCATGGACAGGTAAGGGCGAAATAAAGATGACTTAAAAAGAAATCAGACATAGGGCAGAAAGCTGGAGTGGTTAATGAAATTAGTGCAGGAATGTACTGTGTGAACATTAAAAGTGATCTTCGTTAGGAATGTGCAGTGGGTGAGTAAAAGGAATATACTGTGGAAATTAACACAGGTTGTCCATAAAGAGGTATTAGAATATGGTTGTCTCTCTGCTGGATCGATATAAAGATATACTCTAAATACCAGAACAACTTAATAAAGGAACACTATAGTCAACCAAAACAACTTAAGCTAAAGGAAGCAGTTTTGGTGTATAGATCAGGCCCCTGCAGTCTCACTGCGCAATTTGCCGCCATTTAGAGCACAGAGCAGGTTAGAGCGACATCCATGCCAGGGTACCACCAGAGGGATCAGCATAGAAGGTAAGAGACATAGTGGAACAATACCTGTCCCTTGCGGCGCTGTGCGATCTCTTTGCACTGTAGTTGGAGCCGGTCTGTGGATCCGGGAAAAAAACAACTGCCTCGGCTTGTCTAGGTGACATCAATGCTACCATGATGCACCTTAAAAAGTGCAGCAACCCCGGGCAAAAACATCTGAAGCGGAGGCCCGCAGCCTACCACACGGAACGACCACGAGTGGCTCACAGGGCCTTTCTCTCCACTGAGCCTCCTGAAACAGAGGTCTGACCCCAGCGATACAACTGCGGCCCTGCCATTTAAAATGGGGAAGAGATCGCAAAAAGCAAAATGGCGGCACCGGAGGAACAAACCGCCCAGGCCGAACCTCAAGACCCAATGCAGGATGACCCTTCCTTGCAAACTCCACCACATGTACCGTAACTGACTACTCCCAACTGCATAAATGTGGCAAATCTGGCCACCAAATAAGACATTAGAAATGTGGGAGACTCCTTCCGGGGGCCCAGCGTTTCTCACAGTGAAAGGTGCAGGATACCACACCTAGCAGTGTTTCTTTTTCTTGAAATCTTCCATTTTATAAAGTAGGAAAAAGGGGACACTCATCTAACACCTTTAGGGGGTTTGCAGCGTCCCGTTCATGAAGTCTAGTCCTTTCCTACTTGGAACTTAAGTAAAGTTTCCTCACGTTTTGCCTGCAAGATAGATGTAACAGGCAGCACAATAAAGTAATTGTTCTGCTTATCCAAGAGGAACATGATCAAGATCCAGATGTCTTTTTGTGGCACTGAAGAAGGAAGTCTTTGTTTGATGTGTAAACCCTAATAGTTCCCCCTAAGTTCACACCTTCGATATCAGATCTCTGGGTAAGCCCTACAATCCAATCCAACTCAAGGAGTCCTTACAGAAAAAACAGCACTGCTAAGGGTGACTCCATTAGTACAGTGTCCTTTAAATGAGTCTTCAGTAGAATTGATCTGCATGCTTGTCATTTTGCTATATGTTTTAGATTAGGTATTGGGTCCGTTGGGCCTTTTTGTTAGGGATGTTGCTAATTATTTTTATTTTTTTTGGCATGCTTAATCTGTCCAGTTTTCCTCTCTTTTATTCCTCTACTTTATGATAAATAAAATCTCTTGTGTCAGGTGAAATTTGTGAGGAAATTGAGAGGAAAAGCTCTTGTACATGTGTTGTCGTTACTAGTAGGATAGATCAGTATCTGAATAAGGACTATATATTCATATAGCTCTGTATTTTCAAATGTTTTACATTAACTTAAAGTCGTCCCATTTATCTTCCTTATACCAGAACCCTGTCAGATTGAGGTGAGACTGTTGCTCGCCTATAGCTCCAGCAGAAGCAAAGCGTCCAGTCGGTCTCCCACACCATGGGGAGACAGCACAGAATCTATCCCTTCCACTGAGAACAGCACAGAGGGCACAATCCATCTTAGCAAACCTGTTAAAGTCTTCCTCATGCCTAAACCAGCCAGGCGGTAATGGATATACTTGTATGGATATATGTCTTTCCTGGTGTTGGGAAGCATTGCATTGCAAGGACACAGATAAGGACATGTCATGTGAGGCTCACTTGGGATGAACAAACTTTCCTACTCCAGGTGTTGTTGGATCACAACCTCCTTTACCCTCAGCCAGCATTCAGGGTAACATGAACCAAAGTGTGGAATGTTACCACACTAGAGATTTTGACGTAAATTATTTTTGAGTGTTTCTTTCATACACTATCGGGATATTCAAAGCAAATAGTAAGGCATCAAGTAGAAAAATCTCGCTGTATTTTTATTTATTTTTATCTACTTTTGAGGTTCGCTTATAACATTGGAAGAAAATGTTTGTCAAACCAGCTGTTCCTATATGCTTCCTTACCATAAAAACACATCTACATGAATATCTGATTAGGGGTAAATGTGCATTCACATGCCCTTCTAAACTCCATAAATGTTTCCATCAATGTGAACTTAAACAATAAATACATAAAAGAAATGCTAAAGTCCAAGTTCTCCCCTCAACCCAAACCTCATTGGTAGAGGTCAGGGTGGATGGACTGCGAGGTGAAGGGGGAAAGTGCTACCGTTAGCTTTTTGCTATGTTGTTTTGGGCTGGCTAATAGCTAAAAGGCTAATCTCTCTGTATGTGCAGCAAAATGCTTCACATACAGAGTACAGTCATTGTGACCACTTTAAATATTTGAAATGGTCGTGGTACTTTGAATAACCCTTAAAGTTTAAAAACAACAATGCATCTAGAAGGGAAGTTGCTCCTAGATGGGATCATCATGGTAAGTAAAACTACTAAACTGATGCTTCTCCAGTGTATGTTGTGAGGACAAAAAAAATGAATGAAAAATAATGTAATGAATAGGAAAAATCCTTGCTTGTAGTTGCTTATTTTTTGGTTGAAAAAGATAATAGAAATGCACCAGGCAGTAAACAAAATATTGTACAAGGAAAATAAGTTAAAATACAGGCAAAATAAATAATGGGGAGACACTGCTAAGCAAGAAAGTGTGCGTCTCACGTCTAGCAGTAGCCTGTATTTGGATTTATTATATTTGTACGTTTACTTTATTACTGCTTTGTGCATTGCTATTCTCTTTTTCCCCAATAAATAAGCAACTACACTACAATGATTATCCCTGTTCATTACTTTGGAGATTCTTAAGAGTGCAATATACTTCATGCTTTTCATTCATCATAATAACTATACTGGTTTATTGCTTTAAATAGATCAGTCTGTGTTGATAAGAGTGATTGTGCTTATACATACATGCATTAAAGTTCATTGCCAAAAAAAAAAAGTTCATCTAAATGGATATTCATTTTGATCTATGTAATTGGAATGAAGGCTTCCCAGATGTGGACTTGCAGTTGATTATACTAGGGGCAGCAATCTAATTGAATACCCTCACATCACAAGGTAGTGTGGTGTTAAATATTGGAAACTTGTTTTGTTTCACTTTAAAAGCACAACAAATTTGATTATTACAAATGGAAATAATCTGTTAAAGACCCCTATCCCATGTACAATGTACTTTCTTTCCTTTTATTAAAGTGGTTTTGTGCAGGTGACCATTTCTACTTCAAGTATGTGAAAAGGTTAATCTATACATTGAACAAATGAAATTACCAGTGAATGTATATCTCAGAGTGTCACTGTCAGTGAAAACGTATTTCCATAAATCAGTTTGAAACAATATTATAAATATTTTCTTTGATACCTGCAGGGGACAGCGCCTAGCGGACCCCAGGTAAGAAGTCAAACTGTTCTGAAATAGTTTGACTTCTTATAATGGGGAGAGCCAGGGCACTCCTATTTGCTGGTTACGGTTCTTTGAGTGTTCCTTTATGCTGGATTTACCGCTAGATCATCTGTCAGTGTTTCACGGTGGGAACTGCTGTCTTGTAATTGTATTGCAATTTTCTAACCCTCAGTTATTGATTAAAAAAAAATAAAGGTTGAAGAAAGCATGTAATGTCAGCGGCCAATCAGGGTCAAATTTTCACAGTAACAGTATAGATATATTATTATTATTTATATAGCGCCAACTAATTCCGCAGCGCTTTACAATATTATGAAAGGGGGGTAAATTTACAATAAATTAGACAATTACACAGTGACGCCGGAACATTAGGTAGATGAGGACCTTGCTCAAACGAGCTTACAGTCTAGATGAGGTGGGTAACAAATACACAACAGGGCACCAAGGGTGACAGCCATTGTGCTGGAAACTAAAAATGGTTTGTTGAACTCTTTGCTGGAAATCGTTCGGGTATTTTAAAAAAAAGAAACTACTGAAGAGATATAAAATATATTGTGTCTGTTATTTTACAAAGACTATTTTTAATGACTGGCACTATAGTGGTCCTTTAATGTAAGTAACCTCTCCCTTACTCCCCCGCTCAGAGCGCACACATGTGCTCGGAGCCAATGAGAATGGTCCAATGAAATGTTCCTGTATGAGAAGCTATAGTCTGTAAGCTCGTTTGAGCAGGGTTCTCTTCAACCTATTGTTCCTGTAAGTTTTCTTGTAATTGTCCTATTTATAGTTAAATCCCCCCTCTCATAATATTGTAATGCGCTACAGAATCTGTTGGCGCTAAATAAATGGCAATAATAATAATTTTATTAAAGACACGGAGGCTCCTATTATGCATTCTCATTCTTTATTATACTCCCAGCAGCAAGAAAAGGAAGTATGAGAGAATCATAGAAAAAACATAACAACAGCCTGGTAACAGTGGCACCAATCAGCATCCAGTACTATCCATATGGGTGTGGTGTTCCTTGACTCCTCTTTCTTGCTGCTCCCTCAGACAAGTTAAATACTTCATCTCCTGCTACTCCTGTGATTTTCATACATATATGTGTATTTTGTGAAAGAATTTTTAGCTTAGTCTATGTTAATGCTCACTGTTACTGCTGGTTTATTTCCTGCTGGTGTCTGGGAGTGCTGCCTATTGGGGTCTCTGGGACCCTGGTTTTCCCTCCTGCCCGTACTTCTGAGAAGTGTTTTACTCTTTTCTTTCCCTGCTCGTTCAGTTTTATTGGTGATGCAGCAGGGCTGACCTTAGCCGCTCACCGTTTATGTCTGCGGTCTATTCCGCGGTTTTGTACGGTCCGCGCATGCGCGATCGCTCATTTTACCGTTTTCCCCTTTCCTAGCGGTCGCGCATGCGCAGTTTGTGCCATGGCGGCCATCTTTTTGGTTTCTGTCGCCGCAAATGTATTTTTACTCGCGGCGGCCATTTTAAGCGTAATTTTCAGCGGGAAATTGCTGCGGACCGATGC
>OW240912.1:94025923-94040851 GCA_933207985.1 Pelobates cultripes | reverse complement strand
ACACACAGACACATACAGTGCCCTACACACACTGCTGCCCCCCCATACACACATTGGCCCACACACACGACACCCATACACAGAGTGCCCCCCATGCACACACTGCCCCACACATACATACAGTGCTCCCCCATACCTACAGTGCTCCCCATAGACACACTGCCCCACACAGACAAACAGTGCCCCCCATACACACTGCCCCAAAAACACGTAGAGTGCCCCCAAACACACACTGCCACCCTCACACACACACTGCCCCACACATACACTGCCCCCTAACACACACACTGCAACCCTGACATACACTGCCGCACTCACACACACACTTCACCGCTCACACACTTAACCCCTAACACACACCACTGCCCTATAACCCAGCAGACCCCAGGTAAGTTGTCAAACTGTTCTTAAACGGTATGACTACTTACTCTGAGGTGGGATCCTGGCACTACTGGCACCATAACTACTACACTGAGCTTATTGTGCCTGGATTATTTATTTAAATAATCTACAAGTGCCCCTCCCGATATCAGGCTCTGGATCTGCCACTGTCCCAACCCATGCTCATTATTACATTTATAGATTGTCTGTCACACCCACATTTTAGTTAGGTTAAAAAAAAACTGCCTCTTATTAGTACACTCCTGCACTTTCTTTACCCATAAAACATAATATTTTCCCTACCCTCACCTGCTCTTGATATTCCAATTATTTCCAATTTTTATTTTTCACAGTTTAGCAATGATCTGTTTTCTCCTCCTTTTTATTTTCTCAGTCTCCCTCAGTAAAAAAATCTCTCCTTACACCCACTTCACTCATTCCCGCATTCACATTTACATCTGCCCCTCTCTGCTACACTCCCCCCTTCTCTCATCTCATGCCTTACACTCATTTTTCCTCTCTCTCACTCCGACCCACAATCGATCTCATACAATGCATACAAAACCCATTCACTCCCTCCTGTCACTTTCTCTCCTCCTACTTTTAGCAGCTGGTGATGTCTCTCCCAATCCAGGGCCCTTCACCTTCTCTACACACACTAAGACAACCAGAAACCCCACAAACCTCATCGCAATACCCTGCCCTTTACTCTCACTTACCAAAATTCATTGTGCACTCTGGAATGCCTGCTCCATCTGCAGTAATTTAAAATCAATAACCATACACAACTTTTTCATCTCAAACTCCTTCACACTGCTTGCACTTACAGAGACCTGGCTGTCCCCCTCTGATAGCGCTACTCCTGGCTCTTTATGTTTTGGTGGGCTACAATTCTCTCACACTCTCAGACTCAATTGTAAAGGAGGTGGCATAGGCATCCTTCTCTCCCCTCAATGTACCTTTCAACCAATCATAACTCCCCCTGCCCTATACTTTTCTTCTTTTCAAGTTCACACTGTCCGCCTATTTAAACCCACTCCTTTAAGGATTGCTATCATCTACCGTCCCCCGGTTATCCTAGACTATTCATTGAGCACTTTTCTTCCTGGCTTCCCCACTTCCTCTCATCTAGCACTCCTTCCCTTATACTTGGGGATTTCAATATCCCAATCAACAACCCCAATTGCACTGATGCCTCTCGTCTGCTCTGTGTAACCTCCTCCTTTGGCCTTACGCAATGTCCAATTTAGCAACCCATACAGCGGGAAACACTCTTGATCTTGCCTTCACCAACCTCTGTACTGCCTCTAATCTCTCCAATATTCCTTTTCCTCTATCTGACCACCATCTGCTTACTTTTGACATTGGCATACCTAAGACCCAATTGACACCACCGTCTGAACATCACTCTAATTTTACCTATCTCAAGCCTCACCTGTCCTAGTTCTGCAACCTCCTTCTACAATTCCACCCTCTCCTCTCAACTAGACATCATGGCACCTTGTACAGTTAAACGCTGCAGGCGCGCCCAACAACAACCCTGGCACACCAAGCTCACTCGATACCTCCAAAAATGCTCCAGAACTGCTGAACGTTCTTGGAAAAAGTCTCACTGTGCATCTGACTTTCTCCACTATAAATTTATGCTGAGCTCATACAGCTTGGCTCTTTCCTCTGCAAAAGTTAATTACTTCAATACCCTCATAACCACACTCTCCCGCGAACCCAAACGACTATTTCACACATTTAACTCTCTTCTTCGCCCTGCTGTTCCTCCTCCACCTACTAACTTGACCGCTTCAGACTTTGCAACTCACTTCACTGACAAGATCTCTACAATCAGAGAAGAGATCTCTCATCTTTCTTCTTCCCCTTACAATACTTCCCCTAATTTCACTCCCTCTGCGTTCATTCGCACCCGCTACATTGGAAAAGGTTTCTGCTCTGCTCCAGTCCTCCCGCCCCACCACCTGCTCCCAAGATCCAATTCCCTCGCATCTCATCCGTACTGTCTTCTTCTCTTTCTACCCCCTTTCACTAAAATTCTCAATCTCTCTCTCTCTCCTCTGGTATATTTCCATCGCCCTTCAAACATGCAACTGTGAACCCAATTCTAAAGAAGCCCAATCTTGACCCTAACTCCCCATCCAACTATCGTCCTATCTCGCTACTGCCTTTTGCATCCAAGATCCTTGAAAGAATTGTGAATGCGAGATTGACAGACTTCCTCGAGTCCAACTCTCTGCTAGACCCGCTTCAGTCTGGTTTCTGCGCTAAGCACTCTGTGGAAACTGCACTGACCAAAGTATCCAATGATCTACTCGCTGCAATATCTCATGGTCACTACTCTATCCTAATTCTCCTTGACCTGTCTGCGGCTTTTGACACTGTTGATCATCAACAGCTTCTTCTCATCCTCCGCAATATCGGTCTACAAGATACTGCTCTCTCCTGGTGCTCCTCCTATCTCTCCCAGCGCTCTTTCAGTGTTTCTTTCTCTGGCTCTGCTTCTTCTCCCCAACTCCTCTCTGTTGGTGTCCCCCAAGGTTCAGTCCTTGGTCCCCTACTGTTCTCCATCTATACTGCCTCCCTTGGAAAACTCTTTAACTTCCAATATAATTTCTATGCGGATGACACGCAAATCTACCTGTCCTCTCCTGGTCTCTCCCCGTCCGTCTTGACTAGTGTCTCTGACTGCCTCTCTGCTATTTCTAACTGGATGGCCGCCCATTTTCTTAAACTAAACTTGACCAAAACTGAAATTCTGGTCTTTCGTCCCTCAAGTGTTGTTACACCTGTGTCTGTCTCCCTCCAAGTCTGCTACCATCAGCTCCACCATGCAGGCTCGCTGCCTAGGTGTTCTCTTTGACTCTGACCTCTCCTTCAAGCCTCATGTTCAATCTATCGCCAAATACTGTAATTTCCATCTCAAAAACATTGCACGCATCCGCCCCTACTTAATGCCAGATGCGACTAAGGTGTTGGTCCATTCCACTGTCCTTTCTCGCCTTGACTACTGTAATCCACTTCTCAGTGGTTTTACGTGCTCCCAACTTGCGCCGTTACAGTCCATAATGAATGCGGCAGTGAGGCTCATCTTCCTGACCGCCCGCACTTCCCATGCCTCACACTTCTGTCAGTCCCTACATTGACTTCCTATAAAATATAGAGCTCAATTTAAAATTCTGGTTCTTGCTTTCAAATCGTTACATAATGCTGCTCCCACCTATCTATCCTCCCTTATACACAAGTATGTCCCGTCTAGGCCCTTACCATCTGCTGAAGACTTACGTCTATCTTCTGTCCGTACTCCCACCTCTGATGCTCGCCTTCAAGATTTCTCGAGGGCTGCACCGTTCCTGTGGAACTCGCTTCCCTCTTCCGTTAGATGCTCACCCAGTCTCCACTCCTTCAAAAAATCGTTAAAAGCCTACTTCTTCATAAAAGCGTATCAATTAAACTGTTAATAGCTCCTGACTGATTCCTCTTCTGCCTAATACTCATACTTCTCATACTCAATACTTCTAGTCTAATACTATCCTTACCTTTTTGTGTCATTTTACCCCACTCCCTCTAGCATGTAAGCTCATTGAGCAGGGCCTTAAACCCCTCTGTTCCTGTGTGTCCAACTTGTCTGGTTACAACTACATGTCTGTTCGTCCACCCATTGTTAAAGGACCACTATAGTGCCAGGAATAATCAGGGTCCCCCTCCCGCCCGGCTCTGGAAAGGGGAAAGGGGTTAAACTTACCT
Source organism: Pelobates cultripes (assembly GCA_933207985.1). Taxonomy (NCBI): domain Eukaryota; kingdom Metazoa; phylum Chordata; class Amphibia; order Anura; family Pelobatidae; genus Pelobates; species Pelobates cultripes. Next base: position 94,036,717 of record OW240912.1, on the reverse strand, counting down.
TTTTCCAGCGCTGGGCGCGGAGCTCTCCTCCTCCGATCCTTCTCCGTTCCTCCTCCTGGGCTGAATGCGCACGCGCGGCAAGAGCTGCGCGCGCATTCAGCCTGTCACATAGGAAAGCATTCATAATGCTTTCCTATGGACGCTGGCGTGCTCTCACTGTGATTTTCACAGTGAAAAGCACGCAAGCGCCTCTAGTGGCTGTCAATGAGACATCCACTAGAGGATTAGGGGGAAGGCTTAACCCATTCATAAACATAGCAGTTTCTCTGAAACTGCTATGTTTATGAAAAAATGGGTTAACCCTAGCTGGACCTGGCACCCAGACCACTTCATTAAGCTGAAGTGGTCTGAGTGCCTAGAGTGGTCCTTTAAGCGCTGTGGAATTTGATGGCGCTATATGAATAATGTAATAATAACAACACATAAACACACACAGATAACACATATATAACACAGACACACACATGCAGATAACACACACTGTGAGGAACTGACTCTGCTGGGTTTCAAACCCTGGTTTACATGGTGCTAAACCTCTTCCTTACCAGTACACCAGCCTGCCTTTTGCAAATTTACCTGAGATGTGATACCATTGCTTGTAGAGTCAAGGTTATCAGTGACAACTCTCTTCAGCTGTGTCTGGTCAGGTGTCTGGTTCTTGGCCTATAAAAGCCACTTCCTGTCTCTGTACCTTTGCCAGATTATTGTGGTTCCTGTACTCTCTAATCAAGCGTGTTCCTGTTTCTCCTTCCTGTTGCTGAATTTGGACTGTTTTGACTTTGCTGCTTCTCCTTCCCACTGACCTCGGCTTGCCTCACTACGATTATCATCTTTCTGTTCCAGTCTCCCATCTCTGCTTAAGACCAGAAGGCCACTCAAGGCTCAGGGGCTCAACCACCTGGGTAACGAGTGGCTACCTCTGGCAGAAAACATTGCTGATCTGGCTACTGGACTCCAAAACTTTGTAACATCAATATCATTACAGAATAATCTGGCCCATTCATGGAGACCGTCGGATCAGATTCTGCATTGGCCCAGCAGGTTGCTTTTAATGCAAGAACTATGCAGACCCAGGCACAGACCATTCAAGTGTTGCAGGATCAGGTAGCTGAACTGCAAAATGAAGTTCGATCAATGCATAGTGAGCTTACCAGCTACAGGGCACATGATGTTGCGGCTGCTGCTACTACTACTGTTACACCTGCACAAGATGCCCGCTTGCCTCTACCAGAAAAATTTGGAGGAGACCGCAAAAAATTTAGGGGTTTCCTAAATCAATGCCGTTTGCATTACATGATGTTACCTAACCGTTTTCCATCTGAAAGAGAGAAGGTGGGATTTATTTTCTCCCTCTTCAAAGATGAAGCCCTGGCCTGGGGCTCCCCTTTTCTGGAACAGGACAGTCCAGTCTTGGGAAATTTAAAAGACTTTTTCTTGAGGCCATGTGCCTAGTTTTTGATGATCCCAATCGCTGTGCTACAGCAGAAGCCACTCTCCTTCATTTACATCAAGCGAGGCGCTCTGTGGCTGAATACCGTATATACCCATGTATAAGTCGAGAAATTTTACCTGCAAAATTAATGTTATATTGCAGGCTCGACTTATACATGGGTGTGAGGGGGGAATAGCCGCATCATAGTGGTGCCGCCGGACCGGGCGGCCGCCTAGCCGGTCCGGCGGCATACTCGCTTTCATGCTTTCTGACAATGAAAGCATGAAGAAGGAGGGCGGCTGCGGCGGCTGCCGCGGCTGCGGCGGCATAATCAGGGTAGCAGGAGGGAGGGGGCCCTGGGACCGGCGGCAGCACATAAAACCACTCTCCCACCAGTCACTTTCTCTTACCCCTCCAGATGCGCCGCGCGGGCCAAATCAGCTCACCCCTCCAGATGGGCCAAATCAGCTCACCCCTCCAGATGGGCCAAATCAGCTCACCCCTCCAGATGGGCCAAATCAGCTCACCCCTCCAGATGGGCCAAATCAGCTTACCCCTCCAGATGGGCCAATCAGCTCACTCCACCAGATGGGCCAATCAGCTCACCCCACCAGATGGGCCAATCAGCTCACATTATGTTAACTGCTGCTGGGATACATTACATCATATCCCAGCAGCCAAGTGTTTGAAATAGAGCAAAAGTGTTTATAATCTAGTGAGTTTCTGTCAGTGTGTATGTTTGTTTGTCAGTGTGTGTTTGTCAATGAATGTGTGTGTGTTTGTGTCAGTGAGTGTGTATGTTTCTGTCAGTTTGTGTTTCTGTCAGTGAGGGTACGGTGAGTGTTTCTGTCAGTGAACGTGAGTGTTTGTGTGTGTGTGTACGGTATGTGTTTCTGTCAGTGAATGTGTGTGTATGTGTTTGTGTCAGTGAACGTGAGTGTTTGTTTCTGTGTGTGTGTACGGTATGTGTTTCTGTCAGTGAATGTGTGTGTATGTGTTTCTGTCAGTGAATGTGAGTGTTTCTGTCAGTGAACGTGAGTGTTTGTGTGTGTACGGTATGTGTTTCTGTCAGTGAATGTATGTGTATGTGTTTCTGTCAGTGAACGTGAGTGTTTGTCAGTGAACGTGAGTGTTTATGTCTGTGTGTGTACGGTATGTGTTTCTGTCAGTGAATGTGTGTGTATATGTTTGTGTCAGTGAACGTGTGTGTTTCTGTCAGTGAACGTGTGTGTTTCTGTCAGTGAACGTGAGTGTTTGTGTGTGTGTACGGTATGTGTTTGTGTCAGTTAATTTGTGTGTTTCTGTCAGTGAACGTGAGTGTTTCTGTCAGTGAACATGAGTGTTTGTGTGTGTACGGTATGTGTTTGTGTCAGTGAATGTGTGTGTTTCTGTCAGTGAACGTGAGTATTTCTGTCAGTGAACGTGAGTGTTTGTGTGTATGTGTTTCTGTCAGTGAATGTGTGTGTGTGTATGTGTTTGTGTCAGTGAATGTGTGTGTTTCTGTCAGTGAACGTGAGTGTTTGTGTGTGTGTGTTTGTGTCAGTGAATGTGTGTGTTTCTGTCAGTGAATGTGTGTGTTTCTGTCAGTGAATGTGTGTGTTTCTGTCAGTGAACGTGAGTGTGTCTGTCAGTGAACGTGAGTGTTTCTGTCAGTGAGTGTTTGTCAATGTGTGTGTACGGTATGTGTTTCTGTCAGTGAACGTGAGTGTTTGTGTGTGTGTGTTTGTGTCAGTGAATGTGTGTGTTTGTGTCAGTGAATGTGTGTGTTTCTGTCAGTGAACGTGTGTGTTTCTGTCAGTGAACGTGAGTGTTTCTGTCAGTGAGTGTTTGTCAATGTGTGTGTACGGTATGTGTTTCTGTCAGTGAATGTGTGTGTATGTGTTTGTGTCAGTGAGTGTGTACGTTTGTCAGTGAACGTGTGTGTTTCTGTCAGTGAATGAGTGTGTTTCTATCAGTGAGTGTGTTTCTGTTAGTGAATGTGAGTGTTTCTGTCAGTGTGTGTGTTTCTGTCAGTGTGTGTATGGTATGTGTTTCTGTCAGTGAATGTGTGTGTCAAGAGTCAATGAGTGCATTTGTGTATGAGCCAGTGAGTGCGTGTGTGTATATATTAAAGGAACAGTATAGGGTCAGGAACACAAATGTATTCCTGGCCTTATAGTGTAGGGTCCCTGACCCCCTCTTGCCCCCTAAGGAAGAGGGGGCCTGTGTAATATATACACTATATACACACTATATATTAAAGGATACACTATATACGCTATATATTAAAGGAACAGTATAAGGTCAGGAACACAAATGTCTTGCCCCCTAAGCAAAAGGGGGACAGTGTAATATATACACTATATACACTATATATTAAAGGATACACTATATACACTATATATTAAAGGAACAGTATAAGGTCAGGAACACAAATGTATTCCTGGCCTTATAGTGTAGGGTCCCTGGCCCCCTCTTGCTCCCTAAGCAAAAGGGGGCCAGTGTAATATATACACTATATACACAATATATATTAAAGGATACACTATATACGCTATATATTAAAGGAACAGTATAAGGTCAGGAACACAAATGTATTCCTGGCCTTATAGTGTAGGGTCCCTGGCCCCCTCTTGCCCTCTAAGCAAAAGGGGGCCAGTGTGATATATACACTATATATTAAAGGATACACTATATACGCTATATATTAAAGGAACAGTATAAGGTCAGGAACACAAATGTATTCCTGGCCTTATAGTGTAGGGTCCCTGGCCCCCTCTTGCCCCCTAAGCAAAAGGGGGCCAGTGTAATATATACACTATATATTAAAGGATACACTATATACGCTATATATTAAAGGAACAGTATAAGGTCAGGAACACAAATGTATTCCTGGCCTTATAGTGTAGGGTCCCTGGCCCATAGTTAAGGCGTACTATGCTGCCCTTCACGCTATTGGCTTAAACACTGTCAGGGCAGCATGGTTCATCCTAGCAGTGCAGCTGTCAGAAAGCACGAACTGAAGGAGGGAGCAGACAAAACTACCGAATGATGCTCCCTCGCGGCTCCCACAATGCATAGCATAGCCACATCATAGAGTAGTGTTTACTCCGAGATGTGTCCATGCTGGGAATTGTGGGTGCCGTGAGGGAGCATGATAGAGAGACATTTGCGTTATATTTCCAGTCTCACACGTGCAAGGTCAGCCTCGGGAGAAAGGGAATAGAGAGACACAAGGGGAGGGGGAGAAGGAGACATAGAGACACACGAAAGGGAGGGGAAGAGAGACACACAGGGGATAGGGGATAATAAAACATGTGCAAGAGAGAGACACAGGGGGAGGGAAAAAGAGACAGAGGCGGAAGATAGAGACTGGGAAGAAAAGGGGAGAAATGGACACATAGGAGCAGTGAGGGGGAGAAAGAAACATACCGGTACACCATATAAGGGAACTTGATTGACTATTTACTCTTGTTTGTTGTTGAAATGGAAAAATCAATCAATACATTGATTATTTCTTTGTGTATCTGCCCCTGGCCAAATCAATGAAACAATGCGTGCACGCTCCCTGAAGTAATTCACACCAGACACAGGTTCCAGGTTGTTGAATAACTTGAGGAAAGTTTATTCAGAGGGGACGGCAGGTCCCTTTTAAAGCAAAATTACATCATAAGCATTGTCAGAGATAACATAGAATAATACATCAATTATTGGTTAGGTGTTAAGTGGTTGCTCTAATGCTCTGCCTACTGGAGTGATGTCACCGGGACCATGAGGGTCTCCCACGGTTTCCCGGCGCCATCTTGCTGCACGAGGTAGTTAGTTGGTGTTAAGAAGGGAAGGGGGGGGAAGGAGGGTTTAGAAGCTTCTAGCAGCCATTTTGATTAAAACATGTGTGCTCAGCTTTATATATGATATATCGTGAAATGAGTAAATAGACATTTTCACTAACTAGGAAATATGTGCAGACCTTATTTCCACAACAGTCCCCCCTAAAATGGCTATTTACCATAACAACTGCTACTGTCCCTAATATGTCCCTAGTTGCCTGCAACCTATCTGTCTTAACAAGCATCGAATACTTCACTCCGCGGGTAACCCGCAGTGGCTAGTCCACCACATCTCCACAAGTGAGACTCACCTGTTAAGACAGACGCTTTCCCTACACTGTCCCTACAGGAAAGCAGTCGTCTGTTTGAACTGATGTGATCGTAGGGGTGTATGTGGAGTGTCATCTTCAAGGTCTGTGATATCTTGATGTAGGAAAGTAGGGGTCACGTCATCTACAGTCTTATCTACCGCTTTCTGTAAGTACTTCTGTATGCAAGGGAGTATGCAACAGGTTAAAAATAAGAAGATGATGACCATTATGAGAACAGCTGTTCCCACCTGGAAGAGGGTCCTTTGCCAACCATTCATCCATCCAAACCATCTGTCCCAAGTGTCAGTGACTCCTGAATTTTTCTTTAGTTCGTCTGCAAGACTATCTAGCTTCTCTATGGCCATAGTCACCTTACCATTGGGCCCAGTGTTGTCTGGGATGTATGTGCAGCATGTCATGGTCTCAGGGAGGATTTTACATACTCCCCCTTTCTCAGCTAAAATCATATCTAGGGCCATTCTGTTCTGAAATGTCATTTGAGTAGTGGCTTGTAACTGTTCTGCTAGGCCCTGTAGGGCATCCCTTGTGTAGTTAACAAAGCGCTGCTGATTATAATAGATGTAGTTAATCCAATTGACATTTTTGTTAGCAGTTATCATTGGAATTAAAGATTCAAATCCTGCAGCCACTTCATCTCTTGCTTTGAACTCGTTAGGCACCCCCCTTGGCACACCTATGGCATCAATATACACGTGGGGGTCGAAGCTCCCTCGGATAGGAGCCTCTCGTTTGGTTCTAGAGTGTGCATGTGTAAGATTTAACGTGTTATGACTACCATCTGGAATAATGTGGATAGGCATTATGACTTTGGTTAGGGCACACTCCCCCCACGATTGCCCAGTTAATTGGGACCTCAATTGTTTGTCACCACATAACCAATAGATATCCCCGATTGTCTTTGTGTGGTTCATTAGCAGTGATGCAGGTGGATTATGGTAAATTGAGCAGTATCCTGATGGGAATTTGCCCAAATACAACCCAGTGTTCTTAGGTATTGAATAGCATGTGTAATTACCTGGGTAGATGGTGACTCCGTCAGGTGGTTTCACATGTCCATGAGTGATTGGGTAAACTTTCTTCCAAGATTCACATGTTGAGGAGTTGGTGGCGGATTGTGCATAAAGACTCAGAACACATAATTCTACTTCAGGGGGTAGGCTCAGAGGTACTGTGCCCAGATGGGGCCTGGCTCCTCCACATACATAACAGTTAGTCTTATTATGTGAGTTGGCGTTGTACCTCACCCATTCTAGCCACAAATTAGTGTCTGAAAACCCAGTCTCTACTGCCATGGTATCTTCAAATGTGGGGTTAGCTATAGCTACCATGTCATGTAGGGTCTTAATATGTGGTTTTAATGGGTTAATGATCATGTGAGTGGTTCCTACCCAATCTGGGGAGGTGAGCATGTCTTGTAGGTAAAATGTCCCCAATGCATTATGTGAGCCACCTCCCTTCCAGTACATTCCCATCACATATTCCCCTGCATCCCTTGGGCTAGGGTGTTCTATATTCAGGGTAAGTTTAATGGGAGTTGATCCTATGGGTTTACTCAGCGTCATTCTAGAAAGTAAGGGCTTCCCGTCTTTGTCAAGTCTGTCCAGTGCAACTTGAGGTATGTAGCCCCATGGTCTACCTGTGTTCCACCCGGCAGCTTTCCATGAACTACAATGGTGTCCCCAAACTCCTCCAGTCACACAAATGTATGGATCCTTTTTGTTAGGTATGTCCTTGTATATGGCTGCATATTGTGTTTGTGGAAATGTACAAGTAACTATGTCACAGTAGTCAAAGGTGTATGTAGCTACATCAGTATTAGAAGAATTGTACCAGAAAGTGTAAACATGATCATCTTTGGTTATGGCCACTTGTTGGGCCCAGGCAAAGTGTAGCAGCATAAGAAAACACAAGACACATAATAAATTCATATTTCAACAGGATCAGTTTCTTCTGGAGCAGGCACTTTCTTGCAATGTGAAGCGTGTATCCAAGAACTCTTTCCAGCTAATTTAACTGACGTTGCGGTAATCAGAAGCACTTGGTAAGGACCATCAAATCTCGGTTCTAGGGTGTGTTTTCTGAGAAACTTCTTGACCATAACCCAATCACCCGGAAGCAGCTTGTGTGTACCTGTATTCGACTCAGGATCTGGAATAGAAGAAAACACTTGGGCATGTATCTTGGTCAAGGCATGTGAGAGGGCAGTCACATAGTCTACCATAGCATCTGACTGAATCTGAAGCTGTTGGGGAAAGTAGCAACCTAGCCTGGGTGCTGTACCAAACAAAATCTCATAAGGTGACAAGCTATATTTTCCTCTGGGAGTGTACCTCACACTAAACAACGCTAGTGGGAGACTCTCGGGCCAGGGCATGTTAGTTTCTTGTGACATTTTAAGCATTCTGGCTTTCAAAGTGCCATTCATGCGTTCTACCTTACCGCTACTCTGTGGGTGGTATGGTGTGTGGAATGCAAGGGTCACCCCCAGTGCTGACCAGACTTCCCGTGTTAGCGAGGCAGTGAAGGAGGTCCCTTGGTCACTTTCAATTACTTCTGGAACTCCATAGCGGCAGACAATTTCTGTCAAAAGATATTTGGCTGTAGTCCTCGCGGTGAGATTAGTCACTGGAAAGGCCTCTGGCCATCCCGAAAACATGTCCACTATGACCAATGCATATTCATAACGTCCAAGATTTACAGTGATTCTGTGTTAAGGTAGTAATGCCTGGTGCTTCAAAATACTTGTCAATCAGTGAGTTAATCAGGAGTTTCGACAGGTGAGCTGGCCCATGGGCCCATTGGACCACCGCTGAGTACATACTTCTGGGTAAGCAGAACTTGAGATTGATGGTATAAACATCATCACGGAGTACAGCTCCTTTATTCTTCCAACTTTGTTTCTCCTGGGGAGTAGCAGCAGCTTGTTGTTCCTTCAGAAGCCTAAGATCTGTAGGTAGTGTTTGCATAGTCTTCTGTCCACTTCCCATCCTTGCCGTGCTGCTTTCTTAGCTGCCTGATCAGCTAAGTGGTTGCCACGTGCTTCTTCTGTGTCTAGTCTTCCGTGGGCTTTTACTTTCAGTACTGCCACCTCTGCTGGAAGTTCCAATGCATCCATCAGTTCTGCAATGGCTGCCCCATGTTTTATTGGGGTGCCGGTGGCCGTAAGAAATCCTCTGGTCTTCCAAATTAGGCCAAAATCGTGTGCTACTCCCAGGGCATATCTTGAATCTGTGTAAATATTGACACGTAGACCTTCAGACAATTTGCAGGCCACAGTTAGAGCTATTAGCTCGGCTTCTTGTGCAGACTTAGTTGGTTGTAGGGCAGCTGCTTGTAATACCCAGTGTGATATTGTCCCTGTTCATCAGCAAATCTTGACCCATCCACAAATAGTGTTTGGTCCGGGTTGAGTAATGCAGCTTCATAGACAGTTGGTAGGTGTGTAGTTTCCATTTTCATTTGTTCAAAACAATCATGAGGAATATCTAGGTCGCAGTCTGTGGTGAGTGGGTCTTCACAGGCTTCTGTGTGGTACCTTGGGTACCCTGCTGTACAGTAATTAATAGTCTTTTTGTTGATCCCCGTAGAAGTCAGTTGTTCTTGGGTCATTTGGCTCCAGGTTTTGGCCATCGGGCCTAGGTCTTTCCATGAAATGTCGGGGGATCTGGTGAGAGATATGTGTGGGATAGCTGTTTCCCAATGATGATAGAGATGTGTTACATTCTCTGGAAGAAGTACTAAGATGAGCATGGTACCTGTGGGGTCCCAGAATAAGTCAGTCAGGGTAATTCGAATTTCTTTGAGCTGGAATAGTTCTTCCTCATAGTTCATATCAGGGTCTGGTACGTCCTTAAACCACAAGGTACAGTGAAGTAGGGCCACTGATTGTTCATCATGTGGAGGTGCAAGTGTAGGCAGCTGCAAATCTGCTCGAACCTCTGGGTTGATATCCAGGCTATACCAGTGATGCACCATTCCCCCCTTGGGAAGTGGCAGAAGAGTGGCTGGGTTCAGGGAAATACATCTCTGGAGTTTCACATTGTCAGGTAGAAGATGGGAGGTTTGGAGGCGGAGGTGACGTTGGGAGGAAAGGTGCTTAGGTTGAACTTGTTGCAGGATTGCAGTAATGTCATGAGGGGCCAACACCGTGAGGTGATGGCCAAGAACAAAATCATTGGTCTTGTCCAGGAGGGCGCTGGCGGCAAACACCGCTCTGAGGCAAGAGGGGCTACCCCTCGCAACAGGGTCAAGCATGCAGGAAAAATAGCCAATAGGTCGTTGCCTTGACCCATGTTTCTGGGTAAGGACTCCGGAAGCATGTCCTGACTTTTCAGAGACAAACAAATTGAAAGGAAGTTGGTAGTTGGGTAGGCCCAAAGCAGGTGCAGAAGCAATAGCTCTTTTCAGATTGTGGAAGCAGGAGATAGTTTCTTCAGTAAGGTGAAAGGGCTCACTCCTGATGGCATCATAGAGTGGCTGCATGAGCTTTGATGCTTCGGGTATCCAGGACCTGCAGTATGTGATAAGACCCAAAAAGGCATGAAGAGACTGATGTGTCGCAGGTAATGGGAGTTGCAGAATAGCTTGCACACGTTGAGAAGTTAGATGTTTGGTGCCAGGGGAAAGGCAATGTCCCAAGAAGACCACAGAGGGCCGGCACCATTGTAGCTTTGACTTTGAAGCTTTGCAACCAGCTGCAGTGAGGAAACACAGGAGATCTTCTGAGTCACGCTCTGCAATGGGCAAATCAGGAGCACAGAGAAGGAGATCATCAACATATTGAAGCAGGACAACATCCAAATCAGATTTCTGCCAGGGATCCAGAACCAGGGACATGGCATGAGCAAACTGTGTGGGGGAATTCTGAGCCCCCTGGGGCATAACAGTCCAGGTATATTGTTGTCCTTCATGAGTGAAGGCGAAGAGAAAGCGGCAGGAAGGGTCCAGGGGGACACTGAAAAAGACATTAGCTAGATCCACTACAGTGAATATTGTGGAAGTTGGTGGGACTTGGGACAAGAGGGTGTGAGGGTTTGGAACAATAGCAGTGTCTTTTATGGTTACTTCATTAACAGCACGGAGGTCCTGCACCATGCGGTACTGGTCGGGTTGACCCTTGACAGTTCGCTTTTTAACAGGGAAAAGTGGTGTGTTACATGGGGATGTGCACTTGATGAGGGCACCTTTGGCAAGGAGGCTTTCAACTTGTTTGGTAATAGCT
>OW240912.1:93886789-94025823 GCA_933207985.1 Pelobates cultripes | reverse complement strand
GTGTTTCATTAAGAATTTCTCTGCCGTTATTACACCGATCACTGAACGTAAAGAGACTCCTTTTCAGTGGTCCAATAAGGCTGACACTGCATTTTCCAGATTAAAGACTCTGTTTACTTCTGCCCCTATCTTGGTACATCCTCAGCCAGAATTGCCATTTACTGTAGAGGTAGATGCTTCTGATTTAGCTGTTGGGGCTATACTGTCTCAAAGGACTGGACCTAAGATGTTGTTACATCCATGTGCCTTCTATTCCCGCCAGATGTTACCAGCAGAAAGAAATTATGACATAGGGAATAAAGAACTTTTGGCTATAAAAGCTGCCTTCACCAAATGGAGACATCTCTTGGAGGGAGCCACCCATCCAATTACTGTCCTCACAGATCACAAAAATCTGGAATGTATTCAATCCGCTAAGAGACTGTCAGCCAGACAAGCACGCTGGTCCCTATTTTTCTCATGGTTTAATTTTTTATTTCATACCGCCCTGGTTCCAGAAATGGCAAGGCGGATGCCTTGTCTATGATAGCTGACCCCCTCCATACTACAGTAACCAAGGCCACCATCTTGCCGGAGAGTAGATTTTTAGGAGTTACCTTTCCTTCTGATATAATGTCTCGCATTAAAAAGGGCTACTCTAAAGATCCAGTTTTTCGTGATCCTCCTCGTGATCTTCATATGACCATGCTTAAAGGGATTTTTCAACAACGTCTGTTTGTTCCAGAATCAGTGCTACTGGACGTTTTACACCTCTACCATGACTCTAAACCAGCAGGTCATCCAGGAATCCGAAAGACACAAGAACTACTTACCCGATCCTTTTGGTGGCCTAAATATTATGAGGATGTTAAGAAGTATGTGTCCTCTTGTGATGTATGTGCCAGACATAAGACTCCTCGCTCATCCCCTGTTGGCTTGCTTCAGCCTCTTCCGATTCCTCATCGTCCCTGGGGATCTATATCCATGGACTTTATTGTGGAACTACCTCCCTCTAAGGAACACACTACCATTCTTGTTGTTGTGGACCGGTTAACTATGATGAGTCATTTCATACCAGCTCGTGGTCTCCCTTCAGCTAAACAGACTGCTGACCTAGTTATTCGGGAAATATTTTGCTTGCATGGAGTGACTGATGAAGTAATTTCTGACAGGGGAGTGCAGTTTACATCTCATTTTTGGAAATATTTTTGTTATATTCTAGTTATTAATGTAAATCTGTCTTCAGCTTTTCATCCACAAAGTAATGGACAGACTGAGCGAACCAACCAGACTTTAGAACAATATTTGCGGTGCTATATTAGTTACCTGCAGGATGACTGGCTGGATTTTCTACCCACGGCGGAGTTTGCCTATAACAATGCCCAACACTGCTCCACTTCTCTGAGCCCATTTTTTGCCAATTATGGTTACCATCCAACCTTTCTAGTGAGTCTCCCAATTACTACTTCCATTCCTGCAGTCACTGACCGGCTAACCGCCTTACGAGATTCCCAAGAACTGTTGAAGGAGACTCTTTCGGAGGCTCAGGAATGTTACAAAAGAGCTGCTGATAGGCACAGAAAGGAGGCCACAGTTTATCATGTTGGTGACAAGGTTTGGCTGTCAACAAAGAATCTTAAGCTTAGGATTCCTTCTCGTAAATTGGGTCAAAAGTTCATGGGACCTTTTGAGATCATCGCTCAGATCAATGCAGTCACCTTCCGTCTGCAACTTCCGGATTCCATGAAATTACATCCGGTGTTTCACGTGGCACTGCTTAAACCTTTTCATGAAAATACTTTCCCTGGTCGAGCCCTGCCTGCCCCACCACCAGTCCTCGTGGATGGTGAAGATGAATACGAGGTGGAAAAAATTCTTGACTCCAGGATCTTCCGCAACAAGCTTCAATATTTGGTTCATTGGAAAGGCTATGGTGAGGAGGATAGATCGTGGGAACCAGTGGACAATATTCACGCTCCTGATCTTCTTCAGTCTTTCCATGCACAGTACCCTGCTAAACCAGGAAATAGGGCATCCAGAGGCTGCACCTGTAGAGGTGGAGGTAATGTGAGGAACTGACTCTGCTGGGTTTTGAACCCTGGTTTATATGGTGCTAAACCTCTTCCTTACCAGTACACCAGCCTGCCTTTTGCAAATTTACCTGAGATCTGATACCATTGCTTGTAGAGTCAAGGTTATCAGTGACAACTCTCTTCAGCTGTGTCTGGTCAGGTGTCTGGTTCTTGGCCTATAAAAGCCACTTCCTGTCTCTGTACCTTTGCCAGATTATTGTGGTTCCTGTACTCTCTAATCAAGCGTGTTCCTGTTTCTCCTTCCTGTTGCTGAATTTGGACTGTTTTGACTTTGCTGCTTCTCCTTCCCACTGACCTCGGCTTGCCTCACTACGATTATCATCTTTCTGTTCCAGTCTCCCATCTCTGCTTAAGACCAGAAGGCCACTCAAGGCTCAGGGGCTCAACCACCTGGGAAACGAGTGGCTACCTCTGGCAGAAAACATTGCTGATCTGGCTACTGGACTCCAAAACTTTGTAACATCAATATCACAGATAACAAATACAAGATCCGTTTTTGGTGCAAGGGTGGCATCTGGCTAAGTGTGATGGGAGTCTGGGAGTCAAACTCCTCTTTCTGGTCTGCCCGTCTTTCTCCCATGAGTCCTGTTGCTAAGCTAAGTTGCGAAGTGACCTGTACTCCCTTTCTCCCAGTACCAAAGCTTCATAGAGAGCCGGGGCCCAGTCACACTGTTAAAGTGCATGGGCCACCTGCTGAGCCCTCTGAGCCAGCAGACCCTTGTGCAGCCACACCGGCTGCACCGGCGCTGGTTCCGCCACTGATCACATGCTCCCTGGTTTTGGGGACTTCTTTATGAGGTTGTGTGTATCTGGGCTATGTATGATGCAGTGTGGGCTGCATGTATTGTGTGCAATGTATGTGTGTTGGATGTCAGTAGTTTTATGTGAGTATATATGCAAGCTTTGTGTAGTGTTGTGCATGTATTGTGATATTGCATTTGTGTGTGAAGAGGCTTGCTTTTAGGTTCCTGTGTGTGTACATAGGCTGTATGTGGTATTGTATGTGTGTGCGTGTGGTGGGGAGCTGTTTGTGGGCTTGTGTGCATATGGACTGTCTGTATGTGGACAGTGTTATGTATGTGTGGGCTGTTCGTGGGATATCTTGTTTTGTGTTTGTGGTTTGCTTTTAGTACTTGTGTGTCCTGGGAGCTGTTTGTGGTATTTTCTGTTCTGTTTGTAGTGTTGTGTGTATTCTATACATGGGTGGAAGCTGAGATGCTCTTCATTGCTGCATTACATGTATTACATATATTCTTACAGCAGGTCATAAGGTAAATAAGCATTAAGCTGCAAGAGATAGTTACATGGAATCTGACTTCATCAGCTGGAAGTGCAGACTGCAGGTTCCCTTGTGCTCTCAGTGGACTGCTCCAGATCGTTGCTATTTTTCATTTTCTGACATCTATTTTATTGCCCAATTACGAATTATTCCATTATATGCCCTGAGTGTTGATAAAGTGAAATGTAATAGTTCAATGGATCATGAAAATGTATTAATACCATAATTAAAGGGATACTTTGGACCTCTAAGCACTTTAGCTTGCTAAAATGCTTTATGTATGAAGAAAATGTTTTTTTCATGTTACAAAAAGTACAGATTTCATTAGAAATGGCACTTTTGCAAATTAACCTTGTTGCAACCCCCTGGCTTCCAATCAGACAGCCTGTCCTGTTACTTCCTTGCTGTTTCTCGGCTATAGACTTTGTAGAGACTTAGAAATGGGCTATTGTGGTGATGGGGTATGGGAGCCCCGGATGCTTACTGTGCTCCCCAGGCCTCTGGGTATCGCTTGTACCCATTTTACACATTGGGTGCTTGACTAGGAGATTACTTTAAGCACTGTCGAATTGTTTCTTGGATTGGGACTGAGGATCTGTAAACTTTTAAGTGGGTATCGCTTGGTCCCCATACCTCCAAGTAGAGCAGTGTACTCAAAGGCATAACTAGAAATCCCAGGGCCCTTGAGCGAAAATTTCCGTGGGGCCCCCTCAGCCCCTCAATGTGTCTCATTTCCTCATGTGTCTCATTCCCTCTCCCCAGCCCCTCCATGTCTCATCCACCCAAGTGTCTTATTTCCTCCCCCTCAGCCCCTCCACGTGTAACATTCCCTCCCCCCAAGCCCCTCCACATCTCATTCCCCCCAAGCCCCTTAATGTACCCCCCCAAAAAAAAACCCTATATGTGTCTCATTCCCCCCAGGCACCTCCATGTGTCTTTCTCCCCCTCCACTCTTGCTCCTCCATATGTCTCATTTCTACCATGGGTGTCATCTCCCCAAGTGTCTCATTTGCCTCCCCAGATCCTCCATGTGTCTCATTTTACCCACAAGCCACTCCAAGTGTCTTTCTCCCCCCTCCACTCTTGCCCCTCTGTGTCTCTCCCCCCCCGCTGCCCCTCCATTACTCTCTACCTCCTCCCTTCCCCTGCAGCTTCTCAATTTCTCTCTCCCCCACCCTTTCCCTGCAGCCCCTTCATTTCTCCCCCTTGCAGCCCCTTCATTTCTCTATTTCCCCTTCCCCTGCAGACCCTCTATTTCTCCCCCCCCCCCTGCAGATCCTCCATTTCTCTCTCCCCCCTGCAGACCCTCCATTTCCCTCATTCCTCCTTCCCTGCACAATTCTCCAGTCCCCTTCCTGCAGACCATTTTCCTCCCCCTGCAGACCCTCCATTTCTCCATTCCCCTTCCCTGCAGACCTATATTTCTCCATTCCTCCTCTCTACCTCCCTTCCCCTGCAGCTTCTCAATTTCTCTCACTATTGTGTGTGAGTGTATGGTCTAGTAAAAGGTGGTGTTGGTGTACATTTTGAAAAGTTGTGCTCTAGGACTGTAAGGGAACAGTAGGAGCAGTTTGTTTAACCTGGAATAATACCAAGTCCTGTGACAGAGTGGCTAGAGGAAAAATTGTACTGTCTTTTGATTGTATGGAGACCCCTAAATTAAGATGCAACTATGATGGGGAAATGCTACAATCACTACTTTACAGGTGAGAGTGTCTCTGAGCTAAATTCATGGTAGCCTTGGTACACAGAAGAGGTCCTGAGAGGTCAAACTTTGGTGAATGGGTTCAAAGTTCAGAGTCCCCTGAAGCGGATTCATGGGAGGTACTCCTAGTGAGCAAGTCTCACACATTTGGTGGAAGCAGTAACATGGCTTAATAACTATTGGGGATACATCCAAAACACCACCGGGACCCCTGCACATCTTCCAGAACATATGGATAGAGCTAGCACCTGTGCAGCGTCCTTGTTCAAAGACGAGTTCCTAAGGAGAGTGTTGGAGAGATTGACTATATTCGGATCCAATCCATAAACAGACGTGGGAGGATGTGACCATAGAAATTGTGGTGGAACCAACCTCGCCACTATGTTCTGGAGAAGCCTGGTTGCTCGCCTGCTGCCTCTGGACTATGGCCCCATGTTAAACGCTTGTATTTTCCATCCTTCACTGTAGGAAGTGGTATTGGGTCCCCAGATGCTTACTGTACTTCCCAGCCAGACTTGAGGACCTCTAAGGATCGCCTAGACTCGTTTTACACATTGAGCGCCTGACCGGGAGATACTCTGAAACTGTTCCTCAGATTGGGACTGTGCTAAGGCCCGATAAGTAATTAAGCAGGTATTGCTTGGTCCTCTGGTTACATGCATTTGCACAGGCTGGGAAACCTAACTAAAATCGGTATAACTGGGGAAATAAGCACCATTTCACTTTCCCATAAAGTTATCAGAAAGGATTTTATGCCCCATCCACAGTTTCCTATGACCATGGTTACTAGACTATCTTTTTATTTTATATTATAGGTTAGATTTTGAAAATGCAGCATTGCAGTCGGACACAGACTCCATCTGGCAGGATGCACATTTTCAAATTATAAAGCCACCCAGGTGGGTCGGTGGGGGTTGTGACGAACTACCCTTCGCCACTGGCTTCTGGAGGGGCCTGATTGCCAGCCTCCTGCCCCAAGACTATGGTATAAAGACATGTTAAAAAGGGACTTCCATGGGAAAATGTGCCTCTTCCCCTCCCCCTTTTTCCTGTCCTATTGTTCTTCAGCAGGGCGTTGTCCCAGGGACACTGCCAGACCAGTTGAAACTGCCTGCTTTGTCCCTCCTCAAGCTCTCATCGGCTCTTGCTATTGTTTAACCCCATGGCGATCCAACTGTATTCATGAGATCTGAGTGCTTTTCGGACATATTGAGTGTTCAGATCCAAGGTATCTGGGGATATGTTGGACATATAGGTTAAACATTGTATTATAAGAGTTATGTATTTTTGTGTGGTTTTTGTAACAGTTTTTGACTTAGAGATATTTCCTGTACCTGGAGATAATTAAGTTACCACAGCCACTTAAGCCAATTATCTCCAGGATAGAGGAGAAGATAGACTGGCTGCACAGCCTAAATCTGGGCATGAATTTTGGGCATGAAAGCCATGCTTGCGGTCTGTCAAAAGAGACTTCCATAAAACTTTTGAACCCCTGCTCTGATCTGGGTGATTTTTGGATATGTTGTTCACCGAGATCAGGGTGTACAAATGTAGGATTTGTAGGGATATGTTGTGTTTTGGGGTGTTTTGGGTGTTTTGTGAAAAATTTGTGTTTTCTGCCTGTGGGTAATTGAGTTAGTCCATTGTGTTTGGTAATTATCTCAAAGGCAGAGGGGAGGGTTTGTGTACATTTATCTGGGAGTGCCTAACTGTGCAAGAGTGTTTTGATTGGCTTTGTGTCCTGTGTTCCACAAGGTCCACATAGGTGGTAACATTGTGGGAAAACTTGTATAAAAGAGACAATAAACCCTCAGTTCATTCTGATCTGCTTAACCCTCAATACGTAGCCTCATCTCGTTATTGTAGGGAACTGCTATATTCACACTGGGGATTGCTATACTTTGTATACTCCCCTGAGCTCTAATCACTTAGCTCTTTTAAGAGCTGTTCCTGATACGCTCTCTTTCCCCACACAGTCCTGGAGGACAGAGGTTGATCCAGGGTGGAAGGAAGACGGCGAGACTCCAGTTAAGCAATGGCGGTTGTGGAGTCTGTGGTGGTTGTGGTGTCTGGTCCTCGGCGTCAGCTAGGAAGCATCCGTCAATGGAGGTGCCCAGTCGGGGTGCCAGGTGATCCGTTACAGGGGGCATAATATTATTTGGCATATAGACAATGGCTTGTGTCCACACCCCTATTTTATAAGTAATTAGGTCCCACCCTTTAGTATTGAGAGGGGGCCAGGGGAGAGGATAATTTGTTCCCACCTTTATTATAACCATTAGGACCACCACCTACTACCCACGATGGCCGGTGGGGAGACACTAAGTCCTCCTCTGTGAATCTTTAAACTAGCCACGGGTGTTGACCCTCATATTTCACAGGTCCCATCCCCAGCCATTGCTGCCAAGTCACTATTTTAATGTTTTATAGATATGCACTCACCTGCCACCCATAAGATTTTTATGATACTAAAACATCAAGTTATTTAAATATGAGTTTGTGTGCAGGTAATTTTTATTTTTATTTATTTATTTGTATGTACTGGGGTTTTATTCATTGCTGCATTCCAGTAGTAGTGGGAATTCGAGCACATGGCTTAATTTTGTATATTTCAAATTTGACATACATTTAAAATAAAAGAGCATTTGCTGTGTATCATCTTATCCATAATCATCAGCAATCTGTGAGAAATATATAAGAATGTGCCTAAGATTTGGAACAGGAGTCAGGACTTTGAAATACATTTCTGAATATGAAACCTGCTTTTCCACATTATTTTGTCAAATTGATGTATGCTCTGTAATTTATTTTCACATGACAGAGATGTAATCTGTATAAATAATATTTGATGTTTATAAATCACTTTTTCATGACATCCATCCAGTAAAAGAACTTAATGTACAATTACAATTATTTATATAGTGCCAATATATTCCAGATCCCGGTACAATAGATAAGAAATACAAACCGTTCTAACAGGTTTTACACACGGGAACAGCAGGTGACGAGGGCCAAACCGGAGCTTACAATCATAAATTATGAAGGACAAATACACAAAGGGAAATTAGGGAATTAATTGGTCTGTATGTAACTGAAAGGATTGTAGCGGTGTTCTGGGGAAGGGAGCACAGTAAATTGTAGATGCCTGAGGATGGTTGTAAGGGATGAGGAGTTAAAGGGTGAGCTGATAAAATTATCTAAAGAAGTGTGTTTTTAGTGATTTAAAAAAAAAAAAAAAATGTTAAGCACTGCAGACAAAGACATGGAAGAACATTACATAAGGAGGGGTAGACCTGGAGATGTCCTACAGAATGGGATGGTAGCAGGCCATTGTGAGAGAGAAGAGGCAGGACTAAAGCATACCTGTTAATGATGGAGGAGATGTAAGCAGGGACACGGTTATGTAGACCTTTGTAAGTAAACCCAAGAACTTTGCACTAAATTCTAAATGAAACAAGAAGCCAGTTTAGAGAGTGACAAAAGGGTGAGATGTCAGAGTTTCTGGACATTGATGAGTCTGGCGGTGTTCATTATTAATTGTAAAGGGACAATATGGGCACTTGTTATGGTGCTTAGCAGAGGCTTACAATAATCAAGGCGGGTAACAAAGAAAGCGTGGTCAAGCATCTTAGTTGCATCTTTAGTTAGAAAAGTTGAATGCGAGAAATGTTTTGTTTAGGTTAAAGCAAAAGGATTTAATGACTGATTTTTTTTTTTTGTAAGGGTGAAGTAAAAGTCAGAGTCAAAGAGCACACCAAAGCAACATGCCTGTGGGCTAGAGGTTGTGATAGCTCTTCTGACGCTAAGGAAAACAGACATAGATGTTGCTTTAGAGGGAGAAAAGACAATGAGTTTGGTTTTGGAGTGGTTTAGTTTTAGGAATTGTGAAGTCATTCAGTCAGAAATAGAAGGTTTGGTTGGTAACATGATCCAGCAGATTGAAAGCCATAGGATGATATCAGATCACCAAGAGAGGCAGTGTAAATTGAGAAGTGTACCTTGCTCACGGTGCCTTGAGAGATACCAGCTATGCCTCACTGATGATGCCTAACAAGGCTGAAACCATCGTCTGGGGTTGCTGTGTCTCTCGTGCAGAGAGAACTTGCTGGAATTTCGGATCTGGACTGCCCGTATGGGTGGGACCAGTCTGATATGCTTCAGATATTTTCTCTCTGTAATGGCACAAGATGGGCTAAAACCAGCTTGAGTTCTGAGCGGGGACCCACCGAAGGGCAGGCTATTTTAGTTGCTGTCCGTTCTCCGAATACTCTTGCGACCTGTTTTTTGCTCTAAATTGAAAAGTGGTCCCAGTACAGAGCCGTGAGGAACCTCAACCAAGAAAGATATGGCTGAAGGGAAGGAAACAATTATTGATACACTGAAGGAACAGTTGGAAAGGTAGGAAGAAACCGGGAGAGAGTGGTGCCCCTGAGGTCAAGGTTTTGATAGGTAAGAAAGAGAAGTGGTGGTCAACAGTGTTAAAAGTGGCAGAAAGAACAAAAATAAATATCAGCATTAGTTATTAGTCACAATAATAGTCAGGGAAGTATCTTTTCTCTCTGCAAAGGAATGGGATCCAGGGGACAAGTGGTAGCGCAGTGTCAGGATACACTAGTAGGCCCAGCACGCAGAACTTAAAGGAACACTATAGTCACCTAAATTACTTTAGCTAAATAAAGCAGTTTTAGTGTATAGATCATTCCCCTGCAATTTCACTGCTCAATTCACTGTCATTTAGAAGTTAAATCACTTTGTTTCTGTTTATGCAGCCCTAGCCACACCTCCCCTGGCTATGATTGACAGAGCCTGCATGAAAAAAAAACTGGTTTCACTTTCAAACAGATGTAATTTACCTTAAATAATTGTATCTCAATCTCTAAATTGAACTTTAATCACATACAGGAGGCTCTTGCAGGGTCTAGCAAGCTATTAACATAGCAGGGGATAAGAAAATCTTAATTAAACAGAACTTGCAATAAAGAAAGCCTAAATAGGGCTCTCTTTACAGGAAGTGTTTATGGAAGGCTGTGCAAGTCACATGCAGGGAGGTGTGACTAGGGTCCATAAACAAAGGGATTTAACTCCTAAATGGCAGAGGATTGAGCAGTGAGGCTGCAGGGGCATGTTCTATACACCAAAACTGCTTCATTAAGCTAAAGTTGTTCAGGTGACTATAGTGTCCCTTTAAGTAAAATATTAAAGAAAGCCCTAAGGCGTATTACCAGGCCTTAGAATGGCCGGATTTAACGAATAAAAAGAAAATACAAGACAGGCTAAGGTCAGGAATATAGAGTATATTTAAATGGAGTAAAGGAATAAAGAAGTCAGAATAGTAAGGAAACAAGCCAAAGTCCAAGTGATACAGAAAACATAATAGTCAATAAACAAGCCAAGAAAATTGTGTCAAAATACACAAGAATCAATACAGAAACGCACTCTTGGATAACCACAATGGAATCCACGACACAGGGCACTGAGATATGGACAATACAGGTTTAAATAGCCTAAGGTGCTCTATGATTGGTTATATAGGAGCATGTGACAGTGTAACGCGCATATGTGATGTCACATGCACATTCCCAGTGCATGAGTTTGGCCTCTGACCCCAGAACGTGCGTGTGCGTTGATGTTGTGATGTCACATGCAGGTTGCATAGTTTTTGGAGTTTTTTTTACCTGCTGCACAGGTAATTCCGATCGGGTGCGACCACGTGCGGCCGCGAGTCAGGGGCTGTGACAGGTAGTTATCAAGAACCAGTAATCCTGTTTAATAAAAATGAGTAGGAATAACAAGGGTATGCCTACCATAAGTAACGAAAAAGGGGCTATGCTGTGAAGAGTCGTGCGTAATGTTATTGCTAGTGAATTCAGCACAAGGAAGAAGGTCATGGTTATGTGATATGAAACATCTCAGCCCTCTAGAGACTGATTAGCCCTGTCCACAGCCCCATTAGTCTGGGGGTGATATGATGAAGAAGAAGACAATGAAAGTCCCAGTTCAGAACACAACTTCCTCCAAAATCTAGATATAAACATTTTTCCTCTATCAGACACTATTTCCTGTGGCAGTCCATGTAGTCTGTATATCTCTTTAATGAATATCTGTGCTAACTCAGCGGACCATTTTCGAGAAACAATGTACCACAGTTAAAATGGTGGTATGTCCCTTAGATGGTGGTAGATCTACAATGATTATACGAAGAAAAAAAGAAAAAAAAATTAAACCTAGAGCCAGAATTTAGATATCACAAGGTAGAGGGCACAAAAAAGGGGGGTAACCCCTAAATGGTGAATGTCATAGAGAATAAACAAAAAAAGAAAAAAATGCCATTCTACCTGTGGATAATTTGCTGAAATAATTATAAGCTTAAAAAGTTACTTTTAATAAATAAATCTAAAATAAATATAGAAAAGAAAAAAATGGTAAGAACAGCAGAAGTGAGTGGAGACTATACAGCGAGTAAAGCTCAGTGACTACTGATATAGGCTGTAAAAGTGTATAAATAGTAACACTAATGCAGAAACAATACTATTCAGCTACAATATAACATCAGTGTATTCCCAAGTAATGGAACTGATACTGTATTAGATATCACTAATAGCTGTAACGGAGGGGGGAGATTCGAAGACTGCTAAACCAGTGCTGTCAGTAGTGAGGGGATTTATAAATAAATCGTACATACTAACGACATGGGTCAACATTCCATACAAAGATTAATAATGTTCTATGGTGCTTGACCTCATTAGATTTACAATGAAGTCCACAGCAAGACGGGACCAAGGTTTTTCTGGGACAGGAAGTGGTTGTAAGAGGCCACAAGGTCGTTTACAAGGGGTTTTGGTCATAGCACAAATGGTACATGCCTGAACACAATTAGTAACATCTGTATTTAAGGAATGCCACCAAAATTGTTTGGATTTAGAGGATATATATTTTTACGATTCCCAGGTTGGCCAGCATATTTAGTATCATGACTCAAGGAGAGTTCTTAGATTCTCTACGTAGGTGGAACATACAAATTATTGTGGGGTTTACTATCAGAAACCTGTGTTTGGGCTGCATGTACTTTATTCATCAAGGAGAAGGACATGGTTAATATGGTAGTTGCCACTATCAGGCTGGACTGTCCCACTGTGATACAGAGAAATTTCCCGGTGGGCGTCTGCACCTGGGGCCAGGCAATCAGCCCAAATCATGAGGCTAATGTCCTTTAAATGATTTTACCCTTGGACTGTGCCAGCCTGTGTCAGTCCGAGGAGAGTCAAGAGGGAGGAGCTGGGGGCTGGTGCAGCCGCAAGTATGCTGCTGGCAGCCGGAGGGAGACCTGTCAGTCTTTCTCCAAAATTTACTCTTAATTTTGGCCGCATGCCATGCCCACTCACACAAGCCCCACCTCCTGAATGGAAGCCCCACCTCTCATGTAAAGCCCTGCCCATGCACACATGTTGCTGACCTCTCTGGGAGGAAGAAGTCACAAAATGGCAACTTCACCTGCCAGTTCAGGTAATCTTCAGCCATAACAGTGTGTGTGTGTGTGTGTGTGTCTGCTAGTGAGTGAGCTTGTGTGTGTGTGTGCCTGCTAGTGAGTGAGCTTGTGTGTTTGTGTGTCTGTGTGTGTGCTTGCTAGGGAGTGAGCTTGTATGGGTGTGTGTGTGTGTGGCTGCTAGTGAGTGAGCTTGTGTGTGGGTGTGTGGCTGATAGTGAGTGAACTTGTATGTGTGTGGCTGCTATTGAGTGAGCTTGTATGTATGTGTGCCTGCTCCTGAGTGAGCTTGTGTGTGTGTGTGTGGCTGCTAGTGAGTGAGCTTGTGTGTGTGTGTGTGGGTGGGTGCCAGTGAGTGAGCTTGTATGTGTGTGTGTGTGTGTAACTGCTCCCAAGTGAGCTTGTGCGTGTGTGGCTGCTAGTGAGTGAGCTGGTATGTGTGTGTGGCAGGGAGCTTGTCTGTACTGAGCATGTCTGTGTCAGTGGGCATGTCTGTTGGAAGCATGTGTGTGTGGCAGTGAGCTTGTCTGTGGTGAGCATGTGTGTGTGACAGTGAACTTGCCTGTAGTGAGCATGTGTGTGTTAGCTTGTCTGTAGTGAGCATCTGTGTGTCCGTGTTCTTGTCTGTAGTGAGCATGTGGGTGTCAGAGTTTGTCTACTCAATTTGTTGTGTTCCAATAAGCTTGTCTGTGTGTGTCAGTGAGATTGATTGTTAGTGAGCCTGCCTGTGTGCATCAGTGAACTTTTTTTAATGTCAATGAGTGAATGTATATCAATGAGATTGAACCTGTGCATCAATGAGCCTCTGTCAGTGAGATTGTCTGTGTCTGCAAGTGGGTATGCTTTCTGTATAATTAAATGTTTTACTCTGAAAGGACCAATATTTTGAATTAGAAAAAGAAACACACTAATAATATGTAATGCTATGTCTTGCCACCCCAGATGAATATATATATATATATATATATATATATATATATTATACACACTGCCTGGCCCCAAAAAAAGTCGTCACCAAAAAAAAAGGTCACACACTCTAACATTTAGTTGAACCGCCTTTAGCTTTGATTACGGCACGCATTCGCTGTGGCATTGTTTCGATAAGCTTCTGCAATGTCACAAAATTTATTTCCATCCAGTGTTGCATTAATATTTCACCAAGATCTTGTATTGATGATGGGAGAGTCTGATCACTGCGTATAGCATTCTCCAGCACATCCCAAAAATTCTCAATGGGGTTAAGGTCTGGACTCTGTGGTGGCCAATCTATGTGTGAAAATGACGTATTATGCTCCCTGAACCACTCTTTCACAATTTTGTTACGGGCAAATGCAAATATTACAAGTTTTAGTGGTAAATAAGGGAACCACCAGCGGTTACAATTTGAGCCCCGATGAATCCTGGCATTGGGATCTTGGAATATGCCCGTGCCATCATGGAAGAGAAAATCCATTGATGGAATAACCTGGTCATTCATTATATTCAAGTAGTCAGCTGACCTTATTCTTTGGGCACATAATGTTACTGAACCTAGACCTGACCAACTGCAGCAACCCCAGATCACAGAACTGTGCCCACAGGCATGTACAGTAGGCACTAGGCATGATGGGTGCATCACTTCATCTGCCTCTTTTCTTACCCTGATGCACCCATCACTCTGGAACAGGGTAAATCCAGACTCATCAGACCACATGACATTCTTCCATTGCTCCAGAGTCCAGTTTTTATGCTCCCTAGCAAACTGAAGCATTTTTTTTCCCAATTAGCCTCACTGATTAGTGGTTTTCTTAAGGCTACACAGCAGTTCGGTCGAAATCCCTTGAGTTCCCTTCACATTGTGCATGAGGAAAAGCTCTTACTCTCACTATAAAACATAGCCCTGTTGTTTTTCTACAATTTGATTTCACCAAACGTTTAAGTGATCGCTGATCATGATCAATCAGGATTTTTTTCCGACCACATTTCTTCCTCGAAGACGGTGGTACTCCACTATCTTTCCAGTTTTTAATAATGTGTTGGACAGTTCTTAGCCCAATTTTAGTAGTTTCTGCAATCTCCTTAAATGTTTTCTCTGCTTGATGCATGCCAATGATTTGACCCTTCTCAAACAGACTAACATCTTTTCCATGACCACAGGATGTGTCTTTTTCGACATGGTTGTTTAAGAAATGAGAAGCTACTCATTGCATCAGTTGGGGTTAAATAACTTGTTGCCAGCTGAAAGATAATCGCCCATGCAGTAACTATCCAAAGGGAGGCTCTTACCTATTTGCTTAGTTAAATCCAGGAGGTGACTTTTTTTGTATATTATGTGTTTATATATTATTCAATCATCTGGGGTTGCAAGACATAGCCTTACATATTATTGGTGTATATTTCTTATTCTAATGCAAAATATTGGTCCTTTTAGAATGTGTGTAATTATATATATATATATATATATATATATATATATATAATGGCACAATGACTTATGGAGCTGGATATGATGCTCCATGCGTTCCACCCGTACGTAGAACCTGCGGTAGTAATTAGCAAATCCAATGAACCTTTGAATAGATTTAAGGCTTAGGTCTAGGCCCTTGCAAGACTGCCTCTAGTTTCTGATGATTCATTTCAAAACCATTGGCTGAGATAAGATAGCCTAAGCATTGTACTTTGATGGAATAAACATTTCTCCAATTTGCAATACAAGCCATTGTGTAACGGCGTTGTCATTACCTTAGAGACATGATCATAGTGAGTAGTAATATCGGGGGAAAAAACAAGTATATCATTCAAATAATCTAGAACACACGAATGGATATATTACCTTGAGACATCATTGATGAGGTCTTGGAAAACCACAGGAGCATTACACAAACCAAATGGCATTGCGAGATATTTGTAATGCCCACTCCTTGTGTTAAATGCGGTCTTCCATTCATGACCCTCCTTAACTCTGACCAAATTGTACGCACTCCTAAAGTCAAGTTTAAGTCTAACAAGTAATTCTATGATGAGGGGAATTGGATAGACGTTCCTTACAGTAATTTTGTTTAGACCTCGGTAATTAATGCATGGTAGTAGATCTCCCTTGTAACCGCACCCGGGGCATAAAAGGGGTTAAAGCCGTTTAGTAGATATTCCCTTTCCAGATATACAGGCCGCTACCAAAGACACCATCCGCCGAACAGGGAACCATATGAATGCCGTAAACAGCCGAATAGGAAAAGCCATACGAATAGGTGTACACTCCTAGCAGTCGAACTGGAAATGCATACAATAAATCCCCCCAAGAACGAGACAAGGCTTCTTTTTGAAGGTCAAGCAGGAACAGCCAGAGCTGTATTTTTATTGTTCTTACAGGGAGTGCAGAATTATTAGGCAAATGAGTATTTTGACCACATCATCCTCTTTATGCATGTTGTCTTACTCCAAGCTGTATAGGCTCGAAAGCCTACTACCAATTAAGCATATTAGGTGATGTGCATCTCTGTAATGAGAAGGGGTGTGGTCTAATGACATCAACACCCTATATCAGGTGTGCATAATTATTAGGCAACTTCCTTTCCTTTGGCAAAATGGGTCAAAAGAAGGACTTGACAGGCTCAGAAAAGTCAAAAATAGTGAGATATCTTGCAGAGGGATGCAGCACTCTTAAAATTGCAAAGCTTCTGAAGCGTGATCATCGAACAATCAAGCGTTTCATTCAAAATAGTCAACAGGGTCGCAAGAAGCGTGTGGAAAAACCAAGGCGCAAAATAACCGCCCATGAACTGAGAAAAGTCAAGCGTGCAGCTGCCACGATGCCACTTGCCACCAGTTTGGCCATATTTCAGAGCTGCAACATCACTGGAGTGCCCAAAAGCACAAGGTGTGCAATACTCAGAGACATGGCTAAGGTAAGAAAGGCTGAAAGACGACCACCACTGAACAAGACACAAGCTGAAACGTCAAGACTGGGCCAAGAAATATCTCAAGACTGATTTTTCTAAGGTTTTATGGACTGATGAAATGAGAGTGAGTCTTGATGGGCCAGATGGATGGGCCCGTGGCTGGATTGGTAAAGGGCAGAGAGCTCCAGTCCGACTCAGACGCCAGCAAGGTGGAGGTGGAGTACTGGTTGGGCTGGTATCATCAAAGATGAGCTTGTGGGGCCTTTTCGGGTTGAGGATGGAGTCAAGCTCAACTCCCAGTCCTACTGCCAGTTCCTGGAAGACACCTTCTTCAAGCAGTGGTACAGGAAGAAGTCTGCATCCTCAAGAAAAACATGATTTTCATGCAGGACAATGCTCCATCACACGCGTCCAAGTACTCCACAGCGTGGCTGGCAAGAAAGGGTATAAAAGAAGAAAATCTAATGACATGGCCTCCTTGTTCACCTGATCTGAACCCCATTGAGAACCTGTGGTCCATCATCAAATGTGAGATTTACAAGGAGGGAAAACAGTACACCTCTCTGAACAGTGTCTGGGAGGCTGTGGTATCTGCTGCACGCAATGTTGATGGTGAACAGATCAAAACACTGACAGAATCCATGGATGGCAGGCTTTTGAGTGTCCTTGCAAAGAAAGGTGGCTATATTGGTCACTGATTTGTTTTGTTTTGTTTTTGAATGTCAGAAATGTATATTTGTGAATGTTGAGATGCTATATTGGTTTCACTGGTAATAATAAATAATTGAAATGGGTATATATTTGTTTTTTGTTAAGTTGCCTAATAATTATGCACAGTTATAGTCACCTGCACACACAGATATCCCCCTAACATAGCTATAACTAAAAACAAACTAAAACTACTTCCAAAAATATTCAGCTTTGATATTAATGAGTTTTTTGGGTTCATTGAGAACATGGTTGTTGTTCAATAATAAAATTAATCCTCAAAAATACAACTTGCCTAATAATTCTGCACTCCCTGTATATACACATTCTTACACATTAGTACCACCCACAGGGTTTTGTGGAACATCAAATCAAACACGTAATATACATTTTAATATACAATGAACACTCCCATTCATTCCAGCAAAATCCCCCCCTCTGCCTGTGATATAATTACTGAACACAATGGGCTAACGTAATTATCACAGGCAGGAAAATACACAGTTTTACACAATATACATAACTTTAAAAGTATACATCACATTCACATAAAACATACATTTTTAGAATCAGCATACTCCAAATACAAACATAAATCAGACAATTCCCTTCAGTGGTTTAAAAGTTAGGTCGAAAGTCCTTTTTGACCACTGAAGCATGGATTTTCCAGTCCAAACCAGTTCCACAGAGTCCTCTATCCTGGAGATAATTGGCTTAACTGGGTGTAGCAAGCCAGCCATCTCCAGGCACAGAAAACATCTCCATTCACAACAACAGCAAAAACACACAAAAACACATAATTCCTATCACACTGAACAGAACCCCCACATTCAACCTATCCCCAGATGGCTTGGATCTGAGCCCTCAATATATCCAAACAGCACTCAGATCCTACAAAGACAGACAAATCGCAATGGAGTTTAAGTTAAGCATGGGCTGATGAGAGGGGGCCATAGTCATGAGGCAGGAGGCTGGTTTTATATCCCAAGTTTAGCAGATGGGTTTCAGACTTTTATGTAAGGGGTATAGCAATATACACGTTCCAAGTTCCAGTTTAGCCTATAACCAGCGTGTAAGGTTGTCTGTCTTTTTTTTGCCGTATTCATTGGGTGTTCGGCATAATGCGTTTGTTGTGCCAATTCGTCCACGCCTCGCACCCAAGGGTTCTACGTTAGGCTGCGTTTGTCTGGCCATGTTTTCGTATTGGCTGTTTGTCTCTACTGTTTGTATGCATTGCTCAATAATGGGAGCAGGGGCGTATTAGCCGCGAGGCAAACAAGGCATTTGCCTTGGGCGGCATTTTTCAGGGGGCGGAAAAAAACGCCGCCCCCAAATGCCCAGGGCAAATGCCTAGTTAGCCTCGCGGCTAACAGACATGCCGAGCGGGTGGGCGGCGCTGGCTGCTGGGCGGGCGGCTGGTGAGGGAGCTCTTCCTCTGAGTGGTCTGCTCAGCTCCCTCGCGCGCCGCAGAGTGAGGCTGGGAGCCGGGTTGATGACGTCATATTCCGGCTCCAAGCCTCACTCTGCGGCGCGCAAGGGAGCTGAGCAGACCGCTCAGAGGAAGAGCTCCCTCGCCAGCCGCCTGACCGGCAGCCACTGGACCACCAGCCACCGGACCACCAGGGAGAAAGGGGAACCCCCCGGAGCACTCGCAAAGGTAAGGAGGCGGGGGGGGGGTTAAATAAAAAGAATTTTTTTTTTTGATGTGAGTGATTGTGTGTGTCTGCCTAGGGCAGCACAAAACCAGGATACACCACTGAATGGGAGGGTTTGTAATTTTCCACTGTCTGCTGATCACCGTGAGGGCTGCTATGAGGATGTGGTATAGGAGATTTTGTTGCATCTTGTTCACGTGTTTTGGTAGAAGTAGAAGCAGGAATATCTCTGGTTGAAGAGGGAGTTCTATTCCGGTGCATTTCTTTGCCAAAGCTGCTACTTCTTGCCAGTATGTAACGAGTCGCGAGCAGTGCCACCAAGTATGCAGAATTGTTCCTTTGTCTGTGTGGCATCTCCAACAGGTGTCTGATACATTAGGGAAGCTTTGTTTGAGGTGCACAGGGACCAGGTACCACCGATATAGAATTTTGCGGTTTTTGGGCCTTGAATATTTACCTCCATTGGGAGTCTGTCAACTTATGTGTGAGACCTTTTTCCCATGCTTTCGTGAATGTGAGGGACTCGATGTTTGGTGTAGAGTATTCGGAGGTGTAGATTGCGGAGATAAGATTCTTAGGTGGCTTGAGCTGCAGACAGATCTTCTCCACATCTGTCAGGTGTGGTTTCAATGACTTGTAATATATCGCCCTTGGTGTCAGTTTTATCCATAAGTGAAGTTGCATGTAGGAGAAGTGGGCCATAGTAGGGAGATTGAGCTCTGTTAGCAGGCCCATGAACATTTTGAGGTTGGAGTTGTGTAGAAGTTGGGACAAAGTGTATGCCCCATGCCTGTTCCAGACCATATAATTAAAGTCAGGAATTATGAGAGGCAACGCGGCTATTGGTTGGCTCAATTGCTGTCCCATAGGGTTAAGGTAAGTTGTGCAGTAGGTAGCATATTTCAGCACGTAGGTTGCCTATCCTTGGGTTACCATGCCAGGTATGTCAGGTGGATTATCTCAGTGAAACTTCGTTCTATCTCCATCCACTTCAGTGGGTTCTTGTAGTGAAATGCTGAGAGCAAGGGGCAATATGAGTCGCATTGTAGTAGCCTGTCACGTCAGGCAGTCCCATACCGCCTTGGTGGAACACTTTGTACATTGTCCATTTTGCAACTCTGGGTTTGATGTTCCCCCATATAAAGGAGCTTAGAATCTGTTGTATGTCCCTGAGGTACTTTTCCAGGAGTTGCATTGGGAGTGTTCGGAAGAGGTATTGAATTTTTGGCAAGAGTACCATTTTTACTGTTGCCATACTACTAGTCCAGGAGAGAAATTTCCCCCGCCATCCTTGAGTGATGTTTTTGATTTCAAGAGTTTTGTATAATTGGCCTTGTGTAGAGTGTTAATCATGGGCGTTATGTTTACTCCTAAGAATTTTATGTGGTCTCGTCACCAGTCATATGTGAAATTTAGTTTACGGGTGGTCATGTTGTGTTTTGGGATGTAGATGCCTAGGGCTTGTGTTTTGGCAACATTCAATTTGTAGTAGGAGCATTTGCTATATTGGGGAATGAGGTTGTGATTTGTGCGGTTGTTCTAGTGTTAGTAGGATGTCATTTGCAAATAGAGAGAGTTTGTTTTCGCGGCCTTGGAGTTTAATGCTGTGAATGTTTGGGTTGTCTCTCATCATTTTGGTTAGAGGTTCCAATGCCAGTATGTAAAGAAGGGGGCACCCTGCCGGGATCCATTTGAGATGTCAAAGTGGCGGAGATGAAGCCCCCGTTGACCACTCTAGCTGTTGGGGTGGAGTATAGCACGGTGATGAGGGAAATAGTTTGTGGTGGGAAGCCAAACTTTGCTAAGACCGCGAGAAGGAAGGGCTAGTGCAACCTGTCAGAAGCTTTCTTTTTCAGCGTCCAATGCAGTATGTCAAGCAATTTTCTCGTGCCGTACGCCCCCTGTTGGCCCCCCACAAAGCCCACTTGGTCCTCACCTATTAGTGAAGGGATAATGGGTGCTATGCGGTTGGAGAATATTTTAGCCAGCAGTTTTACGTCCGTGTTTAAAAGAGAGATAGGCCTGAGGTTCTGACTTCTAGCTGGTGGTTTACCCAGGCTTTGGAAGTGTGGCAACATCTGCCATTAGCATGTCTGGGGGCATGGTGCCTTTGTGGATAATGTGGTTAAATGTTTTCTCTAGATGGGGTGCAAGAGAAGGGGCGAATTGCTTGTAATACAAGTTCGAAAGTCCATCTGGACCTGGGGATTTACCAGACGGGGGGGCTTGAATTGTGTCTAGTATTTCTTGTGCAGTGTTGGGGTCTTGTATAGCTACTGCCTACGTGTCTGTCAGAGTCGGTAATGTAGTGAGTTGTAGAAAGTTTGTAATTTTTTGGTTGGTCGGTTGGTATAAAGCCATACCCTCCTTAAGGTTGTAGCGCTTATGGTAGTATGCTGCCATTTCATCATTAATATCTTGGGGGTTATGTAGTTTTGTGCTCGTGCCGATAACAAGGTAGGGGATTCTGGAATTGGCTTATTTTTGGCGGAGCATATTAGCTAAATTTTTGTCGGCTTTATTACCTTGGGAGTAGGTTCTCTGTTTCAGTTTAGTTAGCATTTGGGTGGTCTTGCTCAAGGATAATTCATTGATGCGGTCGGTTGTTTCAGCTAGAACAGTAGCACGAGCGTCTGATGGGTGTAGTAAATGCGCATTGGTGGTGTCCCTCCGTTTTCGTAACAGAGTGATTTGTGGTAGCTGTGAACACTTTTTGAGATGCGTAGTTCAACTTATCAGTAGGCCCCTAATTACTGGTTTGTGGGCCTGCCAAGTGTAGATGATATTGATGTCCGGGGCGGTATTGAGCTCAAAATACGTTTGGATGTGTTCTGTTAATTGTTTTGTGTAGTGGGTGTCCTGCAGGAGAGTGTCATTGAGGCGCCAGGGTGGTTTGCCTCTGTGTTGGTAGTGGTCCCTTAGGGTTATGGTGGTTGGGGCGTGGTCAGACCAGACTAAGTTGCCTATGTCATATTTGGAGATGTTAGGAAGTAGTGTTCCTGATACTAGAATGAGATTGATTCTGGAATAGGTCTTGTGCACTGCCAAATGATAGGAATAGTCCCTGTTAGAGGGGTGCTGTGTTCTCCAGGCATCGTACATCCCGCGCTCCATGAGTAGTTTTGTGAATGCTTTGCAGTTTGCTTTGAGGGTGGCATGTCTGTGTGAGTTGTGCGGTATGCTGGTGTCTACTTGGGAATCTAAGGTATAATTTAGGTCCCCACACACTATCAGGGGGTTGCCAGTGGTCGTTGGAAGTTTCTCTGGTGGTTGTTCGGCTATATAGCCCTACAATTATATATTGTAGATTGTTGATGATACACTGGAGTATCAAATACTTTCCCTGGCCATCTTTTTTTTTAGTATTTCAGCTGTCAGTGAGCTATGGAAAAGGATGGAGAACCCTCTAGATTTGGAGGAGTAAGTTGCATGGTATTGTGCTGGGTAGTCTTTGAGACCAAACTTGGGTACCCTGGATGTGACAAAGTGCATCTCCTGTACGGACCCTGTATCCGCTTTGCTGCGCTTGGTGTTCTCCAGTAACATATGCCTTTTATGAGGGGTGTTTAGACTTCTGGTGTTGTGAGAATATATCTTCATGGTCTGGATGTATGGTTTTGCGTAGGTTATGGTCTAGTGTTTCTAGAGGTTGTGGGAGAGGGTGAGGGGATCGGCTCACAAGGTATAGATGGGGTTGACCTATGTGGTCACCTTACTAAGATATTAGGTATGTATAGATGACCTTTAGGGGTCAGGGTACGAGTGTTAGGAGTGAAACTCTCCTAGTTTGCTATATTGCAGCAGAAATCTTGTTTATAACATTCTTAACAGAGATCATATAAAAAAGGGGATAACCATTGTGATAACAGCCTGAAAATCAACTGTGTTCCTCTCAATATATCAGTTGGGTACATGTTCCCCTGCGTGCCTAGTCTCTCATGCTGTGTTCAATACGGTTTGGCCTTCTTGAAGCTTTATGTATAGGTTGCGTCCTTAAGGTTGGGTATCAAAGGGTAGGTGCACTTCTATTGTCAGGATGTGCTGCTCCGTTTGGGTTGTCTGGGGAGCTGGGTCCCATGCCCTACGTGTTACCTTAAGTGAAGCTGCTGTGGTCTGGGTTGTTGTGAGCTGCAAAGATTTTTTAGCGTGGTAGAAGGTTCATTGAATGGTTCACGTCATATTGAGTCACCTGCCGTCAGTGTGCCTACCGTGTCGCGCTACAGCTGTATTAGGCATCCCATGTCCCGGCCCCAGAGCGGCCATTCTTTTGTGGGCGCCATCTTTGGTGTGTATGTGCCTGCCAGTTCTGCACCATGGCATCATGTGTGCTGCCCTGTTCAGTTTAGCATATGTAACATAATGGTACAGTGGGCATTGAGACAGCTAGTGCTCAGGATTGGTTTTATTAAATATCTCCTTAACTTCGATATATTGTTGGGGAACAACTTTGAACAAAGGATCGGTCGTTTGGTATGTTAAAACGACCTATAGGTTTGATAGAGAGAAGACATTTATTTTTGCAGCTAATTCCCCAAGTACATATTTAACCTTTAACTGGATTATGCTGCACCAACCAGCGAAACCCAAGAATAATAGGGCAAGAAGGGGTAGAAATGATTTGGAAAGCAATCTCATCTCAATGTAAAATCCCTATAGTCAAGGATAAGGGAATGGTCTTCATGTCACAACTGGTAAAAGCACCAACTAGAAAGGATGCTTGTCTGGATCTCATTATAACAAACAATGTTGATCTTCTGACCAACATTCAAGTAGGGGAGCATTTGGGAAATAGTGATCACAATATGGTAATTTTTGAAATAAACAAAAAAAAATATATAATATATGGGGTATACTAAAATGCATAAGTGTCAAAAAGCCAATCTCAATAGGATTAGGGCAGCTCTACAACATATTGACTGGCATAAACTCCTTAGTGAAAAAAACACTGAGGATAAATGGAAACTCTTCAAACAAATATTAGAAAGGTACATTTCTCAGTATGTACCATTGGGTAATAAATATACAAGAAAGAAATTAAAACCAATGTGGCTTAGTATGGAAGTAAAACAAGAAATTAAAAATAAGAAAAGGGCATTTAAAGCATTTAA
Organism: Pelobates cultripes; assembly: GCA_933207985.1. Taxonomy (NCBI): domain Eukaryota; kingdom Metazoa; phylum Chordata; class Amphibia; order Anura; family Pelobatidae; genus Pelobates; species Pelobates cultripes. The sequence continues at coordinate 94,001,935 of OW240912.1, read as the reverse complement.
ATCGGACAGAACAGAGGCATCCTATATAAGATATACGGAAACCAATAATGCCTGCAAAAAGGCAATTAACGTGGTTAACCCCTTAAGGACACATGACGTGTGACATGTCATGATTCCCTTTTATTCCAGAAGTTTGGTCCTTAAGGGGTTAAACTAAAAAGTGAGAAATTGGTAGCCAAAGAAAGCAAAACCCATGCCCCAAAAAAGTACATCAATTCTTAAAAAAAACAAAAAATTAAAGTGTAGGTACATCGGAAACAGAGATAGGTCTGTTGGCTAATGAACACCAGGGAAAGGCAGTATATATTAACCCCTTAAGGACACAACTTCTGGAATAAAAGGGAATTGTGACGGAATATTTCCGTCATGTGTCCTTAAGGGGTTAATGAGAATCCCATGGCAAGATATATGCAAATGATTGCTGCAAAAAACTTGTAGATAATTTGTGTTTGCATGACTCGAGATAAGGTGCTACAGCAGTTAAAGAAAATTCCAGGGCCTGACGGTATTCACCCACGAGTACTTAAGGAGAAAAGTGGGGAGATAGGTGAACCTCTGTATTTAATCTTTCAAGATTCGGTTGATACGGTTCCTCACAATAGGTTACTGTTCAAACTAAAAGAAATTGGTCTAGATACATTTTCTTGTTCTTATGTAGAATATTGGCTTAAGGATAGTGTACAACGAGTTGTCATTAATGGTAAATTTTCAAACTGGACAAAAGTGGTAAGTGGTGTCCCTCAGGGTTCTGTTTTGGGACCGCTTCTATTTAACATATATATAAATGATCTTGAAATAGGCAATAAAAGCCATGTTTAAGTGTTTGCAGATGACACAAAACTTTGTAAAATAAAAAATGTGAGCAGGATATTGCTTTGCTACAGAGGGATTTAGATAAATTGGGGGACTGGGCACTAAAATGGCAGATGAACTTTAATGTAGAGAAATGCAAAGTTAAGTACTTTGGGGTCAAGAATGCACAAGCAACTTACACCCTAAATGGTAGTGAATTGAAGATTATGCTAGCTTTAGTGTACTAATAATCTTAATTTTAATAATGACAGGAGGCGAGTATTTTGCATATCTCTCTTTACTAACTCCATACAGCAGTAAAGAAACACATAGAAAAAAGAACCAATCACAGGAGAGCAGGATGTACACAAGGCAATGTGACCTTATCATTTCCTCTTTCAGAAAGCGACAACAAGCAGAAGTAAATATATAGCAAATAATAAAACTAATAATAACTCCAAGTGCAAAGGAGCAAACTTCCAAAGAATTCTATACGAACAACGAAAAGAGTTCAGGGTTGAGACAAATCTGAACAATAAAATCTCCAATAGTTTCACGTGAACTGCCAATTATCTTCAGAGATGAATCATACTTGTCAGGGTATTTATATCGGCAGACATCTTGTGCTATGATAGAAATTAAAAGTGTATATGCTGAGTCACTTTGAACAAAGCAGACTCCATTTTGTTATTTTCAAGCTAACAAAAGACACAAGATTTCTATCTGTAAAACTAACCACTTTCCCAGAGCTAAAGGAATGCATAGTATATACAAACCAAGTGATAAGGAGAACGGGGGTTGGACAGACTGTCTAAATGCTAATGGAATATAATCAATTCTAAACCCAGACATTTGTGACAGAGAAGATTAAATAATGTAATTTTACTTTCTATATGTACAAGATCCCATTGTAAGTTACAAGTCAAAACTTAGTTATAACTGTCATATTAGAAATTATAGCAGAATTTGCCAGACACATAGTCTGGACAAAACTTAAAGAAACTGTTTGATCTGACAGAAAACTTAAATTATGGCAACCATATAGATAAGCCAAAATGACGTCAAAATAGCCACCAGGAAAAGTTTACTCTTTCCTGGATAGGTATGTTTAGTGGGACAAGACTGCCCTCTATAGACCAAATACTAAATTGCGATCTGGAAGGTAACCACACCTCCAGTGTTTCTATTGGTCTATCAACTAGTGAATTTTCCCTTTAAAAGTTAAGACAAAGAGAAAAAAGAGAGGGAGGAATTGGAAGTTTGGGGACTCCAACTTGGACATGCAGAGAAACCCAGGACAACATCTGAGACTAACACTCAACTCACAAACTCTTCGACACTTTCTAACCAACACTACTTTTCACTATTACCCACGCACCTCCATGCAGAGAGACATCCAAACAAGTTCCTGAGACTACCAATTTGATGAAAATATCTACCCAACTGGTAATTATACTGGGTTCATTTAATTAATTAAATTAATTAAAATTTACTAATAGCATGATATATGACTGGATAAATCACGGGCAGATTTCCATATTAAGAAATCTTAGTTAACTAAAGAATATATAGTTATAAACATTCCATTATGCAGGTGGAATTAAGAATAATTATATATTAATGTGATATTATCACGTATTAGCATACCGCTGTTTTTATCCAGGTGTATTGATTTGCTCTAATATAAGATAAGATATCTTTTAGACAAATTCAATTCTGCTTTTGTAAAAATCTGGTAGATTATTCTTATTGGATGGTTCCAGGAAATGACTAATGAACTGGTTTAAATGTTATTTTATTTAAAATTACATAAGAATAGATCTTAATTACCTAGGAGATCTAGCCAGCATTGAAAGGGTTAATCTAACTGTCAGCTAAACTTTACGACCTTACGCTGCACTCTGAGGAATTCTGTTCTCTGTGTGAAACTTTTTCCTTCTTTCTCTGAAAGATAGTCACAAATCTAGTCTTGACAGAAAATGCTGTTTAGCCATTGAAACGTGTATAGCCATTCCTTTGTATTGCATACCATTTAATACTGGATATTCATTGATTATTGTCACGCATGTTACATATTATTATTATTAATTATTGGTCATAATAAATAAATCTATTTTTATAACATTGTGATTTTATTTATATGAAATACATTTCACTTAACACGATAACGATCTTTGGGATCTGAGAGTTGAATTAGTGGGCAATTCTCACTGTTTACTATTATTATCCCATAAATATCCCCACATATTGAAAAGAGAATGTGTGACAGGTTTAGACATAGTCATGAACATGTAACTCCAATTAACGTACCACCTTAGAATATAGTAACTATAATCTGATAATTGAGTAATTGTAATGAGAACTCTAATGAGGATTCCATATTAATGGAAGTACGAACATATCATATAAGCATCAATGTGAGAGGCACCTGATATCTGCAAAGCAAATGAATAGAAAGGGTGGGCAGCGAAGTAGGGGGGGGGGGGATATACTCACCTCCTGTCATTATTAAAATTAAGATTATTAGTACACTAAAGCTAGCATAATCTTCAATTTTACCACATGACAGGAGGCTTCATATTTTGCATTTTTAACACTGAGAAAAGAGTATAGAACTAAATAAGGTGTGCCGAGAGACCCAGTATTCGGCATTGTGGGGAGGTCTTCCCGGTTGAGCACCCACGTATACACCATCTAACGGGAAATTATACAAGACCAAGTCTGACCGTTTCTCAGCAGGATGTTTAGTTCCGTAGAGTGAAAGGAAAACGACCTCCACAACTCATAAGCTGGAGATGTATGACATTGGGTAGTTGGTATCCTAGAGGATCCTAGTCCCTTGGGCGTCCTCAGGTAGTGATACGGGCTGCAGTTCCGTCTCCATCCTCACATAAGGGATCAAGATGCAGGACCGAACCAGACAGGCTGGGAATGTCCAGATGTAGGGGTAGGGTCTGGGTTCCCAGATTCTCAAGAGGTCCATGGCAGCCTGCAATCGTCTGCTGACCTGCCAAGAAACCTCCAAAGCAGGTCCAGGTCCCCAGGTAGCCGACCCTCCTGGAATAGAAGATGTGAGTACCCTACGGCTCAGTGAGGAATTATTCGTCATGAATGTAGCAGGAGAAGATCCTCGCCTGCTTGAGAATTACTGTAGACCTTGTAAGCATGAGAAGCATAAGTCCTCCAGGGAGGTCCGGTCGGACGGAGCGCGATCACCATCGTGTCTCGACTTATACTGTACGAGTGGTAATATCCAAATCAGTCGGCCCCTATGAGATGTGTCTCCCCCGGGAGACTGGTTGATCTTCTGTGAAGAAGGAGCCTACATGTTGTCTGATAAACGTGAGTTGGTCCATCGTGGTGGATGTGAAACCTGACCGCCTAATCTGTGGTTACCTGCAGTAGGGTGCAGCCGAACTAGTACCTGCCTAGGGTTCTGACTATCTTGGCGCCCAGTACCGCCAACCATCCGTCAGTGCGGAGGAGTGCTGTTATGGGCATCCTATGGGAGAGGCCAACACTGGGGTTTCCTGCAAGGAGCAGAAACAGTTTTTTGAGTCCATATACACAAGTTGTATGCCCGTTCCCGGACAATGTTTGGCGGCGTCCAGCATCGCCCATGGTAAGGTCGTGAATCCTGAGAGACCTTCTCCGTTGGTCACTATAGTCGTCTGAGCCGTTCTGACCGGCATGGAAGGGCATGGGTTTGTCCGACCATCAGCAGATATGGACATTCTAAGCAAGAGGCTGCAAAGCCACAAGTGCAAAATGTTGTCAAGTAGGTTTATCTTGTAAAGGATACCCCTGTGTAAGGCACAAACCAGTAGTCAGACACAGGATGCAGGGCAAACAGATCAGTCTATTATGACAGTAGGCAGTGTTCACGGAAACCCTTGTGGGTCTATTCTGAATCATGGCCAAATAAAACAGACTGGGGCTCACCCAGTACATAGAGGTTGCCATAGCATTGCCTCTGTTCAGCAGCACCGTGCAGCGCACGTATAGTGGGGGCTCACCCCGGGTGCACAGGGTATGAACCCTTAAGTGCTGGCCATCGCCCTGATAGAGAGTGTCAGTCACCTCTTCCATTATTAAATTCACCACAAGGGGAATATATATTGTTAAGTAGGTGGCTCGGAACTCCTGTTCAGTGGTTGTAACTGCATGCCATTTTAGTGTAGTGCACGCCTAGCCGGGCCCGGTGCATAGGGCGTGGGCCTTTAACTGCAGGCCACAGAATAGGTACAGGGCATAAACCCGTACCTTATCATGATTCATTATCAATGGAGGTATTCCTTTAGCTGTTGAGGCTGTTGAAGAAGACTTCCTTCGGGTAGTGTGACTCGCCTATCATAGGGGTCTCACCCCAAGAGCACCGGGTCTGAACCTGTAAGTGCCGGTCCTAGATTCGAAGTTCGGATTTTCAATCCTCGAGCTCGCTGTTGAGAGGGGTAGGAGTAGAAGCAGCAGTGCTGTAGGGGGCTCACCCCAGTTGCACAGGGTATGAACCCATCAGTGCTGACCATCAGCCTGATAGAGAGTGTCCTACAGCTCTATCAATAATTAATGCACTGCCATGAGGGATATACTGCACTGAAGCTTGCGACTCTGTATTTTTGCCAAATAGATTGGCGTATACCTAGTAAGAGATCACCTCAGGTGCGCAGGGTATGTACCCGTCAAGCGTGGGTTGCGGCCAAATAAAACAGACTGGATGAGAGCACAATCCGTTTCATTGTGTGCAATGCACCATGCAGACCTCAGCAGAGTGTAGTAGTGTGGAATTTATTGTGTGCAATTTATTGTCTCAAAGTATCAAAACAACCCCAGCAGGGTGTGTGATATTCAGTAGTGTGCACTTATTGTGTGTAATTTATTGTCTCAAAGTACCAAAACAACCCCAGCAGGGTGTGTGATATGGGGTACCCCAGCAGGGTATCTGTTGTAGTGTAAATAATGCCAGTGGACCCCAGCAGGGTCTGTATAAATGACAGTCATGTGTAATAACCCCAGCAGGGTATTCTGTATCTGTCACTTAGTGTTGTCAAATTGTACCAGCAGGGCAAACCACAATATTGGGATTTGTATAACTGGGCCTCACCCAGGATCGCAGAGGTGGCCACAGGGCTACCTCTAAAAAGCAGCACGGTAATAGGGGTAGCACCCCAAGCAGGCACAGGGTAATAAGCCATTTAGTGTCTAATATGGCAGTAATGAGACAAAAAGTGACTGACCTCTGAGGGATAATAGGATATAGCACTAGCTCTAAGCTCCGTCGTCGGTCGTGTTTTGACAGGTAGTCTTAAGTGATAGGGGTCATCCCTTTGAGCATCCATTACCAGACATAGTCTTGCTGTAGATTCCTGAACCCTGATCCAGGTGATATCCCTTCAAATCTCCCATCACTGATATGTACCTATACAGTACCATCTTGATAGTCTGTGTCCAAGGGTGCTATCCCTTTAAGGAATTCAAGGGTGGTATCCCTTTAAGGATTTGGAATCCCTTTTAAGTAGTTCCAGAGTGGTATCCTTTTAAGGAGTTCCCTATAAGGGTCCAAGAATGGTATCTTTAAGGATTTTTTGGGTGATATCCCTTTAAGGTTCCAGTACCTCAAACCACTATACATGAGTATGACTCAAATCTGTAAATAAAAGGCCAGTTAGAATACTTACCTTTGCCTGGATTCCAACGCCCGTGTCAGAGAATCATGAGCCCAAGAACAGCTAGGCTAACTGACAGCCCAGGTATATGTTACTCTCGAGCGCCAAAATTGTGGTGGGCGAGAGTAGCAAAACGGCCGTCCATAATCTTGCAAAATTAAAGATGGTCGCCGAGGGTAAAGGAAGGGGAACATGGTCCCTGGAGTCTCGGTAGACGCGGGATCAAAGATGGCCGGCCGCGTCATGCTTGGGCTACCTCGCCCCACAGACTGCCCTGCACCAAGGTAGTGGATGCTGGAAAGCATCCAGCACATTACCAGGTCTACGGTATGGGGCAGCCTGAGAGAGCGAGGGCAGTGAGTCTGGCCGTCCCCCTGAGGGTTGTAGGAGGAAGGGGCCGAACGGATAGGCCGGAAGAAGGGGTTAATGCCCGGGAGCAGGTGGGAGCCGACGGGAACCGCGGGAGGGAAGGGGTTAAGCCCCAGCCAGACCCAGAATCCCCATGAGATCCTGGGGGGAAGGAGGAAAGCGGGTGAAGAAGGTCCCCAGATGCCCCAGGTATAGAAGACCAGGAAAATCGCCAGAAAAGTCATGATACATATTGTATAAAGTACATCTACCATAACTATACATAAAACCTATTAAGTCAATAATACATTTTACACCTAACACCTATTAAATCCATGTTATAAAATACATATGACATCTATTAAATACATATAAAGTACATATAATACTTATCAAAACAAAGGATGAAATGCCTATAAAACTGATTGTGACGAGACCAATCTCGCCACATTGCATTGGAGAAGCCTGGTTGCTCGCCTGCTGCCTTTGGACTATGGCCCCCTTTTAAAAGACTTTATTTTTCCATGCAGAAAAGCTGTATTCGTGCTTTTCTGCCGGTTGTTCGGTAGTTTCAATCTACCGAACAACCGTACGAATGACTGGACCACCTGGGAGCTGGAGTGTGCCGGCAATTAACCTCCCTGAAGCTGCGGTTAACCGCAGCTTAATTGATGAACGCTGGGTGGCCGCCGTTCGTATCCCGAACACGAGGTCGCGGCCATTTTAAACCATACGAATGAACAGCGGTGTTCGCCTCTATTTTCATGGAACTAAAATCGGACACAGTTTTGCGCGAACACCGCTGAAGCCGCCGACCTCCCTTCTTGTTCGGTGAAAGCACACGAATGACCCGGTGTTCGGTATTTTTGTGTGAATGTCTTATACCCCAGATAGGAATCCCATGGAGCCCATTCGTATGAAACTGACTGTAAAGACTTTGGCTCCATGGCGATTAAACTGTATTTGTGTGGTCCGAGCGCCATTCACTTAATAATGTGCGCTCAGACCTGAGCTATCTGGGGATATGTGAAATGTCTGTGTGTTATGTGTAAAATGTAACTTTATGTATTTTAAAGTGTTTTACTGTCTTTGTGTCTTTTTGCAACCATGTGCTTAATGGAGTCTTGTGTCTGTCCTGGGAGATAATTGAATTACTTATCTCCAGGATAGAAGACTCTGAAACTGGTTTGGGCCAGAAAGCCATGCTTCATTTAGTCACAAAGGACTTTTTTACTAACTTTTGAACCCCTGGTCTGATTCATGCCATTTTTTAATATGTTGTTCCCCTGAATGGATTGATTGTGAATATGTAATTTTATGTGAATGTGATGTATGGTTTTAGAGTTATGAAAGTTGGGTAGAAAGTATGTTTTAACTGTATGTGTAATTGAGTTTCCTCTCAGGATAAGGGGAGGGAATATGTGGGATGTAACTGTGATGTGATTGGTTGTTTTATACCTCCCTGTGGGCGGTCCTGTATTTGCAAGACTGTAATAAAAACCAGGCTGGGTGTGCCAGCACCTCAGACCACTGCTTGACCCTCAACACGGAGCCTTGTCTCGTTCTTGGGGGGATTCACTGTATGCTGTTAGAGACTGATTGCCAGGAGTGTAAGCTGTTCGTCTGCTTTTCCTGTTCGCCTGCTAGCAGCTATTTGGGAGGTTCCAGTTCGGGAGTTGGAGTGCTATTTTGTATCCAGTTCGTGAGTTTTGGTGTTCTGCAGTAGCTGTGCCTGGATCTCTGGAAAGGGGGCCGATCGCCTAAACGGTTTTTACCCCTTGTGTGCAAAACGGTCCGTTACACTGATAAATTACAAGTGATATTAATCACAAGTAAAGGTTATGAAATAAGGATAACATTAAATCTACATAATATCTATGAAATAACATACAAAAAACATAGCACAGAAGCACAGCAAGAACATACAGTAAAGTATATAAAAATATAATACAGATACAACCTCAAAGAGTCACTGTAAACGTAAAGTAATGTAGAGGAGTAATACTCTGACCTGTCTGCTTGATGGAGCAGTAAAGAAAGAGGAAATGATAAGGTCACATTGCCTTGTGTACATCCTGCTCTCCTGTGATTGGTTCTTTTTTCTATGTGTTTCTTTACTGCTGTATGGAGTTAGTAAAGAGAGATATGCAAAATACGAAGCCTCCTGTCATGTGGTAAAATTAGGGATAACAACACACAAGAAGGATTTGAAAATTGTTATAGACAACAAATTAGGCATCAATATGCAATGTCAATTTTGGGCACCTGTTCTAAAGAAAGATATCATGGCACTAGAAAAAGTGCAGAGACAAGCTAAATTGATACAAGGAATGGAGCGTTTTAGTTATGAAGAAAGGTTATAAAATGTAAATCTCTTTAGTTTGTAAAAACGGCGCCTCCAAGGGGATATGGTAACATTATACAAATATATTTGGGGCCAGTACAAACCATTATCTGCAAATCTATTCATAAACAGGGCTATACATAGGACAGAAGGTCAAGCATTTAGGCTGGAAGAAAGGAGATTTAATCTAACCCAAAGAAAAGTTGTTTTTTTACAGTAAGAACTATAAGGATGTGGAATTCTCTGCCTGAAGAGGTGGTTTTATCAGAGTCCATGCAATTGGATAAATCCTTGCAAAAACATAACATAGAGGGATACAATTTCTAATTAGGGGGATAATAGCTACTTGATCGAAGCGGGTATCTGACTGCCATTTTGGCATCAAGAAGGAATTTTTTCCTAGTTTGTTGCAAAATTGGAAGCACTTCAGACTGTTTTTTTTTTTGCCTTCTTTTGGATCAACGGCAAAAACATACGTGAGGAAGGCTGAATTTGATGGACGCAAGCCTCTTTTCTGCTATGTAACTATGTAACTATATGACTCATGGGTTATCTTGTGAAAATTGATGGCAAGATGAATGCAGCATGTTATCAGAAAATACAGACAATTTGCATTCTCCTGCACGAAGGCTTTAGCATGGTACGTTCTTAGACTTTCAAGCATGACAATGACCCTAAGCACAAGGCCAAGTTGACCCTCCAGTTGTTACAGCAGAAAAAGATGAAGGTTCTGGAGTGGCCATCACAGTCTCCTGACCTTAATATCATTGAGCCACTCTTGGGAGACCACTCTTGGTTGCAAGACAACCAAAGACATTGCATAACCTGAAGGCATTTTGCGAAGATGAATGGGCAGATATACCACTTGCAAGAATTAGGGGCCACACTGTCATTGATGCTAAGGGGAGCAATACACAGTATTAAGAACTAAGGGTATGCAGACTTTTGAACAGGGGTCATTTCATTTTTTTCTTTGTTGCCGTGCTTTGTTTTATGATTGGGCCATTCTGTTATAACCTACAGTTGAATATGAATCCCATAAGAAATAAAATAAATGTGTTTTGCCTGCTGACTCAGAGCAGGGATGTGATGTAAGCTATGACCCCCGTTCTACACAGCCAGGAAACAGAACTCTAGGCTGGGTGCTTGGCCAGGGGGAAGAGGCTGCATATTGGATATTCAGAGCTCGGTCGCATTGGAAAGCATTGTGATTGGCTGAGATAATCAATTCTGATTATGTCAGCCAAGGAGGAGTGGCCGCTGCAGGTGTTTCTATGCTGTAATTTAAACACACTCTTTCCTCTGAACAGGTAGTGTTTACAGCAACAATAAGGTAAGTTTGTACTATATTTGAGGGAGGTAAAGGGTGAAAGCAGGGGGGCTAAATATTGTTTTAAACACTGTAGGGACAGGTCTATGAAAAGGAAGTATTTACAACAAAAAGCCTGCAGGGACCTTCTATACACACCAGAACTACTTTAAGCTGAAGTTGTTCTGGTGACTAATGTTTTTCCATGAATGAAAGTACAGATGCTGGATGTATTATCCTTGATTCCTTCATAAATGTTATGTTTATTTTTTAAATCTAAAAAAAAGAATTAACCATTTCTTTTTCTATTCTGCTCATTTTTAATAGGACCTTTTGTTCAAAATTAAACTTCTTTGCGTACCTAGTTAGTCTATGATTTCTATGGCTTGAGTAAATATTAATAGTAAGAGCAAACACAAGGTACATTTTAGAGAATTATTAAGTGGGCTTTATATAGACTTGAAAGGAGCTTATATGCAAACTAACATTCCAGACAGGCATTTAAATTAGGACTTACAAACAAGTCCAAAGGTACATGCTATATTTTGCATGTTTAAAGGTTAAATATAATAGTTTACATGATAAAATTAAGCAATATCAACTAAAATGCAAAAAGTAGTTGAAGGAACACTATATGGTCAGAAATACAAATGTGTATTCCTGACCCTGTAGTTTAACACTACTTAGGTGGCTTGCCCCTACCTCTCTTACCCCCTCTTAAATAGCAAGTCTGGAAAGCTTTGGATCGGCTGAGATCATCAATTCTGTTAATCTCAGCAAAGGAGGCGTGATGGGGGCAGAGCCAAACACATATCTTGCCAGTCAACATCTCCTTCTAGAGATGCATTGAGTCGATGCAACTCTACGGGGAAAGTTCAGCGTCTCCATGCAGCGTGTGGAGACACTAAACATCAGTGCTGCACGTTGTGCCCATCTGAGTGACTGCCACTGGAGGTATTCCTAGGGAGCAATGTAAACGCTGCCTTTTCTCTAAAAGGGCAGTGTTTACATGAAAATGTCTGCAGGGACTGACTGTACTCACAAGAACAACTAAAATAAGTTGTAGTTGTTCTAGTGACTATAGTGTCCCTTTAAGTAAAACCTATAATGGTATTGTATAGGGGTAAACTGTCAGTCTCATGACCATAACAATGTTGCCTGATAAAAACGGATAAAGTGCAGAGAACCTGCACTAACACTATAATAGGGTTATTCACTAAAGTGAGAATTCATGGGCTACATTTTCCTCTCATTTATATTCCCTCTTCACAACCTACACAATAATAGGGGGAGACTGCACTGTTTTCCCAGTTCCTCAGCACACACGATTTCCTAGACATCTGGCGTGCACAACATGCGACCGTAGCGGGCTATAGTTTCTATTCCAATCCCCCCGGTCCTACTCATGCATTAATTATTTTCTGATCTCCACACATCTGACATCCAGAGTAGAATGCACTACCATAATGAACATAACATGGTAAAAATATAAACGAAGTGTAATCTTGATAAAGTGTAAAAATGCAGCTGAAAGACAGAACTACTTCCAATAGTTGCAAAACATGCGTGAAATAAACCAAAATATAGTCTTTGGCGCACAAAAGTGCACTGTGCAATTTCACAATTATGTGAAAAATACAATGTAAAATTTCAGTGTTACCTTAAAAGGCTTTAAAAAACTGATCAGGATACTCTCAAGATTAGGATATATAAACAATTTTAAAACAACCAAATGAACACTCAAAATAAACACACAAAAAAGATTTGTGCTATATGCGCATGGCCCACAAGGGTACCACTTCTCCAGCAAACATTTACTGTCCCCAGGATCTATGCATCGTCTGGAAATCGTCTGGAAAGGCACAGTTCGTTCATTCACCTGAATTTCAGTTTACCAGAGTCCTTGTAGTGTGTTCATCTGTTTTGGTTCGCTCGACACTTCGTCCTCGTTCGGGACTTTTTCAAGAGCTGTGATTCCCTTATGAGCGTTATTTCCACTTCCTCCAACTTAGAAGCTTTGCATCATTAGCAGTAATACAACTGGCAGCAACCTCCACCCTAATGATTTTGAAAAAGACTGCAAAAACCAGGATCTTTTCACCACTGTTGGTAGAGTTACCCTAAAATTGTCCCCCTCTGGTGGAGCATCTCAGTGCTACTATCTATAATTTTAAACATGCCTTTCCCCCCAGACCTGTGGGCACTAGTATAATCTAAATCCATCGAACCCTTTACTAGAAATGAAAACAAACTTGCACTCCAGGCCATGTGCAGATCTATAGCAGAGTTCTTGTCCACCACCAAAATTCCCTCCTAATCACAAATTCTTACAAATTGACAGCACAAGTCCATGATACCCCCAAATCATTCCATAAAATCTGGGACCCCTGGCTGGATAGCTTTTGTATAAACCTAAACATTTACTTTCTCCTTTTGAGAGGTGCTATCAGTCGTGACTCCGGCTTTACGTACCACTTCTTCCCTTTTTCTTCTTCCTTTTTTTCTCCCTCCCGGGCCGGGACTCTGTTCCACGGGCTTGTGATCCTAATCTTCTCTACCTATCTCTCCCACTGTGGGAACCTGACACCCCTCTTCCATTCCCGCTACTTCTACTCCCTTCACATCTTTTTCCACTATCTCAGACCTCTACATATACATAACTATACAACTATGACAAAAGGACTGAAAATCCAAAGCCTTACTGGAGTTTCACACCACCTCTCTGTATACCTGACTTCACAACCTTAACTCTAGCACTCTCAAAACCAAATTGATCCACTATCAGAGCAATCCTGAAACGTGTCTGACAAACTCCTTCACCATTTAGTCGACAGCTACTGTCAGGCATTACAACCCCTAAAGGAGCCCTAGCTGATTGACAGAGCAGTACCTCTAGTCAGGGAATTAATACCAGACACTTTCAGGGGAAGATGCTACACTTGTTGTGTAATTATAATCCCCACTGTCACGTCTAGACGGTTCACTTCAATAACTTCTTTATTTCTGTCACAGATTAAAAATGTATAAATAAAGGGGGCGGAGTTTGCAACCAACACGGTCGGACGCCATCGCGGCCAGCTCCGTACAACTAGCCCAAATTACACTCCAAAATCTAAGGCATCCTGCCCCATCTGCCATCCCAACCCGACTGACCTGCCTCACGGAGCGGTACGGCACCCGCCGATGCCATTCTTTCAGCCGCCCAATCAGCCTAAGGGAAAACGCAGGCCTGGGGCCTACTGCGCACCACAAGCCTACATCCTGGGCGATCTCCTGGCAATCCGAAATGCCTGTACAGGTCGGACACCTCGCCTCCACGACAAACCCTGATGCCAGCAATGGGACGTCGGTCCCAAAAATCCAATACGGCGGCGGAGGGCAGAGACATCAGCTCCATGCTGCAATGGCTGGCACAGGCCAAAACTCCCACGGACGCACAGCAACCCTCACACCTGAGGCCACAGGGACACTCAGACAGGTCAGGCTTCACCCTCAGAGCCCTATGATGGCACTGCCCCCACCACCAAAGCAGATTTAAAAGCACTGCTGGCAGACATCCCCAAGGTCTGGGCTGCAGACTTCCAGCAGGTCACATGCCGAGTAACACAAACAGAAACTAACATCAGCAACATCAACTCTGAACTGACCTCACTTAAAGACACAGTCACCCAACTACAGGTCCATCAATCAGCCCTGTCCCTCAGGATGATGGCCTTCGAAGACAGACAACGCCGCAACCACATCAAGATAAGGGGCGTCCCCGCCAACAGCAGACGAGCTACCACACTACACCAGGCGACTGCTGGGGACCATTCTACCCCACCCAATGGCCAGGAAACTATCTATTGAAGGAGCACACAGAATACCAGGCTCGCCCATGGCAAAACCTGGCCAAATACGGGACGTCATACTCCGCTGCTCCACTTCGTAAGGTAAAGCCCACATTATGCTGGCCCTGAAGGATAAAACACTGTTATCCTTTGAAGGCGCCTCTCTAACCTTTTTCCAGGACTCAACATGAGCAACACTGCTATGCCGCAAATCACTAGCACCGGTCACCTCCCAACTCAGGTCCGCTGGGGTGGTATACAGATGGGGCCCCCCCGGAACTCTGCTAGCTACACACAACGGGACTGTTCGCACGTTAGAATCTGGAGCAGACATACCCACCTTCCTTACATCATTTGGCATAGAAGGCCAGACCGTAAACACACCTCAAGACAAGCCACCCCACACAACAACCCAACGACCACAACCTTTACACCAAGAGCCACCATATCCGGGGACTCTGAACCCTGGCAGGACTGAGCATTATTCACCCTGAAACAACTAGACAAGGTGGCCGAAAACCCGCGCAGAGCCCAACGCATCACAATATGTTTTATAATGTGTTTAACGTTTAACAACGTCAGTTCATGTATATGATTTTAAGGCACACAACACCTAGCTATGAACGTCCCAAAACTGGGCTAAAAATATAAAGATCCGAGATGGCACCCACCCCCCACAACTCCCCACTAACACCCCTCTCAGATGAGGGCGAACTACTCCAAGGGGTCTATGCTAGCCGACACAGCGGGGTCTATGCTAGCCGACAGGTACGGGAATTACTAACCCACCTGCTACACAATCAGCTACCCTACTATCACAATCCCTAACCGTTAGCTGCATATGAGCCTGCTCAGCCAGATGTACGTAGCGCTCCACACATAGCGAATCCATACATGCAACTCCTCCAAACCCCTAAGGAACAATCCATACCCCCTATGGAACTGCTAAGTAGCACCTATACAGGGGCCCCTCAGCCTCCACCAATCAAACATAAGCTGACAAACAGCTTAAACCCTCTCACACACCCACCCAATCAAGGCATACCTGACTAACATATAAGATCTATAAACATAATGCAAATCTCCCACTGGAGATTCTTTATCACAATCCCATTATACAAACCATTAAATGTAAAAATGTGCAAGTTTAACGCATAACGTACCTATGTTCAATAGTGATGTTGCGAACCGTTCGCGAACTTCCCGTGAACGGCTCGCCACGGTTCGCCACGAACCGTTCGCGGCCAGCTCCGGTCAGCTGACACATCCCGGCCAATCTCCAGCAGACCCTCCCTCCCAGACCCTCCCACCTCCTGGACAGCATCCATGTTGAACGGTTCGCGACATCACTAATGTTCAAGAACTATTGCACTTGTGGAAGCTGTTGTGGCTATGCAAGCACTGCTGTAATCCCATGCACAATAAAAATAAAGAATTAAAAAAAAAAAGAAATAAATAAACTTTAAAAACAAAAGTGAGAATTCAAAGTGAATGTCAAATTTGAGGACTGAGTAGCGTAATGCAAGCATAGCTGACTCAGATAATTTTTCCGGTTTGGCTATTTTAACCTTAAAGGACCACTATAGTGAAAACATACTCGTTTTCCTGGCACTATAGTGCCCTGAGGGTGCCTCCACGCTCAGGGTCCCCCTCCCGCCGGGCTCTGGGGAGAGGAAAGGGTTAAAACGTACCTTTTTTCTAGCGCCGGGTGGGGAGCTCTCCTCCTCCTCCTCTCCGCCTCCGATCCTCCTCTTCGGCTAAATGCGCATGCACGGAAGGAGCTGCGCGCGCATTCAGCCAGTCTCATAGGAAAGCATTTACAATGCTTTCCTATGGACGCTTGCGTCTTCTCACTGTGATTTTCACAGTGAGAAGCACGCAAGCGCCTCTAGCGGCTGTCAGCGAGACAGCCACTAGAGGCTTTAGAGGCTGGATTAACCCTATTATAAATATAGCAGTTTCTCTGAAACTATGCTTATAAAAAAAAAAAAAGGTTAATCCTAGAGGGACCTGGCACCCAGACCACTTCATTAAGCTTAAGTGGTCTGGGTGCCTAGAGTGGTCCTTTAAAATTGTTCACTTTTAATTCTCACTAGTGAATAACCATGTGAAAGTGAGTTATAACTGCAGTTATTTGTTATAATCACTGCTCTGTCAGTTTTGTTCAACTTCGGGGTTTAGTGTCTAGAGTCAGTATGCACAATGCAAGAACAAAAGTAAAAAAAACAAACACATGAAACATGTCATGAGACTAGGTTAGAAGTAGAATGTAAGTATCCATACACTTTTATATTACTTCTTAATTTACAGTGCAGTTTTGTTTATCTTGTATTGTAAACTTCTTCACAATGATCACGCTTTGAATATAATTTTGTGCACAATGGTTAACAACAGAGAACTAATAAAAAAACTAAACACTGAGGGAGTTGACTTATGTGTACAATTTAAATAATGTATGCATGGCCAACACATAGAAATGGAATGAAAACAATTGAAAATCAGGTACAACAAATTTATTTTTATTAAGGTGGAACTGAAGAGATCAGTGACTTTAACCCCTTAAGGACAGATGACATGTGTGACATGTCCTGATTCCCTTTTATTCCAGAAGTTTGGTCCTTAAGGGGTTAAACAGGGCACCACCTTAGGTTGCTACCTATGCCAGAATTAATTTGTGAAATTTACAAACTATAATTGACATACTGGAATAGTAAGTGGATGGTCCTGCCCAAATGAGCTTGCAATCTAAATGTTTCCGCCCTACTGGATCTGCCATGGTCAACTGTAAGTGCTATAATTGTGAAGTGGAAGCCTCTAAGAGCAACAGAGCCGAATAAGTGGGAGAAACATATACTTAGAGAGCAGGAGTGCTGTGTGCTGATGTGCTTATCTTGTAAAAAATTGCTTATCATCTGTGCATGTTTCAAACAAGTGCAATGTCAAGTGTCGGATGGAGTGCTTTAATGCATGCTGCCACTGGATTCTAGAGCAGTGGAAATGTGTTGTATGGAGTAATTCGTCACTTCGGGAATTCTGGACTTCGGCAATTCCTTACCCCGAACCCTACCCCTAACCCTACCCCTAAACTAACCTTTAACTATACTCCTAACCCTAACACTACCCCTAAACTAACCCCTAACTCCAACCTTAACCCTACCCCTAGCTCTAACCCTACTAGGGTTAGAGGTAAGGTTAGGGTTGGGGTTAGGTTTGAGGTTAGGGTTAGGGGTAGGGTTGGGGTTAGGTTAGGGGTAGGGTTGGGGTTAGTTTAGGGGTAGGGTTTCAGGAAACAAGCAAACATGTACATAAAATTTCTAATAAAAAGACTACATGTGTCTTTCAGTGAATGTGTCTGCCATTGGGTGTGTTTCAAATCAGTGAGATTGTGTATATCATTGACAGTGTGTGTGTGTGTGTGTCATTGAGGGTCTTTGTCAATGTATCTGTGAGTGAGTGTGTATCTGTCAGTGAGTGAGTGTGTTTCAAATCAGTGTGATTGTTTTTCTGTGACTGAGAGTCTGTGTCTGCCAGTATGCATCTGTCAGTGTGTCTCTCTCAGTGAGAGTGTATGACTGTCAATGTATGTCTGATTAGAAAAATGGATGGGGCTTATAGCTCAGTCTTGTTGCCTAGGTGTTCTCTTTGTCACCAACATCTCCTTCACCCTTCATGTCCAGTCTATAGCCAAAACCTGCTACTTCTATCTAAAAAATATAGCTAACATCTGCACCTATCTAATGCCAGATGTGGCTAAGGAGTTGCTCAATGCCTCTATCCTCTCTTGCCTTGACTACTGCACTCCACTTCTCAGTGGTCTTATGCATTCCCAGCTTGACCTCTTACAGTCTATGATGAAGGCTCATCTTCCTGTAGACCCACACCTCCCGTGCCTTTCCCCAATCTGTCAGTCCTTACAGTGGCTTCCTCTAGGACACGGTTTCTCAAACAGTGGGTTGTGACCCACAGATGGGTCACCAGCTGATTTTTGGTGGGTCACGATGACCCACGCCGGGGATTCAGGAGACTGATACCAAGAAGGGTCCCAGCAGCTTGCAAAGAGTGCCGTTGGGTGCGGTCCCCTCTGTAACAGATATAAAGCCCTACTCACCCTCTGCCGGGGAAAGAGCTGCAGACCATGCAGTAACTGTCAGTGAGCTTGGTCAATGCAGCAACGCTCTGAGGCTATACAAGCCAGAGCTCGCAAGACTATCTCTGTATGATCTACAGCCGGGGGGAGGCGGAGCTGCAGAAAGGACAGCAAGCGCCACCAGACCAGTAGGGAGGAAGGAAGAAGAAGAGACCACTGGATCACCAGGGACCTCTCAAAAGTATTTTAATGGCTTTCACCCTCACCTTCCACCTACTGTCACCTTCACCTCCCCCCGCCCACAGTCACCATCACCTCCCCCCCACTGTCATCCTCATCTCCCCCCCACATACTATCACCCTGACCTGCCTCCCACATACTGTCACCCTCACCTCTGCCCCACACTGTCACCATCACCTCCCTCCCACAATGTCACCCTCACCTCCCCCCACTGTCACCCTAATCTCCCCACTGTCACCCTCACTCCCCTTCCACTGTCCACCCCTCCCCCACTGTCACCCTCACCTTCCCCCACACTGTCACCCTCACCTCCCCAATTGTAACCCTCACCTGCCCCACACTGTAACCCTCACCTCCTCCCCCACTGTCACCCTCACCTCCTCCTCCACTGTCAGCCTCACCTCCTCCCTTCACTGTACCCCTCTCTTCCCCTCCACACTATCACCCTCACCTTCCCCACACTGTCACCCTCACCTCCCCCCCACTGTCACCCTCACCTCCCCTGCACACTGTCACCCTCACCTCCCCCACACTGTCATCCTCACCTCCTCCCCCACTGTCAGCCTCACCTCCTCCCTTCACTGTACCCCTCTCTTCCCCTCCACACTATCACCCTCACCTTCCCCACACTGTCATCCTCACCAACCCCCCACACACTATCACCCTCAGCTCCGGTCTCTGTGTCTCTGTGTATCTGTGTGTCCTTTTGTGTCAGTGTGTGTGTGTGTCTGTGTATTTGTGTGTCCGTGTGTGTCTGTGTGTGTATTGTGTGCCATTGTGTATCTGAGTGTCTGTGTATCTGTGTCAGTGTGTGTAACATGTGTCATTGTGTGTGTCTGCATGTGTATTGCTGTGTCAGTCTGAGTATTTGTGTGTCTGTGTGTGTCTGCATGTGTGTGTATGTGTGTATGTGTTTCAGTGTGTGTATACACTACACTACACACACAAATGCACTAAACCTACATGCACACCTATGTAAACTACACACAAATGCACACCTATATTTACACACATACTTCATACAAAAACATGCTTCCATTCAAACACACATTGTATATATGTATATATTTTAAAATACACAATATACACACACTGCATCTACTAAACATTGGATCCACTACATGATTAGGCAGACTAGATGGCCCGAATGGTTCTTATCTGCCATCACATTCTATGTTTCTATGTTTCACATGCACTGCAGTCAAACTCAATAAACACACCCTTGTATTAAAACACTAAAATTATATATAAACACTCCTATTAAATACAAACACCCCTCCATTCAAACACCAACACCACACACAAAAGACCACCTTTATTTAAAATCCATCACTACATATAAACACCACTGCATTCAGACACAAACAATACACACAAATACAACCATACATCCACACATATACTTCATCCAAAAACTTGCTTACATTCAAATGTACAAACACTGCTCACAAATATAACCCTGCAACGATGGGCAAATCGTAGATCCCCAGCTGAGCTTGGAGTTCTCTGATAGCTGACCTGAGTCTGACCTGACCTGAGTCTGTGAGTAACTAGTTGTATGCTTATAAAACTGATTGCCATGATGTGCCAAGTTTATGCCTCTAAACTGCCATGACATGCCAACATTATTCTTCTAAAACTACCATGAGATCAGAGAATTATGCCTCTAAAACTGCCATGACATGCCAAGTTTCTGACTCTAAAACTGACACGATATGCCAAAATGATGTCTCTAAAACTGCCATGATATACCAAAATTATGCCTCTAAATCTTCCATGATATGCCACGTCTAAAACTGGTTGACATAAAGTGCCAAGTTTAATAATCTAAAACCAATTGCCATGGTGTGACAATGTTATCCATCTAAAGCAGATTGCCATGGTGTGCCAAATGTATGCCTCTAAAGCGGATTGCCATGGTGTGCCAGTTGTATGCCTCTAAAACCGATTGACATGGTGTGCCAATTTTATGCATCTAATGTTGACATGATGTGCCAATTTTATGCATCTAAAACTGGTTGCCATGGTGCGCCAATTGTATGCCTCTAAAGCTGATTGCCATGGTGTGCCAATTGTATGCCTCTAAAGCTTATTGCCATGGTGTGACAATTGTATGTATCTAAAGCTGCCATGGTGTGACAATTTTCTGCATCTAAAGCTGATTACCATGGGGTGCCAATGTTATGCATCTAAAGCTGATTGCCATGGTGTGTCAGTTTTATGCCTCTAAAACTGATTACCATGGTGTTCCAATGTTATGCCTCTAAAACTGATTACCATGGTGTTCCAATGTTATGCCTCTAAAACTGATTGCTATTGTGTGCCAATTTTATGCCTCTAGAACTGCTTGCCATGGTGTGCCAATGTAATGCATCTAAAGCTGCCAGGATGTGGCAATTTGTATGCATTTAAAAATGATTGCCATGGTGTGCCAATTTTATACCTCTAAAGCTGATTTCCATGGTGTGAAAGTTGTATGCCTCTAAAACCGATTGCCATGATGTGCCAATTTTATGCATCTAAAACGGATTACCATGGTGTCATTTTTTGCCTGTAAAGCTGCCATGGCGTGCCAAGTTTATTCATTTTGAAAATATGCATTAAAAGTGAGTGGGTCTCGAAAAATTATCGTTTTCAAAAGTGGGTCTCGGCTCATAAAAGTTTGAGAAGCCCAGCTCTATGATTTAGGGTTCAATTTATAATTCTGGTACTTGCTTATGAATCTCTAAATAACACTGCTGCTACTTACCTATTCTCACTAATACACAAATATGTCCCATACAGGCCTCAAGCTCTACTGAAGACCTACATCTGTCCTCTGTTCGTACTCGCACCTCTGGCAGCCACCTTCAAGACTTCTCTAGGGCTGTTACCTCCCTGCCCCTTGGTAACTCACCTTGATTCCTCTCATAAAAAATCCCCCAACTGAGCCTTCATTGTAAACTATGCTAAAAATAGACATTTCCCATATATGAAATACATCTTATTTACCTCTTGTGTCACTTTACCCCACTCCCTCTAGAATATAAGTTTGTTTGAAATGCATTCATATATATGTATATTCTTTGTTTTCAAAACATAATAATAATTAGTTTTTCTCAATGATCCCACTATTTCTGCCTTTTATTTCCAACATGTAGCATTTTCCTTTGTGGTCCATACCAATACTGCTGTACTGTGATGTCAGGACTGTTTCTGTGAGTTGTAGGTCATCTGTTAGATTTCTACAGAAAACTGACAATGGAACTACAATGTCCATAAACACTTGCTGTACTAGTAGCAGAGTGAGCACTATTGAAAGTTATTCGTGCATAATGATTGGCTAATTCACTTCCTTGTTTGGTGAAAATTTACTGCAGGAGCTTTAAAGCTAGTGGTTTTGCAGCAAATGCAGACATTTATTATTTCTATTCTATTGTTAGGATATATTTTCATGCATTATCTATATATGTGTTTTAAAAATGAGTACAGACTTCTTTTATATTTTTTATGAGGATTGTTGGCATCACATTATTATTACACTTCCTTAAAAAAAAATCTATGTTTTGTCTGAAACTGTTTACTGTTTCTACATTTCAGATTTTTATTTTATTTCAGAACATATGACATATTTGGCTTAAAATTTATTTTTGTCATGAGAAGTATTATGATAAAATTTACAGCATCCACTACAGCAGTGAGAAATAATGGAGCTCTATAGTTTCAGCATGAATTCTGTACAAAATGGCAAAATACACACTAAATATGAAAAACATCTCATAGATAAGGTGGGAAATGTATATTCTTTGAAAATATACTTTATGCTAAAAATATTTCCTGTGTGGTTATGTTACAATTTAACCACAAGATGGCGCAAATAGACAACACATAAATATTCAGTTTTTAATGGCTTCTACTATAAACAGTTATATTGGTTTCACAATATATATCACAATCACAATGTATTTCAGTGCTGATCATAATGCTCTCTTTTAAATTATTCAGCTAGAGTTTGGGTAAATTTGAATAATGATGCTTAGGGTATATGTACGATTACAATTGTTAGGGCTTAGTGTTAGTGGTACCTACATTTAGTATGCCATGTGATGTAATTAATTTCCTTCGTACCTAGTTAAAGGGACACTATAGTCACCAAAACAACTTTAGCTTAATTAAGAGTTTTGGTGCATAGATCATGCCCCTGAAGGCTCACTCTTCAATTCTCTGCCATTTAGGGAGGTAAATCACTTTGCTCATGCAGCTCTAGTAACACCTCCCTGCATGTGACTCGCACAGCCTTCCTAAATACTTCCTGCAAAGGGTCAGCTAGTGTTTACACTTATTATGTTTAATTTAGATTTTCTTATCTCCTGCTCTGTTAATGGATTGCTAGACCCTGCAGGAGCCTCTTGTATGTAATTAAAGTTAAATTTACAGAGCCGGAGATATATACTTTTAATGTAAGTTACATCTGATTGAAAGTGAAAGTGAAAAGTTTGGTTTTCATGCATGCTGTAGTCAGTAACAGCCAGGTGTCAGTAACAGCCAGGGGAGGTGTGGCTAGGGCTTCATAAACAGAAACACAAGTGATTTAACTGCTAAATGGCAGAGAATTGAGCAGTGAAACTTCAGAAGCAGGATCTATACACAAAACTTGCTTCATTAAGCTAAAGTTGTTTTATTGACTATTGTGTCCCTTTAAGTGATAATTATACCCCAACATACAACAGATTTGCACTGCTGTATCCTGTATTGTAATTACCCAAGATTACAGTATTGGGTGCAGTGTCCTTTATCATTAAAGAGCACAACATTGAACACTATTATTATTATTATGATATTTATAGAGCACCGTCAAATTCCGCAGCGCTTTACAATGGGTGGACGAACAGACATGTAGTTGTAACCAGACAAGTTGGACACACAGGAACAGAGGGGTTGAGGGCCCTGCTCAATGAGCTTACATGCTAGAGGGAGTGGGGTAAATGACACAAAAAGGTAAGGATAGTATTAGACTAGTGACAGTTGCAGAAGAGGAATCAGTCAGGAGCTATTAACAGTTTAATTGGTACGCTTTTATGATGAAGTGGGTTTTTAACGATTTTCTGAAGGAGTGGAGACTGGGTGAGCATCTAACGGAGGAGGGAAGCGAGCCCTCGAGAAATCTTGAAGGCGAGCATCAGAGGTGGGAGTACGGACAGAAGATAGATGTAAGTCTTCAGCAGATCGTAAGGGCCTTATACTTGTGTATAAGGGAGGATAGATAGGTGGGAGCAGCATTATGTAGAGATTTGAAAGCAAGAACCCGAATTTTAAATTGAGCTCTATATTTTATAGGAAGCCAATGTAGGGACTGACAGAAGTGTGAGGCATGGGAAGTGCGGGCGGTCAGGAAGATGAGCCTCACTGCCGCATTCATTATGGACTGTAACGGCGCAAGTTGGGAGCATGTAAGACCACTGAGAAGCGGATTACAGTAGTCAAGGCGAGAAAGGACAGTGGAATGGACCAACACCTTAGTAGCATCTGGCGTTAAGTAGGGGCGGATGCGCAATATGTTTTTGAGATGGAAATGACAGGATTTGGTGATAGATTGAACATGAGGCTTGAAGGAGAGGTCGGAGTCAAAGAGAACACCTAGGCAGCAAGTCTGCGTGGTGGAGCTGATGGTAGCACCGTTGACTTGAGGGAGACAGACACAGGAGTAACAACACTTGAGGGAGAAAAGACCAGAATTTCAGTTTTGGTCAAGTTTAGTTTAAGGAAGTGGGCAGCCATCCAGTTAGAAACAGCAGAGAGGCAGTCAGAGACACTAGTCAAGAGGGACGGGGAGAGACCAGGAGAGGACAGGTAGATTTGCGTGTCAACTGCATAGAAATGATATTGGAAGCTAAAGGAGCTAACGAGTTTACCAAGGGAGGCAGTATAGATGGAGAACAGTAAGGGACCAAGGACTGAACCTTGGAGGACACGAACAGAGAGGAGTTGGGGAGAAGAAGCAGAGCCAGAGAAAGAAACACTTAAAGAGCGCTGGGAGAGGTAGGAGGAGCACCAGGAGAGAACAATATCTTTTAGACCGATATTGCGGAGGATGAGAAGAAGCTGTTGATGATCAACAGTGTCAAAAGTCGCAGACAGGTCAAGGAGAATTAGGATAGAGTAGTGACCATGAGATTTTGCAGTGAGTAGATCATTGGATACTTTGGTCAGTGCCGTTTCCATAGAGTGCTTAGCGTGGAAACCAGACTGAAGCGGGTCTAGCAGAGAGTTGGACTCGAGGAAGTCTGTCAATCTCGCATACACAATTTTTTCAAGGATCTTGGATGCAAAAGGCAGTAGTGAGATAGGACGATAGTTGGATGGGGAGTTAGGGTCAAGATAGGGCTTACACTATGGTGTAATGGTGCACAACATATATCCCTGGGGTATTTTAGATGCTGGTCACCATTTAATGTCATTTCAAGGACACTGGCCCTTTTAAAATCAACTTTATTTATTTTTAATTAACACAGCAATATATTACTAATTACATAGAATATCCTCCAGGAGTCTCCATCTCCCAAGCCATGATTAACACCATAAAGTTCATATAGTATAGTAGTTAATAGCAGAACAAAAAAGGTGAGTTGCAAACATCAATATACTTAAGATGTGTATAGTAGATTATCTCATACTTAGTAATCCCATGTCTGTTGTTGCTGAAATAGATTTTGGGTGGATAATTATTGTCACGTTTATCTGCAGAATAGACTCTACTTTAAAATCTCATAGTCTGATACCAAAGCGATTTAATTTATATGCTGGTTTCAGCATTTTATCAGGGGATTTAATCTTCATAAACTAATTCTGCTTTTCAGACATTCTCAGTTTGACTCATGGTTTCATGAATTAATTACATTTTAATCACCGTGGTCCAAGTCAGCAACATATACAACTTGCTTCGAAGAGTACACGGCATAAGGTAAAGCAAACAGTTAAATGTGCACTTGGAAACAATATTAAGAATTCAAGTATGTGAAGATCTATGTATAGAATCCTATACATATTTAAGTAGGAGAATATTATTTCCTTTCAACATCAATCACAATGTTAGATTTATTATTGTCTATATTAGGAGACGTATAAAATATTTATTTGCCGAAGGCTTCTGTTGTGCGTACATGCATGTAATATCCTAAGAATACTTTTGAAAATCTTTACTTATGTTTACCATTCTATTTATCTTCTCTCTCATATCCTGTTATACCCCTACCTATCATACTTCCACTAAATCCCTTCACTTCTTCACTCAACCAGCAACCTACCCTTCTCCTCCATGCACCCAGGTCTATTCAGTCTTGATCCTCTGCTACTAAAATATACTCCTTACTCATATATCAATTTCTTAATGTCCATGTGTAGAGTTGTAGAGTTGGACACACACCTTCTCAAATGTTATTTTGGCTTACTTGGAATTAACCCAATTCCATCACAGTTCAACACATCTGACCTCACTACCTTCATTAGTATTCTCTGCTCCCCGCCAGAGTAACCATCACATAAACACTATGTGTACTTCCCTTTTTTTTTTTATTATCAGTCCATATGAGTCTAAGGTTTTATGTGGTATATGAATATGGACATCTTTTAAGGTATGTACTCTTTAATTGTGGTCCAAATATACACAGTCATGCCTGTATTTTTACTAATCCGTGTAAAGTGCATTTATTCTTGTATACATCTTTTAAGAACAACAACCTTGTCTGGCTCTGTCTACCAGATGTGCTTTAAATAGGATATGGGTGGTACTCTTGAGTGGCCCTGTTAGTAGCAAATGTGATACATTTTGCTAAAACGTGTGGCATTTGGACATTTTCTGATGGAGATGCAAATTGATACATGTGATGAATGGATCGATCTGTTTTGAACTACTATGATATGCACTACAATTACCAATGGGACATCTCAAACTGCACATTTCCTCACTTATCTAATTTGTGTAATAATTCAAACATGTTGCCCTAAATAAATACACATTGTATGAAAAATAACGTCTTTTAGAAAAAAACAATAGCTTTATAAAAGAGAATAAAATGTCATTAAAACTATGCTAATGCCTAATTTTGGATCTCTATATTAATTGGACATTTGAAAATTATATGAAAATAAGTGACATTCATTTAAACAACCAGTGCTATCCAAGTTTCTCATGACTGCTCACAGTTTACTCTAGATAAAACATAGCTCACTTTAAACCCAAGGCATGTAAGTGATTACACTGGACTCCACAAAACATGGTGTAGCAGAGATTATGGACCAAGGTTAAATTGCGTTTAAACCAAGCAGAAGATGTGGAAGTATATATTTAAATAATAGCAGGATTTGGAAAAATATAATGTGACACAGGTACCAAGGATAAAAAACTAAATACAAAAAAATTGTTGAAGCTCAATATAATATAATATATTTACAGTGATTTCGGTAACACCTCCCAACTTGAGGACCATGAGCAGGGTTGTCCACAGCACACCTTCTACACTGATTGATATTGACACAGCAGTAGATCAGCAAGCCTGAGTGCATTATATTGTTAAACTGTATGACGCTATTCGCATCTTATGGTAATATGACCACTGCACACCACGGATTCATACACACAATCTTAGATTGATGTCTGAGTAATTCTTCCCACATGGCTGTCTTTGGTAAATGGTCCATGATAGATTTATTTTATTAGCCTGGCCTGCACTTAAAATATTTAGACATCTATGCCATAAACTATAGAATACAATTTATTTTGTTATTTCTTTTATTACATTTCTGAATGTCATGACAATAAATATGAATACATCTATCTATGTATCTATCTGTCTGTCTGTCTATCATAAAAGTTTAAAGTAAATAATTATAGCACGGCAGTGACCTGTGCAAAGGAGGACTTTTTGAATGCTAAGTGAAATCCCAGTGTTACTCTAGTACAGCTGAGGACAAAAGACAGAAGCCAAATGGCTGCTTATACTTCCTAAAGATGAAAAGTTGGATAACTGTATTCTGAGTCTCTCCAACATTCAAGCTATGAATCTTTCAATCCAAGTTTAGAGCCACTAAAACATATCTCTTTATTACTAATGACAACCATATGTGCAGTATCAGCTATCTCAGGAAAATATCCTCTGAAAATTATATTGTTAAATAACAGATAACAAATGCACAGCATCTCTAGAAGTGTTTTTTTTTATTTTTTATTTAATCCCAGATATATAAATTAGGTGACTTGAGATGTGCCAGTTACAACATGAGTACAGCATATTTTACAAACAGAAAAACATTACGACAAATACATAGATCTCAACACTTTAACAAGCCCTTGCATTGCTGTGATGGTAGGACAGGCCTCTGAAACAAATCAACCTTTTACAATCTTTGCCAGAATGAAACAGTAGGAAAGTTGCAGATGTCTTGCCAGAGCTTTGTAAAATGGCAGGATTAGACTGTAACATAGAGGCATTGTAGAGTTCTCGTGGGAGCCTCCATGTACTAGGGTAGAACTATCATTCTAAATAGCATTTTCGCTCACAAACTCCACCCTTTATCCGGAACTTTGGCATGGCTTACACACCCAGCACGTTTTAAGTTTAGCTAGGTATTGGCAAGTACAAGAGTGTGATGGGATAGGAGTATACCAATACTTGACACAAAAGGTTTGCTGGAACAGTATAGTTAGTTGGGTCAGGTCAGCCACCTCATACCAAGAACACAGTCAAGCAGAGTCAGGAAGAGGCTGAATCAGAAACTATAAAAGAAAGGCAAGGAGAAGACATGTTAGAAACTAGAAAAAAACTCTGCTAATAATGGTATGGATAATTTGCATTGTGTGAACATGAGAAAGCAGTAACCAGGATATATCCTTGGTACACAGGCTCAATACAAGAACAGATAGTCAATAAGTCTGTAGGTTATTATTGTAGGTGTTATTTTTTAAGGCCTTGCTGGTCTGCATTTATCCAGCAATATGAGTGTCAGATGTTTTGGTGTAATTTTTGGCCTTTGGGAATAAGTCAAGGACTATTTAGGATCACTCTGATTATTATTATTATTGCCATTTATATAGCGCTAACAGATTCCGTAGCACTTTACGATATTACAAGAGGGGGGATTTAACTATAAATAGCACAATTACAAGAAAGCTTACAGAAACGATAGGTTGAAGAGGACCCTGCTCAAACGAGCTTACAGTCTATAGGAGGTGGGGTGTAAAACACAATAGGACAGGAAATAGTAATTAAATAAGGTGGAAGTGAAGCAGAGCTGGAGGAGAGAGTAGAGTGCTGCCCTTTAGGAGAGAGCATGTAACAGATAAGCAAGGTAGAGGCTACTCTGAGCTTTCCTAAAGAGAGGGGTTTTAAGGCACTTCTTAAACGATTGAAGACTAGGGGAGAGTCTGATGGTGGTAGGCAGGCTATTCCATAGAAAGGGAGCTGCCCGCAAGAAGTCTTGCAAGTGTGAGTTGGCTGTACGAGCAGTGGCTGTGCAAGAAGTGGACAGGAGAAGGTCACGGGCAGATTGTAGAGACCGAGAAGGGGCATACCTATGGATCTGTGAAGAGATATAAGAGGAGCTAAAATTGGTCAATGCTTTATAGGTATGGGTTAGCACTTTGAATTGACTCCTATAGGATACAGGAAGCCAATGTAAGGACTGACAGAGGGGTGAGGCGTGAGAGGACAGACTAGAAAACCAGTCTGGCGGCAAGATTCATTACAGACTGTAGCAGGGCAATACAGTTTTTGGGAAGACCAGTTAGGAGAGGGTTACAATAATCCATGCGAGAAATTACTAGACAAGCTCCTTAGTAGCATACTAAGAAAGGGGCAGATGCGAGCTATGTTTTTAAGATGGAATCTACAGGATTTAGTAACATGCTGGATGTAGCTGGCTCTCTAATGAGAGAGGGAAAGTATGAATGTTGGTGAGGGCAAGGACTGTGCTGTATGAACATAATATGAATCTATAATGGAGAAAGTCTGACTGGGTGCGAGACTTCCTCCAGAAGCATTCAGCACAACAGGAGCTTCTTTGCAGGTAGCGTGTTGATTTAGTATGCCACGGTTGGAAGCGTGTGCTCTTCGAGGTGCATGTTTGAAAAGGGGCTGCAGTGTTCAAGGCAGAGGTGAGGGTAGTGTTATATGTGGAGATGGCCAGTGAGGGACAGGAAAGGGAAGGGATGGATAGGAGTTGTGAATCAGCTGACAGAGTTAAGGTTCCTCCTAAGTTGAGGGGGGTTAGGCTGAGGTTGTTGGGTGAGGGGGAACTCGAGAGCAAATGATAAGAGGTGGTGGTCAGAGAGAGAAAATGGAGTGTTGGAGATATTAGACACTGTAAATGCATAAGAGAAAATGAGGTCGAGGGTATTGCCAGCTACATGGGTGGGAGAATTAGCCCACTGCGATAACTCAAGGGAGGAAGTAATTGAAAGTAGCTTAGAGGCTGCTGAGGTCAGGGCTGGCATAATGGGAATTGTGACGAAGTGCCCTTCGCCACTTGTGCCTGGAGAGGACTGCTTGCCCGCCTCTTGCCCTGTGACTATGGCCCCTGGGATGTATTGCCCTTTAAAGACATGATTTGGGCATAATGGATTTGTGTTGTGCTGCTGCTGGCCCTTTAAGAACCATCTGAGGACATACTGTGGAGTTACTGGGTGGCCACCATTTCCTGTATCAAAGGCACATGGTGAGAACAATGGATGGCGGCCATTTTAACTCACAGACACTGTGTGGACTTTTCAACACGGTGCCATCTCGCCAGTATTTGGTGCACAGAGACATCGTGCAGTGGTTTTGGACTATACAGCAGGGGACACATTATAAAGTGATTGTTTTTCATTTAGCCTGTATATGTTTTGCAGAATCTGCATTAAACTGTATTTTCCAAAGTACTGAACGGATCTGGGTGAATTTTGGATATGTGGTTCACCCAGATCCCCCGGTTCCAAGGATATACTTTTTATGGGGTTATTGCATGTTTTAGGGTCCCTGTGTGTTTTATGAAACTGTATTATTTCTGGCCAGCAGATAATTGAGCTTTGTGTATTGTAGAAACTCAATTATCTAGCCTGGCCCAGAGGAGGAGTTTTGTGTTGCATAAATTGTGAGTTCTGTGTGCCAGTAAATCAGTCTTGTTCCAGCATTAAGCCTTGGCTCATGGTTGGGGGATTGGAGAAATACACTCTGGGGATTGCTATAATCACTATACTCCCCAGGGTATGATCACTAAGTTCTGCTAAGAGCTTGTTCCTGTTCCTGCTCTCTGGGAAAAGAGAGGTTCACCCACTGGAAGCTGGATCCTGGCCTTGGGTCCAGGGTGGGTGGAAACAGCAGAGACCCCGGCGCAGTTGCATCGCTGGAAGTGGGGTCTGCAGTGCTGATGGTGTCGGTTGGAGTGCTTGGAGTCCTCAGCAAGCACTAGGAGCATCGATTGGCGTAGGTACTCAGTCGGAGTGCCAGCGTTCCGTCACATTTGGTGGCAGCGGCGGGATGGCGTCCTAGTGCGAGGACCAGCAGCTCGGAGACACCGGTAACGTGTGGAGTTACGGATTTATAATTGAGGGCAACGCTAGCACTTGTGCAGCGACCCTGGCTTCAGAGGAACTCAAGGGATAGAGCTAGCTACGGGCAGCGTCCCTATCCACAGCAACATGGAAAAGGAGTTTCGCTGGAGGTTGCAGCAGCCCTTGGCCCAACAGGACGGGCCTGTATCAGAGGAGTGCATACTGGACTGGAGAGATGTCACTCGTACGGAGATGTGGCACGATGCCCTGGAAAAGGTACAACGGCGGCGGGGAGAGAGCCTTCCCAGTGACGAGCAGCGGTTCCAGGTACTCGAGGCCCTGCGCTCCCCTTTCCTAGGGGAGCAACCCTTGGATGAATGGTTGTTGGAACTCTGGGATTTAATTTGGAAGGAGTTGTGGCTAGATGCAGCTTACCGGGCATTAAAGTGGTACGCCACCCAGCGCAACCCCCTGATGACTAACCACTATCTGCCCGAGGGAGAGGATTATAATGGCCCGGGCTTACTGTGGGAGGCCTATGAGGAGGGCGATGACTTTGGATGCCCCACAGAGTTTCGGTTCTGGGACATCCACAACATCAGGGAAACCCTGCTGGATCTTCCCCGAGCAGACGACCTGGGGCCAGACCTGAGTCATCTGGTCGCAATGGAGTGGGGGCTGGAGCAGAGTTACCGACACCTGTTCAACTTAGCCCAATCACCGTCCCTCAGCCCAGAGGATTACCTGGACACCCTACCCTCTTCTGTCCAACCAGCCCCAGAGGTGAGCGACCTTATGGAACGGTCCTGGGAAGACCCACAGATGGCAGGTGGAGATGGAACCGAGGTCTCTCCACCTGCCCCACAGGGATGCTGGGTACCCAGCCCAGGTCCCCAGCGGCAGTATAATATACAGGGAGAGGAGACAACTGGTCTCTCTCCCCAGAGGCGGCCTGAGTTCCAGGAGGAGGTGATGGTCGATCCCTCCACCTTACAGCAACCAGCGTCCTGGGGAGGGGAGGCAACCGGCCTCCCTCTCCAACAGCAGCCGGAGGTGGATGACCTCATAGACTTGTCCTGGGGACACACAGAGATGGCAAGCGGAGATGGGACCGAAGTCTCTCTGCCGGCCCTACAGGGATGCTGGGCAGTCAGCCTAGGTCCCCAGCGGCAGTATAATATACAGGGAGAGGAGACAACTGGTCTCTCTCCCCAGCGGCGGCCTGAGTTCCAGGAGGAGGTGATGGTCAATCCCTCCATCTTACAGCAACCAGCGTCCTGGGGAGTGAGGGCAACCAGCCTCCCCCTCCAACAGCAGCCAGAGATACCGGGAGAGGGGGAAGACAAACCTACCCACACTGGCGCAGAAGGGACCGCGGTCTCTGTGCCAGTCCTACAGGGAGGCTGGACGGGCGGTCCAGATCCTCAACCAACTCCGCAGGGATGCCAGGAGGAGGAAGTAAGTGAAACTTCCCCTCCCCAGCTACATCCCAACCGGGTCCTGGGGGCAGTGGATGAGCCTGCGATACCCACTGACCCCCTCCCAGCAGAAGAGCTGGCATCTGGGCAGAGCTCTGTTAGCCTCTGCCCCCCCATTTCCCCTGTATCAGAGCCTGACTTACCACGGGTTACCCCAGTGGAAGAGCTGGCAGCAGGGCAGAGCGCCCCCCAAGCAACACCAGCAGTTTGCCTAGCTGCACCAGGGAGACCGAGAGTGCTGCTCTGTCACACTACAAATGTGAACCTACAGGCCAGTACCATTTATTGTAGGGGGGTTACTCTGCGTATTTTTCTTTGTGGGTGGGCTGCCCGACTAATCTAGGTACTGACTGGCAGAAGGTCAGGTACCTGTTTAGTCTTCCCCCCAAAGGGAAGATGTGTGACGAAGTGCCCTTCGCCACTTGTGCCTGGAGAGGACTGCTTGCCCGCCTCTTGCCCTGTGACTATGGCCCCTGGGATGTATTGCCCTTTAAAGACATGATTTGGGCATAATGGATTTGTGTTGTGCTGCTGCTGGCCCTTTAAGAACCATCTGGGGACATACTGTGGAGTTACTGGGTGGCCACCATTTCCTGTATCAGAAGCACATGGTGAGAACAATGGATGGCGGCCATTTTAACTCACAGACACTGTTTGGACTTTTCAACACGGTGCCATCTTGCCAGTATTTGGTGCACAGAGACATCGTGCAGTGGTTTTGGACTATACAGCAGGGGACACATTATAAAGTGATTGTTTTTCATTTAGCCTGTATATGTTCTGCAGAATCTGCATTAAACTGTATTTTCCAAAGTACTGAACGGATCTGGGTGAATTTTGGATATGTGGTTCACCCAGATCCCCCGGTTCCAAGGATATATTTTTATGGGGTTATTGCATGTTTTGGGGTCCCTGTGTGTTTTATGAAACTGTATTATTTCTGGCCAGCAGATAATTGAGCTTTGTGTATTGTAGAAACTCAATTATCTAGCCTGGCCCAGAGGAGGAGTTTTGTGTTGCATAAATTGTGAGTTCTGTGTGCCAGTAAATCAGTCTTGTTCCAGCATTAAGCCTTGGCTCATGTTTGGGGGAAGGGATACCTACACTCTGGGGATTGCTATAATCACTTACTCCCCAGAGGAAGCTCTTGCAATAGCTTGATTTGTTCCTGTTCCTGCTCTCTGGAGAAAGAGAGGTTCACCCACTGGAAGCTGGATCCTGGCCTTGGGTCCAGGGTGGGTGGAAACAGCAGAGACCCCGGCGCAGTTGCATCGCTGGAAGTGGGGTCTGCAGTGCTGATGGTGTCGGTTGGAGTGCTTGGAGTCCTCAGCAAGCACTAGGAGCATCGATTGGCGGAGGTACTCAGTCGGAGTGCCAGTGTTCCGTCACAGGAATATTGCAGTCCCCAAGAATTAGGGATGGTATGTTAGAAAAGAGGAAATAAGGTAGCCAGGCAGCAAAATGGTAAAGGAAGAGGAGAGGGGAACCAGGGAGGCAATAAATAACGACAATGTTAGCAGAAAAGGGTTTGAAAAGTTGAATGGAATGGATTTCAAATGATGAGAAAGAGAGGGAAGGGGGATGGGTAGAGGTATGAAGAAACATTCAGAGTGTCTTGGGTTGTGAGTAAGTTGAAGGCCATGAAAAGATAAAGATGCAGGGGTAATAGTGTCAGAGGGGGAGAACCATGTTTCTGTTAAGGCTAGTAAATCTTGTGAATGAGTGATGAAGAGGTCGTGGACAGCAGTGGATTTTGCAATATTGCAAACAGAGCGTGCATTCCAGAAGGCAGTATTGAAGGAAGACATAGAGGAAGAGTAATTTGAGGTGGGTATGAGATCGGTGTGGTTTCTTGAGTTAGTATGTGGTGGCTTTTCTGAGCCTCCCACAAGAAGTCCTGCAAACGTGAGTTGGCCGTACTGGTGCGAGCAGTGTAGAGGAGGAGGTCTCCTCTTTCCTTTGTCGTGGTCACTGTTAGCCAAGAGTGCATTATTGTGATTCTGTATGTTTTCTAGTTATTGACTTGGCTCTGTTTATCACTTATTCTGATCTCTGGTATCCTAAACCTTGGCTTGGTTTCTCATTTATCCTTATCTCTGCATTCTCTGTCCCTATTTATGCTTTTTATTGTGTCAGGCTCCCGCGGGCAGCTGCGAGGGGAGGCTGCACTCTGCTCGCAGTACTCACCCTCCAGCCGTCCGCGGTCCCCTCCGCCTCCTGGGTACGGCGAGCGGCATCCTTCCAGCCTCGGATGCCGCCCGCCGTTCCCTCCACGTCCCCCAGCGGCAGCATGCATGACGCTGCACGCTGGGAGACCGCCCAGGTTTATACACGCCGGGGTCAGTCACCTGACCCGGCGTTAAAGGCACAGTGCCTCAATCACAGTGGGAGGTCTAAATATCTCCCACGTGTGATTGTTAATTCTGATTGGAAATTATCCAATCAGAATTAACCTGATGGTTTAAATACTTACCTTTCCTGTTCCTCCCTGCCCTGTTGTGGTCTTTGCTTGCTAGTATTGCTACTTACCTTGTGCTTCTGGTTACGTACTCTCTGGCTTGTTTATCTGACTCTGTGACTTTCTCCTACCCTTTGACCTCGGCTCGTTTCACGTTATTCTGTCTTCTGGTTCCCCTTTACTCGGCTGGTCTCCTGACTATTCTGTGTGTGCTTAGCCCGGCCACTCTAAGGTCCGGTACGGCACCTTTTGTGTGTGTGTGTGTGTGCCAGCGTGTTGGGTTCCCCGAATCGTGACACATTGTTTTTGAGATTATGTAAATGAATGTGAGTTCCTAACCTGTTACCAAGCAACGGATAATCAACCAGTGTTATCACGGAAACAAAAATCTTGCACTATGATTACCCATGACTCTTTTATAATGCAAATGTATTATTACTATCCATTTTATTTTACCAAGAACTTTGTTTTGATGTTCACTTATGTTAGTAATTTGCTGGATTTATTTTCTGTATTCTATTAATTTTTTTTGTAACTTATTCTTTATTGTTTCCAAACAGTATGGGGATACAGAAGGGAAGCGGGGTGGGGAATCAAAAAAGGTTTTGTTCAGTATGACACAACTTGCATTACTTACATTTCATAGCTCTTACATTGAGGGTTTTATCACAATATCAGATACAGTATGGTGTTGATATTGACAGCTTGGGCCGTGTGGTAGAAGGCTCGAACAGTAGATTAAACATTGACATTCGACATATTACCCTTGGGAGCATGGTGAGAACGTTTTTGCTAAATGCTCAAGTTAGGTGTTAATTTGCTTCCTATTCTTTGTCCGTGGCTCCTTTTTAGAGGTCTGTCAGTTCAATTATCTTTGTGTGGTCGCCTATTTCAGGCCTATTGGGACTGTGAGGTTACTTTGTCTATATGACCTGAGCAGTAGATGATATCTGCGTAAGGTAGCTCAGTTGTAACATCTTTGCTTCTGGTGTTGTGTGGGGTTTAGAGCGGGATGTCGTATTCCGCTTCAAGGTTTGTCGATGAGGTTTGAGGATCGGGGAAGGGGGGGTTAGGGAGAGGAGGTAAAGGTAGGGTAAAAAGGGGGGGTAGTAGGTGCGGTAAGGTCAGTCCTGGCAGGGGTTTATAGAGGGATGAGAATCGTGCTCAGGGTCATGTGTTGTCCTGTGGTGTGTTGGTGTATCGTGTGTGGGTTGGACAGTCTCCTCTGTTTTTCACGGCAGTTATCGTCTGAAATTTGACTTATGTTAGCCTTTCATCGCATTAGGCTGTGGAGGTTTGTTTAGGTATCTTCGACTTTAGTAGGTAGGTACGCCACATCTCGTCTATGGATGGGCTCAGCTTCCCTATTTTCAGTTGGTTCCACATGAGGAGCTCGTAGTCTACCGTTGCCGACATTAGGGTTGTGATTTCTTGGATTGAAGGAAGAGTAGGGGTCTTCCAGTTTCTAACTATTAGAGTGGACACAGTGCACAATATGAGAAATATCATTTTTTTTGCTGGTTTGGGGATGTTATCTGGTAGCGACCGTAAGAATATTGCTTTTGGTTCTTGTGGTAGGGTGAAGTCTGTAATTTCTCGGACCAGTTGTTCGGTTGTTTTCCAAAGATCGTTTACAGTGTTGCAGGACCACCATACGTGTAACATTGTGCCTTTGTGTGATTTACAGCGCCAGCATATGTCCGTTGTTCCGGGGTACATGGAGTGTAAACGAGAGGGTACCATGTACCATCTATATAGTATTTTACGCGATGTCTCGAAGTGGGCGGCGCAGGTGGTTAGTCCTTTTGTGCGCTTTGAAGATTTTCTCCCATTCTTGTGGGGTGATATGCACTTGTAAATCTTCTTGCCAGCCCCTCATAAATTTCCAGTTTGTGTCTGTCTTGGGGTTTGCGAGACTGTAATAGCAATTGGAGAGCGTTTTCTTCGGGGGTAGTGCCGTTATGCATTGTGATTCGAACTTCGTTGCTGAGGCTGGTAGTGTCTGCTTTCTTATGTGGATCGAGTTATCTTTCAGTAGTGCTTTTATTTGGAGGTAGGCGAATGTGAAGTTCGAGGGAAGTGCAAACTCTGTTTGTAAGTCTGGGAAAGGTTTCAGCCCCTCAGTCGTGTAGAGGTGGTACAGGTGTGTGATACCTTTTTTCATCCCATTTCTGGTGTGGGAATGTGCCATTACAGTGGTATAAGGTCTTGATAGGGGCAGCTAGTGCCTATGGGTGAGCCGAACATAATTTTTCTCTGCAGCCTTCCCATGTTGATAGTAAAAGTTTGATGGTGGGCAATATGTCCGTGGTTTGTGGTCTTGTGTGTTGGGGAGTCCACAGCGTGGAAGATAGGTCTTTGTTGTTGCAGAACTGGCTTTCTATTGCCACCCATTGGGGGGGTGTTCCATTGAGTGTGCGCTAATGACATTAGTGAGCAGGGCCCGAGTGATTAGTATGATTTTAGGTTTGGGAATCCCATGCCTCCATGTTTTACGTGTCTGAAGAGCAGGACTTGAGGAACTCTGGGGTGTTTTCCGTATTCTATTAATTTAACCTTTAGTATTTATTGTTTCTGCGTGATTGCTTAAACCTTGTCTCCCAGCTGTAGACCTGCTGGCCAGATGTGCCAGTAAGACCTTTTTTTTTCATGGTACTAAAACTGCATGAAGTCTTCATAGTTTTGTGTGGTTACATCATTGGTTTGGTAAAATCTGCCACCAAGGCATACAAATCTTCCCGAGCCAAAAAACCCACTCCATGAAAATGTTATTTAAGAGCTTATTTTCTAAACGGCAACTTAACATAAAACAATTCAAATGCCAATGTTTGGATCAAAATAGTCAGATCACAGGGGTTTACTCATCAAACTTGGTATTGCAAAAATTAAACAAAAAATAAAAGAAGGAAATTGCATTTAAGAATACCTGAACTGAAAAAAGATGCAAATCTTTCATTCTTCCAAGTCACCCTATTCCTGCCTAAAATGTGCCATTCCTTTGTAATTCAAGAGTCTCAATTTGCTAATGAAACGGCTTATACTGAAATGGTCAGAAATTAAATCCAACTTGTCTACAAAATATATGAACGAAGTAAACAAAGAATAACATTTAATGTCCATGACAACAAGACAGCCAAATTTCAGTCTGTCACATAATGAAATGTCACTAAATATTCCAGTGAACACACAGAAACATTCAAACTACATAAATGAATCAGAAAATAAATACTTAGGGAGAATATATGCGCAAGAAATGAAACTCAAGGCAGAATAGTTTAACAATCTGAAAAAAACAGACCAAATTGTTAATGGAGCACGACAATGCCCTGCAAATAATTGCAGATAATACCCTTCGACTTTTTTCCATAGTGCTTTTCTTGCCTACCTGGGCCCTGCATTTCCCATACATAACGTGGAGAGGGTAGGATGGGTGAAGAGAAGGAAAGATAGAGTCTAGCTCGTGATAGTAGGAGAGTGACATATGAACAAACAGGATTATTCACTGAAGGCCAAATGGCCCTGTAGCGAATGGGGCAATACCTTTCACGGCTGCATGGGGCCATTCCGAGTCCAATCTCCAAACATTATTCACTTGAATTTAGTCTGGATCTCAGCCAAGGGGAGGCTAAGCTGCCTTATGTCCCCTGCACCCACACCCGTGCTATTACAACATTCAATCAGGGGGACATAGTGTCCCTCATCAGCTCCACCTATGGCTGTAAAACCATTCTGACTCTTACTAGCCAAACAATCAGAGCACTATTACTGCTATTATATTATAATAGCTGACATAGCATTGAAAAGCCTATAACGTTGCTATCAGAGTTCAGTCTACACAGATCTCTCCATGGGTAAAGATGGATTTATTTTATTGGGTTGAGTTGCATCGGATTTTAAATAGATTTTTATTTTGCCTTTTGTGGGACTAAAAACAAGAAGAATTAGAAGAAAGAACACTTCTGACTTCTGATGGGTAAGTATGACTTTATTTTACAGGTATTAGTTATTGGCTTGCTATAATTAGGATGAGGGAGCATAAGTAGGGGCATTACTTTTTAGAGAGGAGTGGCTAGGGGTTCCAAACCCCACGTTGCGTATTTAAAAGTCCCTCACCCAATGATTGTGTGTGTATGAGTCAGTGTTTGTATATGAGTCTTTGTGTATGTGAGTCTGTGGATGAATGTATGTTTCTGTATGTGTATGTATGAGTCTGTATCTGTGTATGACTTTCCGTTTATGTATAACAATGGGTGTGCTGTGTATGTGTCCATGTGTATATAAGTATATATGTGTGTACATGAATGTAAGTATGTAAGTACTTGTAAATATGAATGTCTATGTGTATATGAATGTCAGTATATGTGTATAATTTCCCTAACAAAAGAGGATTGGGGTGATGCAGAGGGAGACCCAAATTTTTACCATGTGGGGGTAGGGGCAAATAAAAAAAAAAGATGAAAATGTAAACAAAATCAGGCAGAAAGGAAAAACACGGAAGCTGATAGTGACTTTGCATATGTGATAGCCACTATCAGATTATCATTCATCATGTACCACCACTACAGGCATTCATATAAGACTTAGCATATTTACTGTACCAGTTTGTGAATAATTATTTTTGGACTTTCATTCTGGTGTGAACTGTTGGGGCTCTTATGTACTGTGTGGTTGCCATTGCTATTTCATATTATTTGAAATATTTTAAATATTGCCCTATTTAATAGCTTTATGTCCTGTTTAAAGCTCAACAGCCTCAGATTTGCTTGCACTGAAAGCACTTTTTTATTTACTAAATTATCATTCCCATCTATAAAAGGCTGAATCAATGCTTTCTTATAGGGATTTTGAAGACACTGGATGTCCTCATGCAAAGTGTGAGGACGTACAACATCATTTCATGGAGTTAAACTCCATGAGAATCCAGGAAGCACCTCAAATGGCAGCGTTCCATACAGCCACTAGAGGCTGTGTTAACCCTGCAATGTAAACATTGCAACTTAACAAAAACTGCAATGTTTTACATTACAGGGTTAAGGAGACAGGGGGACTTCACACCGACCACCTCAACGAGATGAAGTGGTATGGATGGCTATAGTGTCTCTTTAAATATAGAATTCACTATGTTTATGTCTATGCTGGAAATGAGTGCCAATCTCTGTTAATCATTGTTATAACCTTTGTCTTTAAAAAAATAATAAAATAAAAGCCTTTGCACCTGACAGTGAGCAAAGATTCTTCCATAATAATGATGTGTATGGTGGCAGAATTTGGTGTGTAGATTAATATACGTGTTGTGTGTAGGGGAGTCTAAGTGAGTCTGAGTGTTGTGTTAAAAACATATACCAGTGACTACCACAAATGTGCAAATATAATTACCATTCAGATTGTTGAATATGGCGTTTAATAGAAACATAAGAGAAAATATATATAGTCAAGTATTTAATGACAAAAGAAAAAATTAAATAAAAACAATGGATACACTCACAAAATAAGTGGCACAATACAGACATATATCTGTTTGTGCTAAAGAGCTTGTCAGCCACCAAAGAGCTAAATCCCCATACAGTTGATACCAGCCGTTGGTACCTCAGGATGTTAGTCACTCACTGTATTCACCAGTCTTCAAACGAATGTGAAAGAAGCTGAATGTTGTCCTGTAGGTCTGACAGGTATTGGCTTTTAGGCTTTAGTCCTTGGCGATACTCCAAACTTCTTACTGCTTAACGCATTTCGTCTGGCGACTTTTTAAGAGCGGTGTATACTCCTCCGTCCCGGCAGTTTAAATACAGTGGATTGCGCAGCTCTCTATAGCGTGCGTGCAGAATGGGGAAAAAATTGACAATGAACGTTGTCACGTTTACCACTGTGCACACACGCGTTTCCAGCTTGAAACGCAAACAACTTTATTGATAGTGTGTGCTGGGAGACACTATTCCGTTCAGAACATAAAAATCTTACGAAACTTGGTGCATCAGCGGTAAAAACTGCATTAACTATCTAAAGTGCAAAAATGATAGAACCTATGATTCCACAATCCAACCATGGTGTATAGTGTTTTTAAAAGTTAAAATAGAGGCGGAACCGAACTGCCGAAGCAAGTGGTCACAGATTACTGGAGCTCCTGATCTCTGGGGCTTACAATAGTCAATTTCCGAGTCTACATCTAGCCAAAAAAGCCCTGATCACCAGACAGATAGTGGCTCGGAGCAAACATTGCTGATCTCCTCCTCCGACAGGCACACGAGCAGCTAGGCCCAAGATGGCCGTCCACCCAGACACATACTCCTAGCTCTCAGATGATTACTTTCTGGGAGAAGAGGCACCAACCTTACCTGTAATGGTGGCACAGACACCAAAAACCATACACCCAGACGCCGCACCAATAACAATCGAGGTGCTCAAATAACTCCTGGCAGACCTCCAGACAACTATCCAGTTGAATGTGGCCAACCTCCGCACCGACATACAATGGATATTGGGCCGGCTGAGTACCCTAGAAACCACCTCACTCCAACAGGAGATACAAGGACTACGCTGTTGCAACGACGAACATGACTGCCGATTTGCAGCCCTAGACAATGCACGCAGGGCAAACAACCTGAAGATCCGTGGCATCACAGAAGAGGTACCGACAGCTGAACTGCCGCACCTCATACGTCGGCTTCTGATGGCGCTACTGCCGACACGACAGGTTAAAGCAATAGTCCTGGATGGTGTCTTCCGTACCCCAAAGCCGGCCAGAGCCCCACCAATGGGACCTCATAATACGGTTTCAACAAAACAAGGACAAGGCAGCGGTACTAGCTGCAGTCAAAGACTGCATATCCGTTTGAATCAATGACTCTCTCCTTCTACACGGACCTCTCGGATGGCACATTAGCACGGTGAAGATCCCTTAAGCCAATCACGTCACTCCTTAGACAACACACGATTCAATACCGCTGGCGCCCAACACGATCCCTGCTGGTCCTAAAAGACAAGCACAAGACATTTGACCTACAAGGTGCACAAAATATACTGGCTACTCTGGGACTATCTCAAAATCCCCCACGACCCACCAACCCACGAGGCGCCGGGAGACCAACACAGTGCTGGGACCTGGAGAAAGTGACGACGTTTGTACCGCAACAGCCCAGGCGGGGTCCCAACACAGCAACTGCCACCTGAGATTGTCACAAAGCCTTGGAACCACAATCCTGTACGGACAGCTGTTTTTCTTTCTTCCTAGTTGATAACTGCTCTTGTTTATCTATATCTCTCAATACCTATAGCTCGAATATAAATGCTCAAACACGTACACATGCCCACGGTTTAGCTCAGCTCCTGGGGCCACGACTGTTCGGTTAACATTCCACAATTGCACCTCACCACCTCCCCCAACCCCCCCGCCTGATTTCAGTTTTAACCGAATGCCATAATTAGCGACGCAAAGGCCAGGCAGTAAACACTTAATCTCGAGGTACACTTCACATTAGTCAGCTTAATTAGCCACTTAGACAGGGATGACATCAGTGATGTACCAATGTATACTCAAATAGTTACCCTCTGTGACTCATCTTTTATTACAAAATGTGCTAGGACCATACATGTCAAACCACTGTTTCTCTAATGTTTATGTAGCTGGCATCAGCTGTTGTGGCAATGTCAGCCTGTTTGTATTAACAATGCACAAATAAAATAAAGAATAAAAAAAAAAAAGTTAAAATAATAAATATTAAATACATTAGCAGATTAAAAATATCATAAGACTTGTTGTGGAAATTGAATAAATATTAATAAATACATAATGAAACAATACATAAACATATAGACATATTAAATACATTAAATACATACACATAAACGACCAACTAAAGATTCTCAATAAGTGATTGATTGAAGTTTGCCCCTCAAAGTGGAACCAATCATTTTGAATTGTTCATTGACACACACAAATTCTTAAGGAAATTAATGATTAAATGCTTCTTTGAAAAAAAGAAGGACAGTACTGATGAATAGTGATGCCCCGAACGGTTTGCTGAATGGTTCGCCACGGACTCATCATCGAGTAAACTTTGACTCTGTACCTCACAATCAGCAGACACATTCCAGCCAATAAGCAGCAGACCCTCCCTCCCAGATCCTCCCACCTCCTGGACAGCATCCATTTTACATTCATTGTGAAGCTGCATTCTTAGTGAGCTGTCCAGGAGGTGGGAGGGTCTGGGAGGGAGGGTCTGCTGCTGATTGGCTGGAATGTGTCTGCTGACTGTGAGGTACAGGGTCAAAGTT
This sequence comes from Pelobates cultripes, assembly GCA_933207985.1. Classification (NCBI taxonomy): domain Eukaryota; kingdom Metazoa; phylum Chordata; class Amphibia; order Anura; family Pelobatidae; genus Pelobates; species Pelobates cultripes. Next base: position 93,958,610 of record OW240912.1, on the reverse strand, counting down.
TACTCAATAATGAGTCCGTGGCGCACCGTTCGTGGCGAACCGTTCGCGAACTGTTTGGCGAACCGTTCAGGACATCACTACTGATGAATATTGTGAGAATATCATTGAAGAACAAGCATGGGCGTCGGCAGGAATTTTTCGGGGGGGGGGGCATACTTGTAATGACATCCATGCTTGGCCCCTTTTTGACAGTGCCATGAAAGGGAAGGAGTATAGTCATTTTCACATAAAGCCAGGGTGAATAGCTTTTTTACAACTATGGTGTCAGGATGGTGTCATATGTTTGTATTCCTGACACTATAGTGTTCCTTTAATCAAATTAAAGGAACATTCTGGTCACCATAACAACTTCAACTAATTGAAATTTCCTTTAATGGGTGATACCACTCTCAAATGGTTTACCCCCAAAGGCTTCCTCCAGCTCCAGATCTCCAGGTCGCTCAGTGGTATTCAGCTTCTTAAACGGAGTGTCAGGAAGTGCAGATTGACATCAGGCATGGGTGCCGCTGATTGGCTAGAGTGGTCAGCTGACGCTCTAAGCCAATCGCTAGTTCCCGATTCATAAAAATGTTTTACGTTTTCATGAATGGGGAGCTACTGATTGGCCTAGAGTGCCAGCTGACCCTCTAGCCAATCAGCTGCACCCCTACCCAGCGGCTCTCTGTGTTTCCTGACACTCAGTAAATTAAAGTGAACACATTAACACTGATTTTTTTTTACCTGGGGTGATGAGAAGGTCCAAAGTTTCCCTGCCAGGCCCAGGTACCAAAGCCTTATGATGTGGTGTCCAGAATGAAGTGCTCCAATCTCATTTTCTTCTCCTTCATATGACACAGTCTTCTTTTTCTTCTGAGGCTTCTTCTGCAGAGGCGGCTCTAGACTTTATGAGGCCTTAGGCAAAACTCAAACATGAGGCCCCACTAACAAAAAAGTGAAAAAAATAGAGTTGCAATACATACACACTCTCACATATACACATTGATGCACAGTTTACCTGTGTATGTGCCTGAGAGTGTGTCTGACAGAGAGTATCCGTGTGTGTGTGTGTATGTGTGTGTGTGTGTGTGTAAATGTATGTCTCTTTGAGCATGTTTGCGTTTTTGTCTGGTACCTTTTGTGTATGGGGTAGCTGCTTTAAGAGGGGGGTGATGGTGAGAGGGGGTGATGGTGAGAGGGGGTGATGGTGGTGGGGGTGATGGTGACGAGGGGTGATGGTGAGGGAGGGGTGATGCTGCTGGAGGGAGGGGTGATGGGGTAATGAGGTGGTGAGGGGGGTGATGCTGAGGAGTGGAGTGATGGTGGGGGGGGTAATGCTGAGGGTGGTGATGCTGAGGGAGGGGAGAATGCTGAGGGTGGTCGGGGTGGTATTGAGGGGGGTGATGCTGAGGAAGGGGATGATGGTAGAGGGGGTGGATGCTGAGGAAGGGGATGATAGTGATGGGTTGATGTTGAGGGAGAGGGGTAATGCTGAGGGTGTGAAAGGGGGTGATAGTGAAGGGGTGCTGCTGAGGGTGGTGAGTGGAGGTGATAGTGGGGGGGCTGATGCTGAGGGTGGTGTGGGGTGATGCTGAGGGTGTGGGAGGGGTGATAGTGAGGGTGATGCTGAGGGTGTGAGGAGGGGTGCTAGTGAGGGGTGATGCTGAGGGTGGTGAGGGGGTGATGCTGAGGGAGGGGGTAATGCTGAGGGTGTGAGAGAGGGTGATAGTGAGGGGGGTGATGCTGAGGGTGGTGGGGGGTAATAGTGAGGGGGGTGATGCTGAGGGTGTGAGAGGGGGTGATGCTGAGTGGGGGGTGATGCTGAGGATAGTAAGGGTGGTGATAGTGAGTGTGGTGATAGTGAGGGGGGTGATAGTGAGGGGTGATGCTGAGGGTGGTGAGGGGGTGATGCTGAGGGTGGTAAGGGGGGTGATAGTGAGGGGGGGTGATGCTGAGGGTGTGAGGGGGGTGATCACTATATGGTGACTGACCACGAGAAAGGTATACAATCCATAAAAGATACTTTGGATAATGATCCTAACATGCATTTTACATTTTACAGCAGACATTCAGACTATCAACATTTTAGACCTTACTTCTTTTATTACCGCAGGAATAAACTTATTTTAAACCCACAGATGATAAGGGCTTTATAGAATATTCCAGTTGTCACCACCAGAATTGGCTCAATAACATACCCAAAGGCCAACAAATGAGATTTTTAAGAAATTGCATAAGAAATATTTTACCAAAAAAACCTCAAATTATTTACAAATAAAAACAACAAAATTTGAAATCAATTTTAGTCCCCAGCACCTTACCACAAATTAAATCTAGTAAAGAATTGTCTACCTAAAGCACTAATAAATTAGTCAGAGAGAAACCTAAAGGTTTTTATAAGTGTGGCCATTGCAGTATATGCAAATTCCCAAGACAAAAAGCAACAGATTTTAAAAGCACAATAACTAAGGAAGTTTTTATAATTAAACATTTTATTAACTGTCAAACCAAAATTTTTATTTATTTACTTGAGTGTAAATCTGGAATACAGTACTTTGGCCGCACTATTAGAAGATTACATATTAGGTTTTTAGAATATTTTAACGGTATCAAAAGAGGAAATTTAAAACACAGTGTACCCAGACATTGTGTGAGCTGAACTAATTTTGACTTTCAGAACTTTATCTGTGTGACGAGACCAATCTCGCCACTGTGCATTGGAGGAGCTTGGTTGCCCGCCTGCTGCCTTTAGACTATGGCCCCATGTTGAAACGCTTGATTTTCCCCTGCAAAGGCATGAAAGCCGGGTCATTCGGTGCTTGCTCTGTTTGAGCGGTGATACCCCAGATAGCTATGCCATGGAGCCCATTTGTATAATGAAAGACTATGGGAAAGACTTTGGCTCCATGGCAATTGAACTGTATATGTGTGGTCTGAGCGCCTTTCAGTAATAATGTGTGCTCAGACCTAAGCTATCTGGGGATATGTTGCATGTCTGTATTTTATGTAATAAATGTAACCTGTGTATTTTATTGTATTTTACTGTCTTTTTACTGCCATGTGCTTAATGGAGTTTTGCCTCTGTCCTTGGAGATAATTGGATTACTTCCCAATTATCTCCAGGATAGAAGACTCTGTGGAACTGGTTTTGGGCAGAAAAGCCATGCTTCATTTGGTCACAAAGGACTATGATCTATCTATTGAACCACTGGACCAATTTGTATGATTTTGATGTATGTTTGTATTTGGAGTATGCTGAAAATGTAAGTTTTATGTGAATGTGATGCATACTTTTAAAGTTATGAATAATGTGGAAAAACTGTATTTCTCTGTCTGTGATAATTACATTACCCATTGTGTAAGGTAATTGTATCACAGGCAGAGGGGAGGATTTTGTGTGGGAGTGTCTGAGTGTATTGTACGTGTTTATTGGTTGTTTTCCAAAATCCTGTGGGTGGTACTAATGTGTATATAAGAACAATAAACCCACAGCTCTGTCTGTTCCTGCTTGACCCTCAAAACGGAGCCTTGTCTCGTTCTTGGGGGGATTTATTGTATGCTGTTCCAGTTTGACTGCTAGGAGTGTAAACCTATTCATATGGTTTTTCCTATTCAGCTGTTTACAGTACTCATATGTTTGAGAGCATTCATATGCTTCTCCAGTTCGGTGGATTGGTGTCTACAGTAGCTGCCTGTGTCTCTGGAAGGGGAAGATCTACTAAATGGCGGTTTAACCCCTTTTATGCTGGGGGTGCCGTTACAATCTGTATAGGGATTGATGTAATCACCCCAGTTTGGAGAGGAGGAGACACAGAAAAGTTATTGGCCATGAAAGAAACTGAATGGATTCATAGATTAAAAACTACCTCCCCTATGGGTTTGAATATTGATTTAGATTGATTAGTTTTTATGGATTGATTTTATTATATATAGTGTTTACATATATTTTTGTGAAGCTGTAGCAGTTTTGTGAAGCAGGTATAGCTCAGTCAAGAGTGTCTAAGGCTTACCAGTGGATGCCAGGAAAGAAGTACTCTAAACCTCTAAGCAAGATTATAACGTCAGCTTAATTAAGATCTTGATCCTATAAACAATCAGACAAGCCTTATAATGGCTGTAAAATTGTGCATTCACTACCTTGGTATGCCCAAAGTTATTAAATAAGATTTTTTTTTTACTTATTTATTTAGAAATGTAGCTGGTCTTATCTGCTATTTTCTGTCTTTGCGTCTTGAATTCCATACTCCGTAGTCCTCTTTTATATTCATTTGTTAATTCCACATGTGGAGTACTCTAAATCTGCAGAGTAGACTGATTATACCTGTACATTATAAAGGACGCTTTTAAGGCCCATTTTATATTCTTTAACTTTGAAGTAATTAAATGTTAATAGATAATTTATTCCTTTTGAACTGCTTTTTGTTTCTACGGAGCCTTTCAGAACTCTATGCATTCTAAATTACTATATAACTAGAGTTTCAACTAAGTCTTAGTAACAGATAAAGAGAGTCTTATTAAACAAGTGACATACTGGAAATGTTCACATGTGTAATGTTTTGAATGAACACATTGATCCAAGTTTCATGGTGTTTGTTGTTAACAGTTCTAAAGCTCTAGAGTAATCCACTGCATTGAGTTGAGTCAAAAATTCCAAACAATGAGATCAGAATCAGGTGTGAATTTGAAGGACCTCCCCTAGAAAATAAAACAAAGTTTGGTTATGACATCTGAAGTCTGTTCTTAAGGTTTATTATGTGAATAATGTACAGATGAAAAGAGATATCTGTGGATTTTTAAATGTAATCATTGATGCTCACATGGCTTGAAAGGGTTAGAGCACCTTCACTAAAGACTTCGGTTTTCAATAATTCACAATTTACCAGATACTGTCTTAATTGAGAAATTTCAACACCATCATTACACTTTCAAGGAGTGGACTACTTCAAGAGCATGGCTGAGCAGGATCACAGCAGAAGCCATTGATGGTCCTTTCAAAGAGGAACTCTGAGTTCACATTAGTTACCATGAATTCATGTGATAGGTTATCAATGCATGTAGCTGGTTTGTACCCACAGACATCTTACAAACATATTCATGGTTATTTACTAAACTGCCAATTGTCAACAATTCTCCAGGAAATTTAAAATTTGATAACAAAATAGATTAGTTGGAAAAAGCAATGCTCCCAGCTGACCTACTTTAAAGCAGTGCTGTCAAATTCTTTGCAAAGATCCCATTAAGGTAACTTATCCACTTGTAAGCTGATGGCCAAGGGAGCAGTAGGTGGAGACATATCCCCATGTTTCTGTTGGCTTACGTGCTTCTGTTGGCTTAACCTGCCAGGACCTTTAATAACTATATACTCTTACACATGTGCAAGGGTAGAGAACGTGGTCTATGATGATACTGTGAGACTAAGGGATCTTCCATAGATAATCTCACACTTATTCAGTAAGGTGCCATAGGTGCTCTTTGTGCATCAAACTATATGCTGCAATTTCCTATTAGTCATTGCTACAGTTGGCTGATGGGAAATGTCAGAATGAGTGGTGAGAATTACACCCATTGCATCATGTGATAGCATTGTGATTTCAAAGAAACTCCAACATAGTTTGAAAGAAATTCCAGCAGAATCTGAAATAGCTTTTCTTTTAAGTGATGTCATGGCACCAGTGTGATATTTCACAATGCAGTGGGCATCTGCACGTGATTTTACAGAGTGTCCTGCATCCGTGCGTCATTTTAAAGAGCATCATGCACCCATGTGCCATTTACAGAGGATCCCCACAGTTCGCATAGTTCTGGTGTTAATTGCAGTGCATGCCCAGATGTACCTGTGTCATTATTAATGTAAACATGCAGAAAAAAAAGAGTAATAGTCGCTCACTATAATGTTAAACAGTGGATGCAAGGCAGGCAGCAGTAAACAGTACAAGGATTCCCAGACCTTTTTGGTAAAAACAATCCAATGTAAAAGGAGAAAGAGCAATATATGAATACAAATGGTAATATGTACACAGGTCTCCTGATGTAATATACAACGGACCTCAAAAGACAGAAACAGCAAAAAACAGAAACAGCAAAAAATAATAGTGCCAAGCAGTAGCTGTAAAATATAAGAGGTAGGTAATTAAGTGTCACTACCAATCACATTATTTTGAGCTAATTCAGAGCTCTGCTGTTTTGTGCATGGACGGAACAATCCCCGACTAAGGATATTTGTTGGTGTGGTCACCGCAGGTACTTCAGATAAGGTACTTCAGATAAGGTGCAATGTGCAGAACATATGTGGAAGCAAATGCAAACAGAAAAAAAACCTCCAATGGTGAAGTACAGATTGATAAATCAGATTAATCAGTATAGTCTTGTACTCACATTTGCTAGAGCAGGGCTTGCTCTAGTATACCCAGCAAGAGTGGTATAATCCCCACCTCAGGATATGATGATACCAGGAAGCAGTGTATCAATAAAAAAAGTAATATGTAAAAATATGTAAACTTATGTAAATGTGCTTGCATCATTTGTGCGATGCCGCATTTGCACCATTTGGTGTTGCAAGAATGACCGACTTATCATAAGCTCTCTAGATATATATAAACTTATTCCACACAGGGTTCAGTGCTCTGTCATGGATTTCTTTGTGGTGAACTCACAGCACTTTATGGTTTGGTGTACATTTTGCCTTTCTGACCTCCGATGGTACTTTGACCATTCTTCATTCTGTTTTCCTTGAACCTTTGCTTATCTACTCAATTATGTTTTGTCTGTCTCCCTGATCTTGGCTTGTTTTCTACTCTTCTGGTTTGCATTAAACCGGCCTACTCTAAAGTGTGGTAATACGCCTCTATACTTGACTATACAAAAGCTTATTCAGATGTATCTTAAGTTCTGTGTGCAACTTTAAATTTGAAATTCCCATGTGAATTTCACACATTTCATTGTTTCATTTATAACCCTGTAAAAGAGCAATACATTTTTGACTGTACCATAAAGCATTACAAATTGTGGTGCTACAGTATATCATACTTAAACACAAGCAGATCTACAACTCAATGACAATGACAAGTAGAAAAAAAATATTACATTCCTGAATGGCTGGAAGAAAATCCTGACCTAAACTGAAATGATGTGGCAGAAGGATGCAATTTATGAAACACAGGCCAAATGATAACCACATGGTGGTCTGAAGTAAATACTGTATGCTTAGGTTTATAAAACTCAGCCCTGAAATATTAATGATATGAATTCTGTGGATACATATAAAAAATGCAATTTCTGATGAGAAATAAAATTACAGCCGTTTATCAAAGAATAAATGGAAATTATCAAACAAAAAACATGTTGCCTGTGAGACAGTATAACCACTCTGGAGTGAAAATTACCCCCATAACAATCTCAAAGGTAGACAACCTATAGTATTTCAGATGGAGCATTTCTAGAATTTATGTGTAACCACTATGTTATGACCTTAGATGCACAATCAGATTGAGATCTGGGGAATTTGAAGGCCAAGGCAACATCTTGAGCTATTTTTATATTTCCTCAAATCAATCCTGAACAATTTTTACAATGTGGCAGCTTGTATTATCCTGCTGAAAGAGGCCATTTGCACAAGAACATCATTGCCATGAAGGGGTTTACATGGTGTGCAACTTTATCTAGATAGGTGGTACATGTCAAAGTTATTTCCACATAAATGCCAGGACCAAGGTTTCACAGCACTAGATTTCCCAGAGCTTAACACTCCCTCCACAGGCCTGCTTTCTTCCAGATGTGCATCCTACTGTTATCTCATCCCAGGTTAATGACGCACATGCTCCCGCCCACACACATGATATAAAATAAAATGGTATTCATCAGACCAGGAAACCTTCTTCCATTGCTTCACGGTCCAGTTCTGTCGCTCACATACTTTTTGAAGGCCCTCTCGGCAGTGGACAGGGGTCATCATGGTCACTGTGACCTAAACACAGCAGACTGCAACACACTTTGTGTTCTGACACCTTTCTATCATGGCCAGCATTTGAGTTACAGTAGCTCTTCTGTGTGATTAAACCAGGCCGGCAAGCCTTCTCTCACCACATGCCTCAATGAGCCTTGGGCACTCATGACCCTGTTGCCGAATGTGCACCACTTTTGGAAAGTACTAACCACTGCATTCTGGGAAGAGCCCACAAGACTTGCATTTTGTAAATGCTCTGACTCAGCAATCTAGTCATCACTATGTAGCCATTGTCAAAGTCACTCAGACCTTTTCGCTTGCCCATTTTTACCGCTTCCTACACATGAAGTTCAAGAACTGACTGTTCACTTGTTGCTTAATATATCCAACTCCTTGATATTTGCCATTGGAACAATACAATCAATGTTATTCACGTCACCTGTCAATGATTTTAATGTTGTGGCTGATCAGTGTATAACACAGAGGTCAGGTAGAAATTGGCAAGAAGGGCAATGGTAGCTCCATTTTCCCGAAAACTTTGCACATTTTTTTCTGAGGTTATTTCTTGTAAACTGTGTGTGTGGGGGAGGGGGGGGGGAGAGAGTGGGGGGCGGGAATCCTACAAGTAAAAAGTCTGTCATATATATTCAAACTTTGACTGGAGGCTGTTGAAACAAAATCTTAGATAAAAGTTTCAGTGTATATTCCAATAAAGTGTATGGGTATCCTGTGTTATATTTTTTTGTACATAATTATCAATAGCCATCTGTGTTAGATATATGGACATTTTTTTGTAAACAAGTATATGGCTTTATGCATTGGCCAACTAGATCTACTCCCCTATGTATACACACTTCTTTTCTTTTTTTTGCTTCACCCTCCAGATACAGGCCTTTCATCATGCAGTGTAGGGAAGCGATTAGTGTCTATAGAATCAGGGCAGTGTGATGGGTCCAGATGGCTAAATTTCCCTCTCTAAATGCAAAATACACAGGTCTAACTTTCAATCTATTTACAAAATTCATGAATGTATTCCATAACATGAATATTTGGATGGAATATACCGCTTAAAAAGCTCTCTTCCCTTAAATTTAATCTACACAGATGTTCTGCTCTGGGATATAAGTTTCACAAAACTTTTCTGACAGATGTTTTATAAAGAGCTATATCTTTCATAACCCTTGCATGTTGTTTTTGGTATTATTATTATTCACATTACCCATTATGTTTCATAACAAGAGCATACGAATTGCCCAAAGGAGAAGGTATATAGAAGGAAAAATAGAGAGATAGTGGAGTTACAGCGTGAAAGAGTAGAATTTTTTTTTGTCAGGGCATCTCAAGGATATATAGATAAACAGGGTTGTGGATGACATGCATCTATCCCATTGCTATTATACTTCATATTCTACCTTGAACGTGATCATACATGGGTAGATCTAGTTCTAATTCTTTTCTTTTCTGACAGATGTTTTATAAAGAGCTATATCTTTCATAACCCTTGCATGTTGTTTTTGGTATTATTATTATTCACATTACCCATTAGGTTTCATAACAAGAGCATACGAATTGTCCAAAGGAGAAGGTATATAGAAGGAAAAATAGAGATATAGTGGAGTTACAGCTCGGAAGAGTAGAATTTTTTTTTGTCAGGGCATCTCAAGGATTTATAGATAAACAGGGTTGTGGATGACATGCATCTATCCCATTGCTATTATACTTCATATTCTACCTTGAACGTGATCATACATGGGTAGATCTAGTTCTAATTCTTTACTATGTTAAGTGTTTAACTATATTAATTATTAATAATAATATGGAGAGAAAAGCACAAATAAGGGTGCGCCTAAGACAAGTAGAATGAGTGTATAAAAATATGTATCTGAGAGTCCAAGCAGCGATACCTAGAAAGTCCGAATATAAATAATCCACATATGCAGGAGGTAGTCCTAGTGCTACATAAAATGGTATGTGAAGTCCCAGATGTATATCCGCAGCTTCAAAATGAATATGTGAAGAAAACAGAAGACAAGGGAAACTCCAATGGTATAGTATGAACGGTAAAATAATATTGTATATAGAATAGTAGAACTACTCACAATATTCAGAGCTTATATCCAGCTCTGGTGTAAATGGCACGTAGTGGAATAATCCCCACTCAAGGATATACGTTGCTCCTCTTTTGTTCTTTAGCAGAGTACTTTGGTGGAGTAGTCCAGCTCAAGGTAAAAGAATAAAATATAGTGTATATAGTTTCCCTTGTCTTCTGTTTTCTTCACATATTCATTTTGAAGCTGCGGATATACATCTGGGACTTCACATACCATTTTATGTAGCACTAGGACTACCTCCTGCATATGTGGATTATTTATATTCGGACTTTCTAGGTATCGCTGCTTGGACTCTCAGATACATATTTTTATACACTCATTCTACTTGTCTTAGGCGCACCCTTATTTGTGCTTTTCTCTCCATTGTATTCCAAGGGGCTTAGAGGGGATTCCCCTTTTCCATAGGTGTGCTGCCTTGCTGTCATATTCTCTGTTTTCCTATCAGCGCTGAACCTCATTCCTGATCTCGATTAATAATAATATGTTGTTTATTAAATGTTAATGTATCAAGGTTCTTTATTAGCTTGTGTTATCCTCACGTTTTATCGATCTTCCACTAAAAAAAGGTTGGTATAATCTTGAACTGAAGAGAATAGGCCAATATAGTAATCTTGCTTCAGTTGTTTGCCTTTCCCTGGAGTCTATTAAGCAATTATTTTTTTCATGAATATTTCATCATTCAATTATATTCTAAGGAAATTGATATAAAATTAAATAAAATCTAGCTCTCAAAGGGAAAATCTTACCGTCTTTAAAAGTGGATTCCCTTGGCGACCTCTTGAAAGATGTAGACCTAAACCAGTGGGTTTCCAATAGCATTCTACTTATGGCAGATCTTATAAGTAATGGTAAAAGTAAATCATTTTATGATTTAAATTCTAACTATGGGATTTTAAATTAGGACATTTTCAAACAGTATAAAGTTTGAGCATATATTTAAAAAAAAATATAATATTTCAAATTGATTCGGAAAACCTTCATTTATTTGACCAAATTACAAATAAGTAAGATACTAAAAAATCAATTTCTACTTTCAGCTCTCTATTATAAAACTGGGGAAATGTTTTTTCCAATTGCTATATGAAAATGAGAACAAGATCTAGAAACTTCTATTTTTTTTTAATGACTGGTGTAACTCAGTGTCTACTGTAAACAAAAATATCCACTGCTTAAATGTAAATTAACTTAACTACAAGTGTCCTAATAGATAACAGGAAGCAGACTCTCTACATATGCGGTGGAATTGCTCCACAATACAATATAGCCATTAGACCAGAAGTGGCGCTCCTACATTTTACTCTTCTTCAAAATAAAAATCATTCTTTAAAACTATTGCTACATGCTCTTACAGCAGTGAAATTAGTTGGAAAAATCCTATTAAACCTTATTGGCATACAATTAAAGCTTAAAGGGACACCATAGGCACTGTATCTGCTTCATCTCATTAAACTGGTTATAGTGTATGGAGGCTCCTGGTGCCATCATTTCCTTCAGCATTAAACAGTTTTTAATGTTGTAATATTTTAATGCTAAACAAGAGACCACGGCAGTCCATCCCCTCTGTGCTGCTTTGGCTAATAAGGAAGTATTACCCTGAGCAGCAATGGGCAGCTGTGATTGGCTGAGTGTGTCAGCTGACCGCTTTCAACCTGTCAGAGCTACAACTGACGGTATGAATGGGTATGACAACAAGGAAGTGTGTAATCTCTGCCTTAGCTACACATACAGAAGGGGCCGGACTGTGGGTGGCCAGGGACTCTTGTTTTGTGGCATACTGCACAAACATGGTGCAACACTGAATGGAGGGACAGTGCCAGGGCACTCCAGGCACTATAACCAATTCAAAGAGACAAAGTGGTTATAGTGACTACAGTGTCCCTTTAAGTACCTAGCTACCAACTGAAGACAGAAAAAGGTATGCCAACTCCATCTAATATAAAATATCACCAAACTGGTTTATGGGATAGATGGATAAAAAAATGGAACTTCTCTAAATCTGATATTTTGTATTTTGGTAGCTCTCCTTGCACATTCTGAGCCTTCACTCTCCTTTACACTTTTCTAGAGGGTTTTTCCTTTTTTTTATTTTTTTGCTTTTTTTTTTTGTCTCGTTTAAGTAAGGCACATGCTTCTTTATAATTAGGAACTCAAGAGCTTTGTAAAAATTGGGCTTTTTTTTTCTTCTATGTTAAACATTATGTTTTATTAAGGTGCCATTACCCAAAACTGCTCTGTATGTGTACAGAACTTCTCCTTTATAATTTCTATCATATTTTCTTATGATTAAACGAGTTCCCTTTGTTTGTAATCATTTATATGTTATATGTTTTATAGGAGTTATCATAAACTACAGTGGCAAATAGTTTCGAGTGATTTTTTAAAATCTGAATCCAAGTGCCATTGTTGTATTTGGGCCAAGTGGGCTGCTTACATGTAATGCGTGAAATTGTGGAATCCCAGGCCACCCAACCTCTACGGGATATATAGTGTTGTTCTTCCTAGCTTTGTCCCATTCCATGTGAACAAATTGACTGCTGTTTGTAATCCTTTCATGTCTGATCTGTGGACTGATATTGGCAATGCTTGGAACATGTATAAGAATCTAGGTAACAGATTATTTTTTACAGAGGTGATGTTACCCAGCCAGGAGATTCCCTCTACCTGGTGAGATCTGTAAATGATGTTTGCAGTAGGGCAGAGTCGTTTGTTTCGTATAGTTTGTGTATATTGCTAGTCAGTTTAATGCCAAGGAAGGATATATCAAATTTTTATATGAGAAATGGGAATATGTGTCTGATTTCTGTCAGTTTGGATGCCTCTAATTGTACTGGTAGGAGTTCTGATTTAGTAAGGTTAAGTTTATAGTCAGATATCTGTGAGTATTGCTGTATTGAATCCAATAGTGATGTTAGAGATTCCACTGGGTTTGTTAAAGTTAGAGGCACAATTTTAAAGTTTTCACCTCTAATGGTAATCCCCTGCACACCCTGACTGGATTGCACAACCTGTAGTAGAGGCTAAAGAATAGGGGCGGAAAGGATGGGGGAAAGTGGGCATTCCGGACGTATTCTGTATTTAACAGTGAATGATGGTTAATGTTTGGAATCAGAAGATCCCCTTTGGGGGGCATCGTATATTGCTGAAGGAAAGTTTAAAATGTTTTTAGCGAAGGCATACTTAGGAAGAGCTGCGAATAAAAGAGGCCAGAATAGGCGATAAAATACCTTCACGGCATCTAGGGAGACCACAGCAGTCATCGAAATGCGTATATGTTGGGCATACCAAATTAGGTCAATAAAAACTTGTTGGAGGCTTGCCTGTTGGGCATAAAACCTACCTGGTAAGGATGAAATAGCCCTCCAAATAGTGATCATTAGAGATATTTTTGCCAGAAGCTCAAGGAGGCAAGGCGAATGGTTAGCGTTAGGACCCACCTAAGAGGTCTACCTTGACGTGGCAGGTGGGCATACCCTCTCATGGCCATTGGAGGTAACTAAAAACCTAAATTTGTTTAAAAATACATAGGGATGTGGAAAGAGCGCAGGTAACTTTTTTCTTTGGTTTTTACTATTTGACATAATCTTAGTTAATATTTTTACAACCACATTTAATAAAGATATTGGGCGGTAGTGCTCAGGTTCCCTTGAATGTTTTGTAGTATAAGGCTATGAATCCATCCATACAAGAGCTTTTATTGGGTTTGAATAAACCCAAAGCCTCTGCTATTTCTTCGGCCATTGTTGCAGCTGCTGAGCAGTCCCCAGCTTTGGAAGTCAGGGTGGGTAATTTCAAGGAATAGAGAAATAAGAATGTCATGGCTTTAGTCATGTTGGATGCAGTGAGTTTTTGAAGCACTTACCCAACAGCATTAAGCTGTACAAATAAGACATATGTTGGATTATTTTTATTAAAAAGCTCTTGTTGATGCAGTATGGCTAAACTGTACTGCAATGAATGTGTCCTTTGTTTTTTAAGTGTTCTCACTAAGCTGATACATTTTCTGCATATTACGGCTTTAAATACTGCCCATAGAGTAATTGGTGATGACACCAAAGTTTTATTTGTGTTAAAGTAATCTGCAATGTCCCTTGAGACGGAATCAGCAACTAATTTTCCATTTAAGAGCAGTGGGTTTAAGCTCCACGTCCAAAGGCATTTTATGTTGGGAATTGTGAGGACTATGGATATTTCAGAGGGGTCTGACCAAGTAATGTTACCTATCTCTGACTATTTGACCCACAGTAGTAGGCTGTTGAAAGTGAGAAAATAGTCAATTTGGGAGTAAGACTTATGAGGACGGGAATAAAAGGTGAAGTCCCAAGTAGAGGTGTGTTGGGCCCTCCATATGTCTAAATAAATTGTGTGTAGATAGGAAATGAGAAAATAAGGTGCCATTTCTAGATGGCCATGGTCTTCCCCCTCAGCCATGCTTCTATCCAGGGGGAGAGTGAACAGGATTGCAGTCTCCACTGATTATTATGTATGGCAGATAAAAAAGCTAAGTGAAGAGATATGGTGTCCTAAAATTAGTAGTCTTGGGTTGTAGGTGCATACAGGGGAAGAAAGCGTATGTGAGGAGCCCTATCTTTCCTGTCACTATGACATATCGACCTTGCTGGTCAATGAGAGCAGTCATGTCTGTTAGAGAGCACGCTATTTTTAGTAGGATTGCAACTCCCTTAGTTTTCTTATTGGGTGATTTATCTATGACGCAATGTTTGTAATACTTATTAGTCAGCGTAAAATGTCTTTGTTTTGTAAAGTGAGTCTCCTTCGACCAGACTCAGATCCACTCAAGTGAAATGGCATACACAAGGTACATTATGAAATATTAAAAATCAATCTGTTGGAAGCATTAACAGTATAGCATTTAATAGTATGGTAATGAACAGTAACAACATATGCAAGAGGTAACTCAGCCCTATCATCTGTGCCTTATTTAGAGAGTACACACAATGCAGTCCACCCACTCCCCCCAGGTTAATACCAGAAACCACCGGTAGGCATCCACCCACTTTGCACCACTCCCTATCAGAGGGGAGAGAGCATGGGGAGGCACCAACAGTATCTGAGGGGATTGTAATTGCTATAGTGCTAAGGGATGGTGTTTACAGAATCAGCACCCGTGAGGATTTCCTTGGTGGAGTATAGTGAATAGTACCGCTCAGCTAACGATGTTGGGAGGGGGAGAGCCAGATGTGCTGGAACATGACTGGAGAGGTCAATAATATACAGTGCCTTGCAAAAGTATTCACCCCCTTGACCTCTTACCTATTTTGTTACATTACAGTCTTAATTTCAATGTTTTATTAATCTGAATTTTATGTGATGGATCAGAACACAATAGTCTAAGTTGGTGAAGTGAAATGAGAAAAATAGATATATAAACCTACAAAATAATAAGTGTGATCTCCGCCTGGGGAGATCTTGAAATGCTGACAAAAATAAATGGACAAATATGAGACAACCGTACAAAAATAATAAGAATGACCAGTATAGGGATCTAATAGAGGGGAAGAGAAACAGGGCCCGGAAACATTATAACATATCTGTTCTACGGAATACCCTTAAATTTCCAATTAGGCTAGATCAAGAGGTAAAAATAAAAAATCTTTATTAAGTCATAGGGTAGAAATAGCCAAAGGTGAGCCCCCCAAAAACAGAAAAAAAGGGGGAAGGCTATACTATACTAAATCCCCTCTATAAAAACTCGTGAGTGGTAGAGATAAGGCTGCAGTCTTTGTATAAATATCCAAAATGGATATAAAAAGTATGGCTAAAGAATATTAGAGACAGAGTTATAGGGCTTTGAACCTTCTGGTAGAATAATTGAGGAGCAGTGATCCCTATTAAGGGTGGAAGTAGAGGGAAAAGGATAGTGAGGCAAAAAGGGGAGTATACACCCTTCCTAGTATGCTAGGTATGTAAGCCTCAAAGTAAGTCCCTAAACTCTGTGAAACACCTTCGTGGGTTTTCTAATCTAAATGCTCACTCTAAGAAGGTATCGCCCACTGCCTATTGCTACCGGATCCCCACTGGCTGGAGGTAGATAGAAGAAAACAAAGTTACTCTAAGTATACATCCCTATTATGCCTAATCCATTAGTGAAAAAGTAAAACAAAAATAAATGAAATCAAAGCATGCCGGTCGCCCGACGCGCGTTTCGGTGTATAATGACACCTTCGTCAGGGGATATTTTTTAGAAATAGAAAACAGAAAATTGTCATGTGCGTATGTATTCACCCCCTTTGTTACGAAGCCCATAAAAAGATCTGGTGCAACAAATTACCTTCATAAGTCACATAATTAGTGAAATGATGTTCACCTATGTGCACTCTAAGTGTCACATGATCTACACCTTTTTTGAAAGGCCCCAGAGGTTGCAACACCTAAGCAAGAGGCACCACTAACCAAACACTGCCATGAAGACCAAGGAACTCTCCAAATAAGTAAGGGACAATGTTGTTGAGAAGTACAAGTCAGGGTTAGGTTATAAGAAAATATCCAAATCTTTGATAATCCCCACGAGCACCATCAAATCTATCATAACCAAATGGAAAGAACATGGCACAACAGCAAACCTGCCAAGAGACGGCTGCCCACCAAAACTCACGGACCCGGCAAGGAGGGCATTAATCGGAGAGGCAGCACAGAGACCTAAGGTAACCCTGGAGGAGCTGCAGAGTTCCACAGCAGAGACTGGAGTATCTGTACATAGGATGACAATAAGCCGTACGCTCCATAGAGTTGAGCTTTCTGGCAGAGTGGCCAGAAGAAAGCCATTACTTTCAGCAAAAAACAAAATGGCACAGTTTGAGTTTGCAAAAAGGCATGTGGGAGACTCCCAAAATGTATGGAGGAAGGTGCTCTGGTCTGATGAGACTAAAATTGAACTTTTCAGCCAAACCCAACACATCACATCACCCAAAGAACACCATCCCCACAGTGAAACATGGTGGTGGCAGCATCATGCTTTTGAGATGTTTTTCAGCAGCCGGGACTGGGAAACTGGTAAGAGTTGAGGGAAAGATGGATGGTGCTAAATAAAGGGATATTCTTGAGCAAAACCTGTACCACTGTGTGTGATTTGAGGTTAGGACGGAGGTCACCTTCCAGCAGGACAATGACCCCAAACACACTGCTAAAGCAACACTTGAGTGGTTTAAGGAGAAACATGTAAAGCCCAGAAAATCTGTGTAGTGGAGACCTGGTATTCCACAAGTTATCTCCGCTTAAGATCCCAGTGAGGCTCAGGAACAAGTATTATAAATCCATAATGCAAGGTTTCCAGCAGGCAAAATAATCCAACAATATCCCAACAGCAATCCCAATGACTGGACGACACACAGCATCAGGAGCAGAACTAAACTTTTATTCACACAGTGGCCTTATAAAGCATTCTCCCATGCAAGGAAGGGATTTATAGTCATTAATACAGTGTCCAATCATACCTGAGTAACCTCCCACACATCTCCACCCCTTAGCCTGACTCATAATCCCCTTATACAGCACACAAATTCCCAGAGTTTCTGGATGTACCCCTAAACCTAGGGGTACCCCTTTAACTGTTACATCCCCTGGTAGGCCTGATCTGGGTGAGAGACATATCCAAAAGTCACCCAGATTGGACCAGGGGTTCGGGAAATCTATGGAGGTAATAAAAAGACCGACCGCGCTGGAGGGAACAGCCGAAATGGGTTCCATGAGATGGGGCCCTGCGGTCAGTCCCAAAAGAAGGGAATAAATTGCACGAAAGGCTTGTGCTATAGAGACTAGAGGGGGTATGCATGAATCCCCTTGTTCGGGTGTTTCTTTCTACTGAACGGGTGGCCGAACTTAAGGGCAGTGTGGAGGTCTCAGCGGTGTTCGCCTAGCCGAGTGACCGATTTGGGTTCCAGACACTCGACGGCAAAACACCGCTGTACGGGAATCTTAAAATGGCCGCCGCCACGTATTCATCTCCTGAATGGCGGCCACCCCGCCAACAAAGGACCCACAGCACAGATTGCCAATTACCCGTTCGCAACATTGTTGCAACCGGTAATTGGAGGCACACTTCCTACTGGGGTGGTCTGACTGTTCGGTAGTTTCATTCGCATAATGCCTAGAGTTGTTCTACCGAACAATCAGGCGAATGCTGCATACAGTTCCACATACATAGATACAATTTAACCGAATACATTAAAATATATGTAGTTTTCAGGACAGCCCAATGCCATCCGCTATACTGCTTCCCCTTGCCCACAAGCAGGCATACACAGTCTGATCCAGCACGGATCGGCTTGGGGATTTAGGGATGGCGTCCAGAGCCAAGGGAATCTGCCAATACCCCTTACACAGATCAATAGTAGTGAGGTACTATCCGGTCTAGCAGTTCATCTATCCTAGGCATAGGATATGCGTCTGATATTGTCTTTTTTTTTTCAATCTCCGGTAGTCCACGCAGAAGCGGGTCGTACCATCTCGCTTTGGTACGAGGACTACCGGAGAAGCCCAGTTGGAGCATCTCATCGATCTCCTTGCGCATATTCTCCAGTACCGCTTCAGGGATGCGGTATGGGGTCTGGCGCATGGAGAGTTGCCCTGGAGTTTCCACCCAGTGAGTAGCCAGAGGAGTGTATCCAGGTACATTAGAGAAGGTCTCTTGCTTCTCTCGCAACAGCTGCTGTACCTCGGTACGCTGCTGTGGGCTTAGCCGGTCTCCCAGTACAACCTCTCCTAAATCCCCAGACAGCCTAACGTCTCCCAGCAGATCAGGGAGGGGAAGGCTGTCAAACTCGTCAGAGTTGGGTGCACAAATTGCTGTCACCTCCTCTGAGCGTTCCTGGTAGGGCTTCAGCATGTTCACATGGAGCATGCGTCGCCCTCCAGTTCCTGTGCAGGGGCCAATTATGTAAGTGGTGTCACATCTCTGTTCCACAACTTTATAAGGGCCTTGGCAGGCGACCTGTAGCTTATCATGTCGGACAGGTTTTAAAATTAAAACTTTCTGCCCAACCTGGAAGCTACGGTCCCTGGTGCCCCGATCATACCAGGTGCGTTGGGCGTCTGAGCCGCCTGAAGGTCTTCCCTTACTGTCTTAGTTTGGGCCTCCAGTCGGTCTCGGAGCGCCAACACATATGGTACAATGGAGGTACCGTCTGCGCTCCGGTCTCCCTCCCAATGTTCTCTAATAAGGTCTAGGGGCCCTCTTACTCTCCTCCCAAATAACAGCTCAAATGGGGAAAACACGGTTGACTCCTGGGGCACCTCCCGGTAAGCAAAGAGGAGGTGAGGCAGGAATCGCTCCCAGTCCCTGTGGGTCTCAGCGAAGGTTCGGAGCATTTCTTTTAATGTGCCATTGAACCTTTCACAGAGCCCATTGGTCTGGGAATGGTAGGGGGCACTAATGATGGGTTTAACATCACAAAATCTCCAGAGTTGCTGAGTGACTTCTGCGGTAAATTGAGTGCCCTGATCCGAGATGATCTCCCTGGGTAACCCCATCCAGGAGAAGATCTGCATCAGGGCTTCGGCTACGGTTTCGGCATGTATATTTGTCAGGGCCACCACTTCTGGATATCGGGTGGCGTAATCTACAACCGTTAAAATGTATTTCTTGCCCGAAGGGCTAGGTTTCTGAAGGGGGCCTATGATATCTACTGCTCTTCTGTGGAAGGGTTCCTCAATTATAGGTAGCTGGCTGCAACTTCACCTTCCGCCGGTCTCCCCTCTTCCCTACCTTCTGGCATCTATCACAGGTACTGCAATATTTCCGAACCTCCTGGCTAACTCCTGGCCAAAAGAAACTCTGGGTCACTCTGTATCGGGTACGACTGTCCCCCAAATGCCCGGATAGCGGAATATCGTGCGCTATCTGCAGCAATTCGGCTCGGTACCTCTGTGGTACAACTAACTGTCTTAAAACAATCGGGTCTGACCCAGCTACCTGCTTGTCTGACTCCCTATATAACAGCTGTCCATCCCATACAAATCTTTCCCCCTCCGCCCCAGGTTGGTCAGAGGTGACTTTATCTCTATATACTTGTAAGGTAGGGTCAATGATCACCTCTGCCGCAAATTCGTTAGGGGGGGCCCAGGGTACACAGTCTAGGGAAGGGGAAGGCTCTCTTACCTGAACCTCCGGCAGTGTGTTGTAGTCCTGGGTGTGGGCCTGTTGCCTGGTGACCACTGGATGGGCTTCCTCAATGGTTGTGGTTTGTGGCTCAAAAGCCGAAGTGAGCTTTCCCAAATCATTTCCCAGTACCACCTCTGCGGCATCAACCCCACCTCCACATTTACCCCCCCCCCGCTCCCCAATGCAAATGTACGTTCGCAGTATTCAGACGGTAGACAGCTCCCCCAGCAACCCTGACTGCTATTGTCTTGTTGGTTTTGGCCTTGTCAGCGACCAAGTGGCTTTTTACCAGGGTTATGGTGGCTCCTGAGTCTCGGAGCCCCTGCACCACTTTTCCTTCCAGATATACAGTTTGCCTGTGGTGTTGGCGATTATCTGCATGGTCTTGAAGCGGGTTGGCTTTGTGTAGTACCTCCCACTGTTCTATTGTAGTGACAGGAACTGCGGAGCCATAGGCGGCGGGTGTCTCCTCTTGGTAGTGATGTGCGGCTGCTCTCGGTGGTGGTGGTGGTCCTGGTCGGATCCAGGAAGATAGGTCTCGGAGTTGTGGGCATTCTCTATTGTAATGTCCCCACTTCTGGCAGTGATGATAGGGCCCTGAACTAGGCTGACGAAAACGCGGTTGTACAGCAGGTGGTGGTGGTGGTAGTTGTGGTGGTACCGTGGGGTAGTTTGTCCCCCCAAAGGATTTTACTATGGTCTTTTGAACTACCGGTTTTTGTGGCCTGCGAGCATCCAGGTAGTCGTCTGCTTTCCTAGCAGCCTCTGTGAGGGATATAGCGTTACGGTCCCTTACCCACTCCTGGACATCGGTTGCTACCCCATCATAAAACTGTTCCATTAGCAACATTTGTATGACATCCTCCATGGACCGTGCTTTGATAGCTTGTACCCATTCGAGGGCCGCCCGCTGTAGCCTACAAGCCCACTCAGCATGCGAGTCTTTCTCCGCTTTCTTTAATTCCCGGAACCGCCTTCGGTATGCCTCTGGTGTGATGGCATACCGGGCCAATATAATTTCCTTTACTCTATTGTAGTCCCGGATTTCCTCGTCTGGTACAGTCCGATAAGCTTCTGCTGCTCTCCCAGTTAACCGCCCAGCCAAAATGGGTACCCAATCTTCTGTACTGATCTTATGCAAGGCACACAGTCTTTAAAAATCCTGGAGGAAGGCATTTATGTCTTCCTCTGCCTCCACATAATTTTTAAAAGCTTGGTAAGGAATATTTGTGTTTCGCCAAGTACAGTAGCTAATGAAGTAACTGCAAGCGTGGAGCTCTACCGCCATCTTTGCCGAAAGTCAGACGCCACCCCTGAACCTTTAATTTCTGATGATTGTTACCTCTCAAATAAAATAATTTAGAATGTGTTAACATATTATTAAGCTACATACTTTAAAGAACTATTTAAACGAAGAAAGTTTCAAACACATTACATTCCTGAAGCACAACATTCGACAATATATTGTATTGTTTCTAGCATGTCAGATTTATGTAGAAGTTCATTTTAAAGCTAGCACAATAATATGCTTATAAACTCAATCTGTTTAAGTTACATGATCCACTTTATATGACAATGTTTCATTCAAGTTGTACCCCCTAAGTAAACACTGCAATTTACATTTTTACATCATAACCATTAAATAAAATTGTTACATCTGTATTTATTTATAATACAAGCAAATATATCCTACTTTTCTAAATCGGAAATAATCAGATACAGAGTATGCTTTTCTTAATTCACATCCTTGATTTCTTCCTCCTTTCAGTCAAACTATAAATATTCTTATATCCCCAAGAACATCAGAAAGATTACACTATGCTGCACCCACTTGCACCCAGACAAAGAACCCCAATAATTTTGTCGACAGGAATGAATTAAAAATGAAGACAGACAAAAAAAATCTCTCTTTTTTTTAGTTAGGATCATGCAATCTAGGGATCAAGAGATCATAACAGCATTTTTAAATTAGGGTGTACAGCAAGGATTTAAACTAAAACTACATCTTTTTGCATGAAGTAAATTCAATGTAAGACAGAGTGCGAGGAATTGATTAAGGGGTTAATGTTTTTAGGATCAAAATAAATAGTTCAACTTTGCAAAGAATGCTAGTTTATTACGATCTCGGGTCTTGAATTGTATTCTATACGCAGTATTGTCACTACTTCAAATGTCATCAGGAACTAGATCATTTCAGGCTTATGTTTAAAAGGTTTTTACTATATGTATTAAGGCAATTTGCCTGCATTTGTGGGAGGTGCTGGTTTTCTACCCCTAGCCTACTTAAGGCACTCCCCTTGCCTGGCTCCTTACCGTTCAAGGTCAGCGTTGAATGAGGATCCACTTCCGGGTTCTCTCAGACGCCATCTTGGTTTCAGTATCCAGGAGGTTTCACCACGTTAAGCTGTGTCCAGGAATCCTGTTCAGGCCTTTCCGCCCGTCCAGCTTCTTCTGACTCCGTTCTCCGTCGTAGATCGCGTCCCAGGGACTCCTAAACCGTAAGTCAGACCTTCCTGTCACGCCAGGACTGGTTCCCACGGCGTACGGTACAGCACGGGTCCTCGCTTTACGGCTTTTCCCTGGTTATGACACGAATGTTTCAAGCCATTCGCGGGCTTTTCATTCGTACGGTCATTCAGCTGAACATGTTTTAAATCGTTCAATAGTCATTTCGCATATCCTATTCATGTTATTTAAACTAATGTTCATTCGGTTGTTTTGCCGTTCGGCAAATTTTACATACGCTCATACACGCTTTGGTTCGCATAAATCATACGGTTAAACTATTCTAACTTCTGTGTTCCCCTCACATTTGCTTTCGGCTGTTCTGTGTGTTCACGTATAATCCTTTCATGAATTATATTCACCATTTCATGTGTATATAACATTCGGTTAAAGTATTGCTTGCTTAAATAGATTATTGTTGATTACTTTTAACAAATTGTCAGTATTGTATTACGTCCACAAATCAAGTCCACTTCTCTGTGTATACCATTTGACTCCCACGCTTTCAGGGGTCTGCATTACTTATCCATTTATACGAATGGACTCAGCCATGTTACAAGCCTCATTTCTGGGTTATTAATACAACACATACAAGGATAGGTTCATTTAAGCAATAATTCTCGGGTTGATACGTCTTTGCTATACATACATATCATATAGATATACATCACTTTACATCATGTTAAATCATTTTGGGGTATCCCTGCTTTTGGTCTTTCTGCTACATATCATACATAACGCTGTGTTAATTAGGCCATGACCTCATCCATGTCCCTTTCTATAAAACCAGTTACATTTCGGTACAGATCATTGAACTCCCACGCCAGGAGTTTTATAACTATCCATTTCATTTCAATTTACTCAGCCTACATTACAGGCCTCATTTCTCTGTCATGACGATGACACATAAGGCTTAAATCCTCTTGCATGCATACTCGGGTTGAATCACACGTACTGATCCAACCAATCATACGTCCCCTACACAGTCATATACATATGTATATAACCTACGTTTCATGTTTTCCTTTACACACCATTATCACGTAACACATAGATTGTTTGTACATAGGCCACGGCCTCCCTCAGATGTCTTATTCAAGCATGCAAACATTTCTGAGCCACTCATAGCTATTCCCATGGTATCAACATAATTTTATACATTGCTGCTACAGACTATAAGTCTGGTTCTTTTACACCCCACACTCATCGTACTACTCTCTTTTACCCATTTTTAGGCTGTCGAGCTTATATAATTGCTCCACACGGTTTATTCCTGTGATTTATCATACTACCAGGTACGTACACCTGCTCATATGGTATTCTACCATACATTTCATTTCATCCCCCTAGTTTAGAGTACTGGCCATAGGGTCACAGGATTCCCAATAGGTATTTACCCCATCTTGGCTGTCGCCATTAGTTAGTGGTCCCGCGAGGCCAACACCCCGCCTCAAACGTTTCGGAGGCAAACACCCATCGGGCCACACGTTAGCTAGCCGCCTCGCATGTTGCAAAGAGAGGGCCTCACCTGTCACTCCCTTCCCCTGTTTTCTGTCGTACAGTCACCGAGAGGCCTAAAACTCCTGCCACTACGTCAAGTGGCCTCAATAACCCCTCGCGCCAACGCATAGATAGAGCCTCTCAAGCCGCTTGGCAATTAGTAGGGCCTCACCTGTCACCAAACAAGCATAATACTTTCGCCATCCGGCCTAGCTAGCCTGCCAGTACAATTTGGTGGTTCTATATACTAATTATTGTTTTATTTATAGTATGTCTCAGGAAGGGGTAGAGGATTTCTCCCTGCCTAGCACCCCAGCTAGAGCTGTCACTCCCACACAAGGAGGAGAGCTAGCTAGTCCAGCATCAATTAGATCCTGGACAATCCCGCGCATAACCACGGAATTAAGGAGACGACAAATCCCCTACCCCGCTACAGCAAGGAAGGCAGAACTTTTCAAACTGCTACGCACATCAACCAATAACATGGAAGCCGGGGAAGGATCTAGCCAGTCCAACCCAGGGGACATACATGCCATGTTATCCTCACTCATGGCATCCATGGGCAAGGTCAACTCCAGGCTGGAGAAACTTGAGTCGGTCACCACGGCCCTCACTCTAGCAGGGCCACCCGCGGCTGCGGTACAAACACCAGCCTTGCCATTAGTCGCTCCAGCCAGCCCCCTGGATGACCAGGAAGTTAGCCCGGCCCACATGATACCTGAGCATATCAAAAGGGATATCCTGGAAGGTAAAGACGTCAACCTGGCTTCCCTGTTGATTGCCTCCCAGGACATTGTGGAACATAAGACGTATGCTTATGATGATGTTTCTGTTATTGTCAGATCTAGGGATGCCCGCCTGAACAGGAAACTGACTATCCCTGAATTTGTACTAGCGTTTGGTATTTACAGGGATGTCGTCTGTGCGGTTTATCCCAACAGAAGAGAGGAGTTTGATCTCTATATGCACAAGCTGGTAGACCTGGGCAACAAATATGGTGGTTCAGCATTCTATGACTACCATAGGTCTTTTTCTGCAAAAGTGGCTGGAGCCTTCTCCCAGTACGGTACACGATCCAACTGGGGAAGGATTGATACCGTCTTATTCTGCAGACACTTTGCAGGTCTAAGAACACCAGCTTGTGCATACTGCTCCTCCACAGCCCATACTACTAATTTTTGTCCCAACACGGCAGACGGACATGCCTCCACACAAGGAACTAGTTCCTCTGGGGATCCAGGGAAACTATCCAAAGACAAATTGGGACGCCCAATCAAGTTTCTGGGCAAGTCCCAGATATGTAATAATTTCAATGTTGGGTCTTGTAATTACAGTGGATGTAGACTATTGCATGTCTGTTCAAAATGTTTTAGGGCACATGCTAAGACCATGTGTCCAAATAAAATGTATTCTAAGCCTTACCTTACGTCCATTAATATGCCAGTATTCACAGCATTGATGTCTCAGCACCCATCTAGACACCTGGTAGATTTTCTTATTTCTGGTTTAACAGAAGGCTTCCACACAGGTATCCTACACATACCAGCTGGCACTCTGGAATGCCCAAACCTACAATCCGCCCAACACAACCCCACAGTGGTTGACACCCTCATAAACCAAGAAGTGGAGGAGGGCTTTGTATTGGGGCCTTTTAGAACTCCCCATTCACAGAATGGCGCACCAACCCTATTGGTATTGTCACAGGGAAATCTTCCCAAAAACAGAGACTCATCATTGACTTATCGGCTCCCCACTCATCGGCCAACCCCAGTCTTAATTCCCTCATACCCTCTGAGGAATTCTCTCTGCAATACACCACCATAGATCACGCCATTACAGCCATCATACAAGCAGGGGTGGGAGCCTGGCTCAGTAAGACCGACATTACTAACGCCTTCAAATTACTCCCTATCCACCCCACACTGTGGCACCTGCATGGCATCAAGTGGTCCGAGAACTACTATTTTTTCTCCCGGTTAACTTTTGGGTCCAAAAGTAGCCCAGCTATTTTCGACACATTTGCCGAAGCACTATGCTGGTTACTATTGAACATAGCCGGATGCCCTACAGTATTACATTACTTGGACGATTTCCTACTGGTCGAGGAGAATACTGCACCTCCCACTAGCCTCAAAGCTACCACTAAGCTGTTTGAGCAACTAGGTGTACCCATCTCCCCAAAGAAAACAGAAGGGCCAGACACGGTTATCACTTTTCTGGGTATCCAGTTAGACTCTGCCACAATGCAAGCAAGCCTACCTTACGAAAAGATAGACAATATTCTCACTTACATAAACAACTACCTACAGCTCGGCACTTGCAACCGCAAAGAACTACAGTCCCTGCTGGGGTCACTAAATTTTGCAATGCGCATCATACCTCAAGGCCGCTCCTTTATTTCACGACTATTGCATCTTTTCCCACTTTTTCTACATGACACGCACAGGTTGTCCTTAGATGCCCAAGCTACGGCAGATCTAAACATGTGGAAGAGGTTTTTAACCACTTGGAATGGTAAAAGTATGTTCCTCCCTCAATTGACTGAATCATCTCCTACCATTTGGTCAGATGCGGCATCTACCACTGGTTTTGCAGCAATTTTTGGGAACGAATGGCTTTGGGGCAGCTGGCCTTCAGCAGTTCTGGATTTGGAAGGTTTTTCCACTACCTCAGCTCTTTTTGAGATCTACCCCATAGTGGCGGCTGCCGTAGCGTGGGGTCATTTATGGGCTAATACGCCAGTGCGTTGTTACTCAGACAACCAGGCGACCTGTCACATCATCAACAAAGGTCGTTCCAAATCTCTTACGATTATGAGATTTCTGAGGAAACTCACTTGGTTGGCAGCTTGTCATAATTTCTTCCTATGTTGTTTCCATGTGCCAGGTGTATACAACACAGCTGCTGACAGTTTGTCTCGCTTTAAATTTCAGGAGTTTCATCAAGCACTCCCGTCAGCAGCACCCACAGCCACCATCACTCCAACATTTCAACAACTCATACTGGACTAGACGTCATCATGCAGCATAGCAGGACATTGTCTCAGTTGGCACTTTCACACAATACAAACAAAACATACAACAGGGCTTTCACACTATTCAAACGATTCCTTCTGGAACATAACATCATAAAACCGTTTGTTATGACATCTTTTTTGGGGTTTGCTTCCTTTTGCCACCTTAAACTCAAATTGTCATATAACACCATCAAACTCTATCTCACTGGCATTCAACACCACATGCTCATCTTACACCCAAATAACAACAGTTTCATGGCCTGTCACCAAATTAAGACCATACTCAGAGGTATTCAAAAATCAGAACCCACACATTTGGCCCAGAGGCTACCCATAGATAACCATATCTTCAAAGCTTTATCTAACCTACTCGACCTGAAACCGTTTGACACTAATACGAATTCTATCATCAAAACAGCAATATACATCGCTTTCTATGGATTTCTACGACCCAGAGAATTCACTACGACCTCCACGACCCAAACCACTCCATTCCTCCTCTATTCCCACTTGACAAAACATATGGATCATTACATCCTGTCTTTACCTCACTCCAAAACCAGCCAGCACATACCTGTAAACATTCCGTACTACCCCATGCACAACAGATGGTGTCCCGTAAAAGTTCTTGATGCCTACATACAGCACCATCACTTACTGCCCTCGCAACCGTTATTACAACTACAAGGTGCAGTACTCACCACTACAACCTTCATGACCTACGTCAGGTCCTTGCTCACACAACTGGGCCTCAACGCAAACAATTACTCAGGACACTCCTTTCGTATAGGAGCCGCGTCCACAGCCTCCAGTTTCAACGTCCCAACTCATGTTATCAAAACACTGGGGCGCTGGAAGTCATCCGCTTACTCACGGTACATACCGAACCCAGTACAAGAGTTAAGAGATGCTTTCATAAACATGTCTGGTTGATAAATGTATATGTATTGGTTGTCTGTTAATAAATTGGATTACTTAATTTTTGCCCTCTTCTTTCTCAGGCCTACCTCATCGTCGGTTTCGGCACACCACAACCGACTTGCTCCTTTTATCATCCTACGCTTATTCATGGTATTTCACACTGTACTATCTTAAGCACCTAACACAAGTATTAAGGCAATTTGCCTGCATTTGTGGGAGGTGCTGGTTTTCTACCCCTAGCCTACTTAAGGCACTCCCCTTGCCTGGCTCCTTACCGTTCGAGGTCAGCGTTGAATGACCCTCCCACCACACCACTTTTAACATTTATTTTCCTTTCTATTTCTTTTCCTGGGTGGGCCCTCTTCTTTCTCAGGCCTACCTCATCGTCGGTTTCGGCACACCACAACCGACTTGCTCCTTTTATCATCCTACGCTTATTCATGGTATTTCACACTGTACTATCTTACTGTACTATCTTAAGCACCTAACACAAATATATTTTTTTGCATTGTATTGTATTATATATTTTAATATTGTGGTCCCTGAGGAAGTCCCTATTTTGTTAAAGGGACGAAACGCGTAGGACCTTTTCCACATTTATTTTATCTTTATATATTTTAATATTGAATTAAAGCTGCTTTTCCAAACCTTACCCGGAGTCCTGTATTGGAGAGAGAGTATCCAGGGGATTTTCCCAAGCCCCCCATATTTTCGGGGGAGGCACCTTACAAGCTTGAATCTGTCTGAATTCTGTGAGTGCATTTTTTATTGCGCAGTGTTCATATTGTAAATTGTATTACACTATATTATTTTTATTTCTTATTTAGATCAACAGCCGGTCCCCTCGCTGTGTTTTTTTCTATATATATATATATATATATATTTTTTTTTTTTTGCTGCTAGTTTCATGTAATATACTAATGTTTTTTTCTAGTTACTAAGTATATTACAATTCTCTTACTTAAAAAATATTTCTTAGCTATTTCACTTTTTAATCTGTGTTTTGATTACTATATTGTGTCCTCTTTTAATATAAAGTAAAAAAAAAAGAGATATCCAGGCACTCAAGCATTAAAGTTGCAGGCAGATTGTAATGTAACAAGAAGAGCAGCAACGTTTCGACCTTCACAGAGGTCTTTGTCAAGCTTGACAAAGACCTCTGTGAAGGTTGAAACGATGCTGCTCTTCTTGTTCCATTAAAATCTGCCTGCGGCTTTAACACTTGAGTGCCTGGATATCTCTTTTTTTGACTTAACGTGTTGGGATTGCTGGTCCTGTTCCAGAGCACCGCTGGCTGCTGGGATTGAGTGTGGTTCCTACAACTATCTCTTTTAATATATTGTCATAATGTTGTGTATGTAGTTACTTATTAGTTACATCTAGTTATTATCTGTCAACATATCACTTGGTAACCCTTCAAATGCCTCTATCCAACATTTTTATTTATTTTTATGGTCAATTATTTTATTATTTGGTTCTTGACAACTTGAGAAGTGACATTGTTTAATCTATCTTGTGCTTTGTTGATAGAGCAATCATTTATAAATTGGATATGTATGAGAGACAAGTTCAACTAATTTTGCACATTCAATTTGTTTCATGAAACATTTTGTATCTCATGAAACAATGGGATCAGATCTTATCTGGGAAAAGTTATGATTTACATCCAATAGAATGACTCCTAGCCGATATCAAGAAATGAAAAAGCAAAAGAGAAACCAAACAAGGAAAATAATGAAGCTTCTCTGTGATAGAGATAACCCATTCTGTCTGGTAGAGATAATAAGTGTAGACTCGTTGAAAGAAGCTCTCATGTAGACCAGACTTGACTTGGCTCTAGATGTGGAGATTTCAGTTATAGGATGAACATTCCCAGATACAGTGATATCTCAAATACAGTGTTCAAATATTATATATATAATAGTTAAAAATTATTCTTAATCATTATCTCTTACAAATTGAAATTGGTCAGTATGGTTTGGTTCCATCTAAACCAGTGGTTCACAAACTGTATTGGTTCAAGGTGCCCTTAATATTTAAATATTTTTCCAAAGTGCCCCAAGTTAAAACAATTTCCTAGGTTGTTTATATGTACAGCGCAAAAGCATATACTGGGCCCCTGTTTGGCAGAAATGCTTGTCGTTCAAGCACAGATCCAGAACCTAATCTTGGCAGCGGCACTGGTAGGTTATTTAAAGAAACAATCCAGGCACAATAACCACTGCAGCACTTTGTAATGGTTATGGTGCCAGTAGTGCTGTAGTGTTCTCCCAGAGCAAGTAGTCAAACTGTTTAAGAACAGTTTGACAACTTACCTGGGATCTGCTAAGATAGGGGCTGTAGTAGGGGATAGGGGCAGTAGTGTGTGTGAGGGGTGAAGTGTGTGTGTGTGTGTGAGGAGTGCATTGTGTGTGTGAAGGGTGCAGTGTGTGTGCATGTGTGGGGTGCAGTGAGTGTACAGGGGTGCATTGTGTTTGTGAAGGATGTAGTGTTTGGGTGAGAAGGATGCAGTATGTGTGTGTGTGTGTGAGGGGGCAGTGTGTGTGTATGTGGGGCAGTTTGTGCATGAGGGGTACAGTGTCTGTGTGTGGGGGCAGGTTGTATGAGGGGTACAATATGTGTGTGAGGGGTACAGTATGTGGGGGGCAGGTTGTGTGAGGGGTACAGTGTGTGTGTGTGGGGGGCAGTGTGTGTGGGGGACTGTATGTGAGTGGTATCAGTGTGTGTGAGGGGTACTGTTTGTGTAAGGAGGGGTAGTGTATATGCATGGGGGTAATGTGTGTGTGTGTGTATGGGGGGGTAATTGTGTGTATAGGGGGAGTTATTGTGGGTCTGTGGGGGTAGGAAGGCAGATAAATATATACTTTTATTTTATTTTTAATAAAAAAAAATATATTATTTGTATATCACCCCTCCCTGCTTACCTTTGCTTGGGAGGGAGGACAGTACAAGGCAATCCCTGGTGGTCCGGTGGAGAAGCCCTGGTGGTCCACGTGGAGAGAGTGAACTCCAGCAGCCTCAGGAGCTGCCAGAGTTCACGCTCGCAAAATTTAAGACAGAGTATTTAAGATTGGGGAGAGAAGTGTAGGTTAGGTATTGGTTATGTATAACATTTTTATGATTAAGAAAGAAGAAATGGTAAGAGTAAGAAATTATATTTTCTGCTTAAGATTAAAGGTGGGCGATTTAAGGTTAGCGATAGGATAGTATTTAGGGATAATGTTAAACACAGGATTTAGGAGTATGTGTGCAGGTAAAAATATAAGGATAAGGTTAGAGATAGTGTTTAGGTCTAGGGTTTGGAGTTAGAGATCGAGGTTTATAGTTTGAGTCAACATAATTTGGAGCATCAGTTGTCAAGTAGTAGTCAAATTTAGATGACACTAAAATGGCTTATTATAAACAACAAAATGATTAACTTATGTTTCCATAACATCCTAAAATTCAAATATCATATTGAAATTAGTTTCCATATAGATGCATGGAAAGCTTATGCCCCTGGCAGATCAGTGTTGCTCAAATGTATCCACACAACGTCACCTCATTTTATCAGTTGTATAAAATTAGACATAAAGTACCCATAAATGCATGCTAATGTTACCATAACTGAACACCTGAGTTACGCATTACTGCTCAAACATCACCAGAAAACCTCTGACTTTGTTACGATGTGTAAAAGAAGGGAAGCATTCACTTTAGTTTTTTTGTGACAATCATGCTGTCATTGCTTATCTTGGCTTCAGGCCCCCTTTTCTGACTCCTGTGTCAAACCTGGTTAAATCGTTCAGCGTTTTGGTTGTATTATGATATTATAAACTAGCAGTCACAATCTAACACCTAATAAAGCACCCAACTGGAGAAGTAGTAAGTGTTCCAATCTTCTGATCACCTGAACCAATTCATGGTGCTCCACAGAACCTTCGTGAGTTGGCTCAGTAAAAGGATCCATTAAAAGTGCTTATTAATCTGATTTATGGTTTAATTACCAAAGTGAGAATCTGAAAGCTTTAAGTACTATAATTATGTGCAATTTAATTCCAAGATCTAAGCTCATGTTCAATTATTCATATGTAACTATGCAATTTAAAAAGTCTTCATACTTAAAACCCACCATACTTAAAATATTGCTTTGTATAATTTCTAATTTGGTTTAGAAGGTGCAGGCACAGACTCTCCATTACAAAGTGATGGAAGATGACTCCCCTCCTGTCCACATGGAGAACATTAAGGGTTGACTTGTTGACTAACTATGAATAAGATTTGCTGTTATGGGATTTCAGAATGAGACAATTGTTGGCTAATCCTGATCTGTGACCCTTAGTTGGGTAAGCAATACTCTGACCATATTTCACTTAAAATGGTAGAATTCAGGGAAGAAACATGGTCAGAACTAGAGTGCCAATTTTCCATTAAATTGTACATTGTTTTATCAGAACATATTTTTAAAACATCCTCTGAAACAAATAAAAAAACACAATTACCCTTTTTCCCCCTACCTACTGACGTTTGAAGGAGTAGAAACACGTAAGCGAGCTGAAATATATTTTCCATGGAATCTATCCAATTTTCCTTTCACCCAAACAGAGAGGCATTGTTCGATTAAAAAATCAAAGGAAACAAACAATTTATTGTAACACAAGTTGATAAACTGCTACACAGTCTGTTTATTACTTTATTTTACTACAGCTTCATTTAATCTTCTGCCAATGTTAGTACTGCTAAGTCGAAACATTGTGTAAGCACGATTCCACTGAAGGTCTTGTAATTTGGTTCTTGGACCTCGTATAAACACAGGTGAGGCAATCAATCTTTACCAACACTTACTGTAAAACATTAAATGGATTATTTATGAAAACAGCTACAGGTATGCACGTAAAAACTGAGCTTTCATTTCTTCATATACAGTATCTGTAGTTGAATATTCATTTGATTTCTACCGTCCTGTAAAAACAATATGATAAATATGCTAGGTTAGCAAATATATACTGCACATTCAGTAACACAAGCTTTCCATGTGTTTGTTTTTAAAGTTCATGTGTTCTATGGTTCTTTCTATAAGCAAACTGTCACAGATCACAATCCATGGCAGTCTGCTTTATGCTAGATGTATTTGTACCTAAGTACAAATGTTTGTTATTAGTAAACTCAAGATGCATGCATGCTGTAATGGGCTCCTCTGAAAGATGAGATACGTACTGAATTGATGTCATATATTATTAATTTGCATGATAATTTACACCAAATAGAGGAAGATAAGATTTGAAAAATGTTGAAATGGATCTCATATGTAATATCAAATATTGCCATGTAAAATGGAAGCTCAGTAAAACTAGCATAGCAGTAACAAATTTTGTATGAACACCCAATATGAGGGTGTTGTAAGGATATTTATGTGGAAGGAAAGCTTAAACAGTTCCATGGAGTTCCATAAAGATAGAGATAAATACAGAATGCGTACATAACATAAACAGCAGTTCTAAGAAAGTGCTGGAGATACGTCAGTGAGGAACAATGCTACACACTCATAAATGGAATTTACCCCACAATATACATATCACACCCGCACCCCCACTTAAAAGGTAATAAAACTTACCTTATTTCCAACGCCGCCCTGCCCCCAATCTGCCTCCTTGGTTGACATCATCCCAATTGATGATCTCAGCCAATCCAATGCTTTCACTCAGGAAAAGCATTGGATTGGCTGAGATCGTCATGAAGGCAGGATGGGGAGGGGCCAAATGCCATATTGGACAATCAGCATCTCCTCATAGAGATCCATTGAATCCATACATCTGTATGGGGAAACTTCAGCATCTCCATGCAGAGCATGAAGATGCTGAACGTCAGCGCAATTCTATGAAAAGGCAGTGTTTACAGCAAAATGCCTGCAGGGACTGACTACAGACACCACAACAACTACCATAAGCTGTAGTTTTTCTGGTGACTATAGTGTTCCTTGAAGTTCCCATATGCACTTTTTTCCAAGACAGAATTAATGTAGAATCAGAGGTCAGACTATCAATCTGTTATGCTATTATGGGCAAAGTGATTGGGTCCTTACCTTTACTGAGCCCCAAGACAAAGTTTTCTTGATTGTCATCTCTATTAGAGTATCACTGATTAATCTATAAGCTATGGATCATTTGAGATAGTTTAGAAAAGCACTGTACTTAATATTTTGTGAAATGAAAGAAAGAATGTTAGCTTTTTACATAGTAAGCTTAAATAAAAAATATATTTGTAGTATATAGTCAACTATTTTCATTGTCATTATTGGAAATTAAATATTAAGCTTCTTTGTCACATTCAATGTCAATAGTTCTTTGATTATGGAAGAGGAACCACATACCAAAACAATGCTTACGAAATGCATACACTGTATAGATACTGTGTGACTTGTATTTCTTTTTCATGTGTGCCTTAGTCTTTATTAGAAAATAGACTTTATAATTTACAGTAAACATTCAACACTAGCATTATTATCTCTTTTTTATTGCAGAAGTGTGGAAATCATCATACTTATACTATTGTTGACATACATATGATACAACTGTGTGATTAACAGAAATATAGGATACAAGGGCAGATCCCTTTCTATGGAACAGCCTTCCTCCCGTCATCAAACTTTCTGCTACCCTATAACCTCCCAGGGAAATTGTCATTCTTTAAAGTGAATCTGTTATTGTAATTTATACTTTCTGTAGATCTTTTTACTTTTGCTGTATAGTGTCCGACATTTGCCTTTTTCACGCACCTTTTATGGAGCTTCATTGCATTTTTGGCATAATCGCCTCTTGCTAATGGAACCAGCATTGGCCTCTGTTTGGGAAGCATTTGATTTCTTTTCTATGCCTGTCTCAATCCCCTGATTATGTTGAAGTGCTGGCTTTATTGCCAACACATCATCCTATTAAATGGAGCAAGAATTTCCTCTCGTGGTCTGCTTGATCTACTCGGTCTTCAAAGCGTAGTAGTAGGGAAATCGATGTCGATGAATGCATGTGCACTGCAGCAGATTAAAGCCGGATAAGAGAACAGCCTGTAAGTGTATTCTTCAGCAGAAAGAAAATGACATAGTGTCAGGAGGGAGAGAGAGCATGTTTGTAATGAAGGATTATCACAAAAACTATACATTGCCTAGCAGTTTTGCTTCACAATGTATGGGAAGATTGATAAGAAGAATTCACTTATGCAGAAATTGGCATGACCGGTACTCTTAAATCTGTCTGCCTTTTCTTTAACAATCTGTGGCTTCACAAAACACTACAGTCTCCTACTTTCCAACTACAGTTTTCCCACACACTCACCTGTTGTTCGTATCCCTATGTTGCTCTTTTTCTTGTTTTTATGCCATACTTCCTCTAGATTGTAAGCTTGTTTAATGTTAAGAATGAAATATACAAATATCAAACATAAGCTTCTGTTATGTACATGGTATCATGGTTGTGTGATAACCCAACATGCAGTATGTAAACCCACAGAAAACCCAAGCACGTATTACTGAACCTTAGAACGGTCAGATGTAACGTAGGTAGAAAACAGTAGTCAGATTGCCAATAATCAGAATACCAGAGATATATATAAGGGAGCGTCTTTTGCTTTAAGGCCATGCCCCCAAAACGTTCTGGGCCGGTATTGATGACGTCATGACATCAGTGCACATGTGCCACGTCATAAAGAGGGGCGTGACTCCAGCGCCCGGCATGGGACATGCTGAACTCGTTGGAAGAGCAGTCTGCCCTGGATCCTGTACCACATGGGCGCAATAGAATAAGGTACGAGATCGTGACACATGGGTGATGACAGCATCCTAAATGAATGTGTGTCCGAAAGAAAATAATGAAGTATTGCCTTTATAGTTTTCAGTTCCCTTTGCAATAATGAATCCCTTTTCTTCTTGACTCTGTGTATTAATTTATCGTGCCCTTACAAAATCCCTAGAGAACTGACGCGTATCAGAAAACTATTGGAACACACAATTTCCTATACTGCCGCAATACTGTTTGTACTCTTTGGAGGTCATGAGGAAATATAAGAAGCAAGGCAGCTATTTATTCCCAGACTGTTTGATCTTTTCCATTACCCAATTGGACAATGAGATTATTCTGGAAAACATGACTTTGGATCACAGTAAGCTATGTATTTGTGTCTGGAACATATTATCATATATGGTGGGTAATCAGGTGTTTAAAAATTTCAGGGTAAATATAAAGATCACTGAAAATTCTTATATAATAACAAGTATTTAAAAAATTAAACATGGAAAAATGGAAACATAGAATGTGATGGCAGATAAGAACCATTCGGCCCATCTAGTCTGCCCAATTTTCTAAATACTTTCTATAGTCCCTGGCCTTATCTTATAGTTAGGATAGCCTTATGCACATCCTGCGCATGCTTAAACTCCTTCACTGTGTTAACCTCTACCACTTCAACCATATCATCAAAGCTGGAAGTGCACTCAGCTCCCACTAGGGAATCCAGTACCCAAAAGGACCAAGCAGATAAATTTGTAGAAAATGATCAAGGCACTCCAATGGTTTCCAATTTTTAAGGCAATTTATTTGGACCAGGAACTACAAAGCAACGTTTCAGCCCCAACAGGGCTTTTTTCAAGCTAATGTAGCACATACAAAAACATAATATATAAGTGTATACAATATTTAAATAAGTGACAAACATGTGGTATATTATCAAACATATGTCATAAACAAGTGATAGTAGTAACACTAATTAAAAGATTAGTTAGCTCTCCAATAGTAATCACATTATCAGGGGGTGTCAAAGAGATCAAAAGGTATCAGCCAATCCTATCACAAATTCAACCATTAAACTCTAATCAGTTAAATAGTATTGCAGCTGTATTCAATAGTATCTTTTTACCTTATGGAGCAGCAGAAGATTCTAAATAACTGCATTTCCTGGTGAAATCACATGATAATCATGTGACACCAACTGGCCAATTGCAGCATACCAATCACATGACCAGCATACTGCAATCTTTTTACCTTATGGAGCAGCAGAAGATTCTAAATAACTGCATTTTCCTGGCTATTATTCATGGCAGCATTTAACCTATGGGTTAAAAAAACAATTAAAAAACAATTAAATTCTTAAGTGGGCAGGTATAAGAGTATTCCAGCAGCCTCCACACACCAGTCTAGTAACTCGTTAAATAAAAGATGAGGAGGGAAACCGAAATGCTGCCATGAATAATAACCAGGAAAAGAAAATTCTGATAAGTATGAATACATTTTCCACATTCCTGGCTAATCATGGCAGCATTTAACCTATGGGAATACCCAAGTAGTAAGACTAAACACAGAGCGGGAATACATGCCAAAAAAAAAAATTAAGTAAGAAAGAGAAGAACAGGATTTGAGTATTGAAAGGCCAAACTCGGAATCAGTTCCTGAGGCAACATCCACCCTGTAATGCCGGACTCTCCAAATACTCTCTGCTGGCACACCAGCCTCTGCAGGCTATGAGGTAGAAATGGAAATGGTCAAATGAGCCCTGTCCTCCCTAGGCACTGGAACATTTTGCGACTTGTAGGCTTTTAGAGACTCTATACGAAACATTCTTACTCTTAAAAGGAGGTTGAGCTGATGTAGATCCAGTATAGGGAGTATATTTACCAGAAAGAGAGGGAATATAATCCCTGGAGCTGCTCCCAATTTGGGACCTGACTGATGACCTCTTGTTGCAACAGGTTGGCAAAATAATACTTCAATGCCCTTCTTTTCTGAGGGTTGGCAGAGAGTCTTGTTCTGACGAATCAAGGATGAGGCAATTCGTCTTCGAATTCTAGGGTGTAGCCTCTTGAGACAATAGCTCTTACCCATGTGTCTGGAATTTCTTCCCAGGCTTTCCTGAATCTTAATAGTCTGGCACCCACCAGAGATGCCTGGGGACTGCAGTCTTCAGAACTGCTTGTGGGGATAAAAGGAACTTACCTTTCCAGATTGACCACCTCTCCAGTTAGTGTTTCTGGCATATTTACGACCTGGCCTTTAGGATTTACTATCCCAATAGGCATTCGGATCCCTATATGGATGTCTGTCCTGTCGGTTCCTTCTGGTTCTTCTATCCTGTGGGAGAAAAACCTGCTTAACATCCGCTGCTCTCTTAATGGCATCTTCCAATGGCTTGCCAAACAGCACTTCTCCAGAAAAGGGGAGAGAGCATAAATTATGCTTAGAAGTAATATATGCTCCTAATGACCTGAGCCATAAGGCTCTCCTGGCTGCAATAGAAAATCCCATAGACTTTGTCAAAACTTTGATCAAGTCTGTAGAAGCTTCCAAAAGCCACTCACTGGCTAGCTTGACATCTTTCAGGGATTCAGCATGATGTCTTCTCACACCCTTGTCTTGATCCTCTTCTATATCCATAATCCAGGATCTTAGAGCTCTGGACATAGAGGAAATGGAGACCACTGGATGACAACCCAGACCTGCAGCCAAAAAGGATTTTGAGAGATTGGCATCAATTCTCTTATCCATAGGGTCTCTGAGAGAAGCGTTACTGTCTATAGGTAGAGTAGACCGTTTTCCCACCTTGATGACTGGAGCATCGACTTTGGGATTAGGGGTCCATAGTTTGAAATCCTCCTCCCTTAGGGGAAAATCTTTTTTCTGGAGTGAACCACCTTTATGGATCTATGAACTGGAAAGGAAGATTTTATCCTACTTAAGTCTTCAAAATACTTATCTGAAGCTGAAGCTACCGGAACCTCATCCGGAATCTCTGGAGTTTTCCTCACCAAGGAAAAAGATGCTCAATGGCTTTAAAATCCAGAGGATATGAATAGCTGGAAAAATCTTCTTCACTAGAAGAGATGGGCTCAAACTCCAAAGGTCCAGCATCATCTTGCCTCATCTCATCAGGGGATTCAGAATCCAATTGAAAGGTTTCAGGTCTAAGACTTTTTCCTCTGGTGGCTTCTGCCAAACTTTCAGAGCCT
This sequence comes from Pelobates cultripes, assembly GCA_933207985.1. Lineage (NCBI taxonomy): Eukaryota > Metazoa > Chordata > Amphibia > Anura > Pelobatidae > Pelobates > Pelobates cultripes. The sequence goes on along the minus strand of OW240912.1, from coordinate 93,919,556 downwards.
GTTTGTTTATATCTTGAGCAGATGTTGAGGCTTGCAGTGCTTGATGTAGTTCCGTCTCACCAGCAATTTGGGCCAAAAAATTTCTGCAAAGCCTACAATTTTCCAAGGGCCTAGCTTCACATCCTGGACAGGCCGCCGGCTTTTCCCTTCTCCTTGATGGAGATCTAAGGCCAGACCGGTCTTTAGGGCTGTAACAACAGAAGTCAATAAAAGACTGTACCCTCCCGTGCACTCTTTATAAAAGTATAATAAAAAAATTAAAAAATATATAAATGGTCACCTTTAACCTACAGCAGAAGATTTTGCTGAAGTTGGCGAAAGATCTAGAATTACTAGAATTAAAATAAAAAAAAACATTTCATTTAAATAAGGGGGGGTGACCTATTGTCCTCCCCTCTGGCCCCCACCAATGAGTGGCGAGTGGGGGCCCTAAATTAGAATAAGAGGGGGGAACCTATTGTCATCCCCCCTGGCCCCCACCCCTGAGCGGCGGGTGGGGGCCCCTGAGTGGTGGATGGGGGCCCTAAATACCAATAAGGGGGGGACCTATTGTCCTCCCCCCTGGCCCGCACCCCTGAGTGGCGGGTGGGGGCCCTAAATTAGATTAACCTATTGTTCTCCCCCCTGAGTGTCGGGATGGCCAAAACCCCTAGTAACCCCCCTCCCCCAAAAATTATTTAGCCCCTACCTACCCTCCTCAACCTAAAAATAGTGAGGGGGGACCAATAAATAGGCACCTGTAAAAAAAACAAAAAAGAAACTTACCATTTGATGTCTTCTTTCTTCTAAAATCTTTTTTCAGCCTCAAAAAAGGCGAAATAAAAATTCTCAATAACCGACGCACAAAAAAAAAATCCTTCAACACCCATGGAGGGCTCCGCACAGACTGAGCTCTGCAGGGCGGGGGAAGGCTTATAAAGAGCTCAGTCTGCACGGAGCCCTCCATAGGTGAAGATGGATTATGTTTTTTGCGCTCAGGTTTTTTTTTTTTTTAAAGTGCCACGGATATTATGGATTTTTATTTGGCCTTTTTTGGGGGCTAAAAAATTAGATTTTAGAAGAAAGAACATCAAATGGTAAGTTTTTTTTTTTTTACAGGTACCTATTTATTGGTCCCCCCTCACTATTTTTAGGGTGAGGGAGTAGGTAGGGGTTATTTTTTTTTAGAAGGGGAGTGACTAGGGGTTGGTTCTTTTGGGACTTTTAATTACCTTTGTTTTTATTCACTTCATAATTGTCTTGTCTATGTTCGGGGAAATTTCCGAACGCACCAGAGCAGGGAATCCCTCTAATCTATGTTCGTGGACTGGTTCTTTTGGGACTTTTAATTACCTTTGTTTTTATTCACTTCATAATTTTGAAGAATAAAGTATTTACTCCTAATTCTGCGTTTTGGAGATTTTACATTCAAAGGAAAAAAGAAGTTCCCAGTGAAGGTCCTGTTTTATATATTCAAGGCATCAAGTTTGATCCAGCTATCTAAGTGGCTCTATCTATGTGAGTGTGATTGGCACCTTTTGTTAATATATTGTACCAAGATATACTACTCTATGTTCTCTTTATTTGTTTTTTTCCAGATTATTTGACTACAGTGTGGGTAGTATTTCTTTGTTTTGTGTGCTCTCACCTATCAGTTATCTTGTATATATCAAAACATACACTATATGTTACATCTGAATGCCACTAAAGAAAATAGTTTAACAAATTTAGTCTTAATCTGTAATACACTACTAGATGTCCAAGCATCAAATAAAAAAGAAGTCAGAATATTTATTATTTGTTTGAAGGTAACTATGTAATACTTTCATAAATAACTTGATTTAACTTTATTGTCTTTATACTTCAAGTTGCAGTATTTTTTAAAGATTTCTAAAAATCAATAGAAAAGGTTTCTCAAGTACAAGGAACTAATCCAAATAAATGGATCACCATTGGACATCTGCATCCATTTATTAGGAGGCAGCACAAGATTGCCGCAAAAATACTGCTCCAGGCGGCACCCTGACAGGATAGTGTGTGTATTGTGTGTGTTTGTGTATATTGTGTATCTGTGGATGTCTATTGTATGTGTGTCTGTATGTGTGTAGTGTGTAGTTTGTGTATACTGCTTGTGTGGCAGTGTGTATATCTGTATGTGTCAGTGTCTGTATGTGTGTGTGTATGTCTGTGTATCTGCAGGCATATCAGTGTGTTTGTACGTTGTGTTTGTATGTCTGTATGTGTGTCAGAATCTGCATGTGTGTCAGTTTTTGATAAATATACTTACACACATACCGTTGCACAGACACACTGATACACATGCAGATATACAGACACACAAACACTGCCACACATGCAGATACATAGACAAACAGGTGCAATCACTGACACACATACAGATACAGACACACAGATACAAACAGTGACACACGTGCATGTAAACAGACTCAGTGTAAAGGTAAGTGTGTTGGCTGCAGTGCACACACACACACAAGCTACATCCCCAGCATACACAGACATATACTAAATACCCAGCACGCACACAGACACATACTACATCCCCAGCACACACACAGACACACTACATCCCCATCACACCCTTATAGAGATACTACAATTGCAGGAACATATATGTTGTTTTTTTTTTTTTGGGGGGAGGGGGACGGCGCAGCATTTCATACTTGGATCCTGGCAGCACAATGTCTTGGGATGGCCTTCATTGAATATATATATATATATACAGGTACTCCTCCCTTACTGACCGGGTTCCGTTCTTATGACCTAGTCATAGAATGAATTGGTCGGTAAGTGAGGAGTTGAGGGATTCCCTGCTCTGATGCGCTTGTCTATGTTCGGGGAAATTTCCGAACGCACCAGAGCAGGGAATCCCTCTAATCTATGTTCGTGGAAATTTCCCTAAAAATAGATTTAAGGGATTCCCTGCTTTGGTGCGCATGTCTATGTTCACAGTAATTTCCCTGAACATAGACAAATGCATCAGAGTAGGTAATCCCTCTAATCTATGTTCGGGGAAATTTCCCTCAAATCCCCACGATGGCTCGCACTTACTCTTAGGGGGTCTGAGTATGGCTGAGTGCCCTGTATGCAGTGTATGAGTGTATGCTAGGAAATTTCTCATTTGCCCCCGTTACTTACCTTTTTGGGATGACCTGATGGCCTATTGGAGGCCATCTCAGCAGAATCCCTTGTGATTAAGTGGAGACTGGAGACATGCTGGTGAGCAGGATCCCAGGTGATCCTGGGGCGGTTAATTTGTGATCTGCACCAATATTCTCAGTCAGTGGCTCAGAGTGCTTGTTGTGGTGCTCTGAGTCATTGACAATCACTGGGGGCAGCGCGGCCCACTGACTTATGTTGTCTGGTAGGTAATCTCGGTCTGGGTTATATCAGGTTTAGAAGACGTATTGGTATGGTTAGGAGGAAGTTAGGGTTGGGATTTTCAGTGTAAGTGGTATTTATAGGTAGTGGGCTTAGGGTTAGGGTTTATGACTGGGGACTTAAGGTTAGGGTTATTTAGTGTTAATAGGGATTTAGATTTATCCGGCCTTTTAGATGCTGTACACCAGCATTTCCCAATTGGTGTTCTGCAGAACCCTGGGGTTCCACAAGAACACAAATGGGGTTCCTCCACAATTTCAGGAAACAAAATGGCCGCTGCTGATAATTGAGACGAACGGCAAGGGAGCACTCTCCCCTACTTAGCTACTTCGTGAGCACTTCAGTGATGCCGGAGCCAGAATATGATGTCACTCCAGCCCCAGCATCTCTCAGCAGCCCAGGAGCCCCACTGGACCCCAGGGACCACACGTCAGCCGCTCAGCCCAGCAGCCCCACTGGACCCCAGGGAAATAGAGACTCCTTGCCCGCACTCCCAAAGGTAGGGCGGCTGGGCAGTGGCAGAGTAAGGGGGGGGCGGAGGGGGCGGTCCGCCCCAGGTGCCACCTGGTAAGGGGGTGCCTTGACCCTGGTCTTGGGGCTGGAGGGGGCTGTGTGAGCTGTGCCCCATGGCAGCTGGGGTGTCACACAGCTCACATGGAGAGACCAGCAAGATGAACTGCCCGCACGGGAGGAAGAAGGGGTGGAGCTACGGCCATTTAGGGGCGGAGCCTGACTGCGAGTGGGGGGGCTTAACACAGCCCTTACAAGCTGCTGTAACTGCTGCACATGGAGGTGCAGCAAGCAGAAATCCCTGCACCTCCACCTCCAGCCAGGGAAGGACTTCAGGCCAGGGAATCCACTCCTCCAGCCCATACTGTCTGTAAGTATAAGAGTGTGTGTGTGTGTGTGTAACTGCCTGAAACTGTGTGTGTGTGTGTTTAACTGTCTGCCTGAAACTGTGTGTGTGTAACTGCCTGAAACTGTGTGTGTGTGTGTAACTGCCTGAAACTGTGTGTGTGTGTAACTGTCTGCCTAAAACTGTGTGTGTAACTGTCTGAACTGTGTGTGTGTGTGTGTGTAACTGCCTGAAACTGTGTGTGTGTAACTGCCTGAAACTGTGTGTGTGTAACTGTCTGCATGAAACTGTGTGTGTGTGTGTAACTGTCTGCCTGAAACTGTGTGTGTGTGTGTGTGTGAGACTGTCTGTCTGTAACTGTGTGTGTGTGACTGTCTGTAACTGTGTGTGTGTGTGTGTGTGTGTGAGACTGTCTGTCTGTAACTGTGTGTGTGTGACTGTCTGTAACTGTGTGTGTGTGTGACTGTCTGTCTGTAACTGTGTGTGTGTGTGACTGTCTGTCTTGTGTGTGTGTGTGTGTGTGTGTATAACTGTCTGCCTGTCAGCCCAGGAGCCCCACTGGACCCCAGGGACCACACGTCAGCCGCTCAGCCCAGCAGCCCCACTGGACCCCAGGGAAATAGAGACTCCTTGCCCGCACTCCCAAAAGTAGGGCGGCTGGGCAGTGGCAGAGTAAGGGGGGGGCGGAGGGGGCGGTCCGCCCCAGGTGCCACCTGGTAAGGGGGTGCCTTGACCCTGGTCTTGGGGCTGGAGGGGGCTGTGTGAGCTGTGCCCCATGGCAGCTGGGGTGTCACACAGCTCACATGGAGAGACCAGCAAGATGAACTGCCCGCACGGGAGGAAGAAGGGGCGGAGCTACGGCCATTTAGGGGCGGAGCCTAACTGCGAGTGGGGGGGCTTACAAGCTGCTGTAACTGCTGCACATGGAGGTGCAGCAAGCAGAAATCCCTGCACCTCCACCTCCAGCCAGGGAAGGACTTCAGGCCAGGGAATCCACTCCTCCAGCCCATACTGTCTGTAAGTATAAGAGTGTGTGTGTGTGTGTGTAACTGCCCTTACAAGCTGCTGTAACTGCTGCACATGGAGGTGCAGCAAGCAGAAATCCCTGCACCTCCACCTCCAGCCAGGGAAGGACTTCAGGCCAGGGAATCCACTCCTCCAGCCCATACTGTCTGTAAGTATAAGTGTGTGTGTGTGTGTGTGTAACTGCCTGAAACTGTGTGTGTGTGTGTTTAACTGTCTGCCTGAAACTGTGTGTGTGTAACTGCCTGAAACTGTGTGTGTGTGTGTAACTGCCTGAAACTGTGTGTGTGTGTAACTGTCTGCCTAAAACTGTGTGTGTAACTGTCTGAACTGTGTGTGTGTGTGTGTGTAACTGCCTGAAACTGTGTGTGTGTAACTGCCTGAAACTGTGTGTGTGTAACTGTCTGCATGAAACTGTGTGTGTGTGTGTGTGTAACTGTCTGCCTGAAACTGTGTGTGTAACTGTCTGCCTGAAACTGTGTGTGTGTGTGTGAGACTGTCTGTCTGTAACTGTGTGTGTGTGACTGTCTGTAACTGTGTGTGTGTGTGACTGTCTGTCTGTAACTGTGTGTGTGTGTGACTGTCTGTCTTGTGTGTGTGTGTGTGTGTGTGTGTGTATAACTGTCTGCCTGTAAATATGTGTGTGTGTGTGTGTAACTGTCTGCCTGTAACTGTGTGTGTGTGCGTAACTGTCTATCTGTAACTGTGTGTGTGTAGTGGTCTGCCTGTAACTGTGTGTATGTGCGTAACTGTCTACCTGTAACTGTGTGTGCGTAACTGTCTACCTGTAACTGTGTATGTATGTGTGTGTGACTGCATGCCTGTAACTGTGTGTGTGTGTGTGACTGTCTGTGACTGTGTGTGACAGTCTGCCTGCGACTGTGTGATGCTGCCTGTAACTGTGTGTTACTGTCTGCCTGTGACTGTCTGCATGTAACTTTGTGCGTGGCTGCCTGTAACTGACTGCGTGTAACTGTCTGTAACTGTGTGTGTTTGTGGCTGTAACTATGTGTATGACTGTCTGCCTGTGACTGTATATGTGACTGTCTGCCTGTAACAGTGTGCGTGACTGTGTGTAACTGCTTGTAACTGACTGTGTTTGTGTGTAACTCTCTATCTGTAACTGTGTGTATGACTGCCTGTGACTATATGTGTGACTGTCTGCATGTGACTGTGTGCGTGTGACTGCTTGTAACTGTGTGTGACTGTCTGCCTGTAACTGTGTGTGACTGTCTGCCTGTAACTGTGTGTGAGGGGGTGCAGGGATTTTGTAGAGGGGGGCAGGGGTTTTAAAAAGTAAAAAAATAAAAATGTAAAAAATATAACACATTTGAAAAATTTAGTAGGTTTTTTTTGGAGAGGGGGATAGGGGGGTGCCAAACCCAGGACTGGGTGCCACATGCCCTAGGTACGTCCTGAGGCCTGGTGGAGTGAAATTTTAAAAAATAAATTGTGTGCGTGTCTGTTAAGGAGTTTGTATCTGTGTTTGTCAGTGAGTGTGTGTGTGTATGTGTGCTTGTCAGTGAGAGTGCATGTGTGCTTGTCAATGTGTATGTATGTGTGTTTGTTACTGAGAATGTATGTGTGTTTGTCAGTGAGTGTGTGTATATGTGTGTTTGTCAGGGAGAGTGTATGTGTGCTTGTCAGTGAGCGTGTATATGTGCTTGCTTGTATCTGTGTCTATCAAAGAGTATGTGTGTCTATCAAAGAGTATGTGTGTGTCAGTGTGTGTGTCTGTTTGCCAAGGTTTGTGTATGTGTCACTGTGTGTATCTGAGTGTGTGTTGTGTGTATGTCACTATGTGTGTATTGGTGTGTGTGTGTGTGTATGTGCCAGTGTGTATCTGTCAAGGTCTGTGCATGTGTCAAGGTGTGTATCTTTGTGTCTGTGTGTATATGTCAGTGTGTATATGAATGTGTGTGTATGTGTCAATGTTTTATATGTGTGTCTGTGTGTTAATTTGTTTGTGTATGTATACTATCTGCTTACTACATGCGCTACAGCGCCAAATATTTTTTGTTGGTTCCACGTTGTTAGCGCATTATGTCAAAGGGTTCCACGGGAAAAATTTATTGGGAACCACTACTGTAGACTGTTAGATCTGCAACTCTTAGCCGGTCTCGTTTTTCATCTCTTTCTAATCTTACTGGCGGATCTATGATTGATGTTCACGATGTAAGAGTATGGAGCCTTATTAATTTACTATTAGTACATTGTTACATGAGTTATTATTATTACTATTAATTAATAATCGATTATTTTTACAAGGATGTGGTTTTAATTTTGACCTGACAGTTTACACTTTTTTTTTTACACATTTTTGATAATCCAACATTGTCAAGTCCATGTTTCAGACCTAAAAAATGATCTTTCAAAGTTAAAAACAGGTAAGAACATGTAAGAAATCATATCTGTACTTCAGAATGTAAGAAATCATACATCATGTACTTAAGAATCATTAATAACAAATGACATTCTGTAGCCAAAACATATATCAAAACATACACTATATGTTAGATCTGAATGACACTAAAGAAAATAATTTAACAAACTTAGTCTTAATCTGTAATACACTACTAGATGTCCAAGCATCAAATAAATAGTTGAGAAGTCAGAATATTTATAATTTGTTTGAAGGAAACTATGTAATACTTTCATAAACACCTTGATTTAACTTTATTGTCTTTATACTTCAAGTTGCAGGTTTTTTTTTTTAAAGTTTTCTAAAAATCAATAAAAAAAAGGGTACATACACAAGGAGAAAAGGGTAAAGTGTGATCATTATTAAAAGTGCATGTCAGGTTGCAATACTTTGGTTAAAGGGGAACTGTCCCTTCCAATGACTGTTTAAGGGATACTATACACAGTTAAAGGAACAGCGCACACACAAACAAATGAGTGTGCAGTGCTCGCCACACATACATATAATGTCCTATCTTTGTTCTGTGATGAAAAGCTTCCATCTTGGCTTCCTGTCAGTCGTCAATCAAGTTATGCTTTTTTTGCACCTGGCAGTGAGCATAGATATAACATACATGGGGTAATTTACCAAAGACCAGTTTTTGTCCAGATGGACATAATCCGGTGAAAATGACAGAATTCCTACCGGAATGGCAATTCTCATATATAGATTGAGAAAAGGAAAGATTAAATTATGGTTCTGTTATTCCTCTTCATTTGCATTGTTTACCCTGGCTTTGCCTTGCTGAAAATGGATTGTGATGTAATATATATATAATATATTTAATATAAATGTAAAAAGAAAATTGAGTATCTCATGAAAAAAAGTTCAACAGAAGGTAAAGGTGATTTTTTTAAAATGCGTTATGTGTATATTCCAGGGAGTAACAATTCCTCTTTAATGGGACACTTTGGGCACCAAATAAACTTTAGATTAATGAAGCAGTTTTAGTGTATAGATCATGCCCCTGCAGTCTCACTGCTAAATTATCTGCCATTTAGGAGTTAAATCACTTTGTTTATGCAGCTCCCTGCATGTGACTTACACAGCCTTCCTAAATACTTTCTGTAAAGAGTAATATAATGCTCATAATTCATTTATAGCATATTCTGTTTAATTTAGCATTTCATATCAACTGCTCTGTTAATAACCTGCTAGACCCTACTGGAGCATCACGTATTCAATAAAAGTTTAATTTACAGAGCGGGAGATAAAAAAAACCTTTAAAGTATGTTACATCTGATTGAAAACGAAGCCATTTTGTTTTCATGCAGGCTGTGTCAGTCACAGCCTGGAGAGGTGTGGCTAGGACTGCGTAAGTAGAAACAAAAGTGGTTTAATTCCTAAATGGCAGATACTTGAGCAGTGAGACTTCAGAGGCATGATCTATACACAAAAACTGCTTCACTAAGCTAAAATTGCTTTGGTGCCTATACTGTCCCTTTAAGTCTGCTGGTGGTTTGAAGTATGGATGTTAATTTCACAATTTGCTAACTTACTATGATACATATAATGGTAAGTATTTCCTCTGTAAAATGCAAGAACATATTGTTTGCTGCATGTAACCTTTTACAGATTTTTAGTTTCCATGTTTAATTTTTTTGATAAGGATCAAAACATAAAATTAATAACAGTCTTTATTTCCTTTATTCCTATAGTACTTTTAAAACTCTTGCGTGTCTTTAGAGATTCTGCCATCCCAATGAATGTGCTACATATTGACAGCATATGTATCTTTATATCAAACCACATATATAAATGAAAAATGAGTACTTCCTTATGTTTTTTTTTTCTTCATTCACATGACAGCAGAATACATGAATAATCTTTACATTTGTGTACATGTTATTTCTTTATGCATTAGTAGATTTAAAGATTGTGTTTCCTTTGTGGAAAAAACAACAAATTATGGGTGAAATAAGGACATAGAGATTATGAGACATTTAGCCTTTACATTAAATTTATTAAAACCAAGTGTGCAATCAATACCAGTCTTAGGCAGATTGTTGTATTAAAGGCTGGGTATGTTAAAGTATTTATTTCATACTTTTAATAAATACGTATTTTAATGTATTTCACGTTCAAAAATATTCAGGGCCTTGCCACAGAAAATCCAAATGAGAAATAGACAAACAATATTACACTCTATAAAGCTCATAAGAAGCCAAAGTAGGGGGTTTTAAGCAATGCAAACCTGATCAGTTTGACAGAAAATCCCTAGGGTGTGGTCCTGTCAGTCAAAAACCAGCTTATTGGTAGGAGGTGCGTTTACATCAAGGACTAAAAAAGCTGGCAACTTGATTGTAACTCCACAGCTAATTTAATACATACATGGAACATGTGTAAAAGTAAATAGTCGGGAAACAGCACAACTGAACTGCTTAACATGTTTTCTGCATTAGCATTTATCCATTAGCTTGTTTCATCATTTGTTTCCTCTCGGTTTACTTTTTGTACACTTTCTATGTATGCATTAAAGGGACCAGATCCCTAAGACACTTTTGGTAGCTGAAAAGCATTATATGTGAAGAGTGTGTGTGTAAAGTGTGAGAAGAGAAATTGACACTGTGATAAAGTAACCAAGTTACACCCCACAGGCTGTCAATCAGACAACAGTTCCTCTCACTTCCCATTTGGTCAGCTCAGTGGAACTACTCAAGAGGCAGCAATTACTCAGAGCACCTAAGTTCCAAAGACTTGTCATTGAACTGTATTTAAAAGCGTGTGTGATTGGTCAGCCATGGAAAGTCTGGAGGAGGGGTTAAAAGGGTAGTGTTTGAAAAGGCAGCTGATAAGAGAACTGCAGGTTTTAGATTTAACCCAATGAAATAAATTCTTAATTAAAAGCATTGATTTTATTTATTTTTATTCGGGCTTTGGAGTGTCCCTTTATATTAACTGTGTAATTATAATTGAGACCCCTACTACAATGATGGATTTTGATTCTGCATTGGAATTTGATGGAATCATTCTTTGTGGAATGCATCTGGACACTGACACTCTCTCCAAAGAGGTGTATTGACTTAAGGAGATGCTGATTGGCACAGTATGGTGATTTGCTGTGCAAACATACTAGCTTCCCATTGCATCTTTCTGGGGAAGCATTGGATCAGCAGAGATCATCTTCACTGATGATCTAAGCAGGGGAAGTGTGACCCAATAATCCAACTAGATAGTGTTACACAATATCTTTATCATTAGGTATTCCTAACACTATAGTGTTCCTTTAATGAAACAGTTTTGGTGTATAGATCATGCCCCTGCAGTAGCACTGCTCAATTCTCCACCATTTAGGAGTTAAAGGAACATTATAGTCACTGGAACAACTACAGCTTATTGTATTTTTTCTGGTGAGTATAATCAGTCCCTTCTGGCTTTCTGCAGTAAACAACGTATTTTCAGAGAAAATGCAGTGTTTACATTACAGCCTCGGGATACCTCCACTGGCCACTCCTCAGATGATTACTATAGGTATTTCCTGGGGCATACCACATCTCCACCTGTCAATTGAGATACAGGGAGAACAAAAGAGATATCCCACAGGAGGACCTTCTACACCCCACCCATAGCAACCAGATAGCATGCTCTGTGGTTACTATGGCTACTCCCTTGCTACCACTGGCTCGGGAGTATAGGAACAGGGTGACATGACTTGGGGAAGTGTCCCCAAGCATGGCATATCAACGAAGAGCATAAGAGTAGAGCAAACAGACCTGAGGTGGGTGCTATAGGAGTGTAAAACCCACCTCTCTAATGAGATTGGCAATTGGTGACAGTTTCCTTTTAACCTCCTTTGCCTTAACCATTGCTAGCATTTTTATCCCTACATGTATTTACACAGCTGCATACACTAGCTATACTCACATATACATCGCAAGTAAAAATGTGCACATATAAATACATACACTGATCAGCCACAACATTAAAACCACCTACCTATTGACCTGTATGTCACCCTTGTGCTAACAAAACAGCTCTGGTGCATCAAGGCATGGACTCCATAAGACCTCTGAATGTGTCCTGTGGCATATGGCACCAAAACATTAGCAGCAGATCCTTTTAAGTCCTGCAAGTTGCCAGGTGGAGCTTCCATGGATCGGATTTGTTTCAGCACATCCCACAGATTCTCAATCGGCTTGAGACATGAGGAATTTGTATTCCAAGGCAACACCTTAAATTCTTTGTCATGTTCATCAAACTATTTCTGAACATTTTTTGCAGTGGGGCAGTATCCTGCTCAAAGAGGGGAACACCATTTTCATGAAGGGATGTAAGCGGTCTGCAACAATCTCAAGGTAGGTTGTGCGTGGCAAAGTAACATCCACATGAATGCCAGGACCCAAAGTTTCCCAGCAGAATATTGCCCAAAACATAACACTGCCTCTGAAAGCCTACCTTCTTCCCATAGTGCCTCCTGCTGTCATCTCTTCCCCAGGTCAACGATGTACATGCCACTGGCCATCCACCTGATCTAACAAAAAATATGATTCATCAGGCCGGGTAGCTTTCTTCTATTGCTTCATGGTGCAGTTCTGACTCTTATGCCCCACTAAAGGTGCTTTTTGTGGTGGACAGGGGTAATTATGGGCACTCTAACCGTTCTGCCCCATACGCTGCAAACTGTGTGTTCTCACACATTTTTTCCATGGTCAGCATGAAGTTTTTAAGCAAATTGAGTTACAGTAGCTTTGCTGTGTGTTCGTACCAGACAGACTAGCCTTTACTCCCTATGTGCATTAATGAGCCTTGGCATCCATGACTGGTTGTCCTTTCTTGAAACACGTTTGGTTAGCCACTGACATGGGGAGCATCCCACAAGTACTGCTATTTTGGAGATGCTCTGACTCCGTCATCTAAATATTAATATTTGGCCGTTGTCAAATTCACTCAGATCTTTAACAGAATCCAAAATTTCTACACAAAATGATATATTTAAATGTAGTACATCCCCCAGGCTATATAACTGAGATAATTTTGAGACTTTCCATTTAACTATTTTATCATGGACTTCAAATCTCCTGGTTATAGTTATATTCACAGATCGTAAGTTGAGCAGAGCCTTCTTCACCGCTTGTCCCTGCTATATTCTGTATGTGAACTACTTTTAAAATATCACCATTTTGTAATTGTAAAGCACTGTGAAATATGTTGGTGCTTTATAAATGCTAATTGTGGCGGAACCAACCTCGCCACTATGCACTGGAGAAGCCTGGTTGCCAGCCTCCTGCCATGTGACTATGGCCCCTGGGATGGATTGCCCTTTAAAGACATGATTTGGGCATAATGGATTTGTGTTGTGCTGCTGCTGGCCCTTTAAGAACCATCTGGGGACATACTGTGAAGTTACTGGGTGGCCACCATTTCCTGTATCAGAGGCACATGGTGAGAACAATGGATGAAGCACATGGTGAGAACAATGGATGGCGGCCATTTTAACTCACAGACACTGTTTGGACTTTTCAACACGGTGCCATCTTGCCAGTATTTGGTGCACAGAGACATCATGCAGTGGTTTTGGACTATACAGCAGGGGACACATTATACAGTGATTGTTTTTCATTTAGCCTGTATATGTTCTGCAGAATCTGCATTAAACTGTATCTTCCAAAGTACTGAACGGATCTGGGTGAATTTTGGATATGTGGTTCACCCAGATCCCCCGGTTCAAAGGATATACTTTTTATGCATGTTTTGGGGTCCCTGTGATGTGTTTTATGAAACTGTATTTCTCTGTCTGTGATAATTAGATTACCCATTGTGTGAGGATTTTGTGTGGGAGTGTCTGTGGGTATTGTACAGATTGATTGGTTGTTCTGTAAAAACCTGTGGGCAGTACTAAGTTTGTGGATTGGGAATAAAAGAGGCTGTATGTGCCAGTACAGTGAGTTCCTGCTTAACCCTCAAAGTGAAGTGTTGTCTCATTATTGGGGGAGGATTTATTGTATGCTGTTCCAGTTTGACTGCTAGGAGAGTAAACCTATTCGTATGGTTCCTATTCAACTGTCTACAGCCTTCATATGCTTGAGAGGATTCAAATGCTTTTCTAGTTCGTGAAATTGGGGAATTCAAGTGTGTGCAGTTCGGGAGTTGGAAGATTCGTGTAGTTTGCAGTTCGGGAGATTGGTGCTTGCAGTAGCTGCTTGTCTGTCTGGAAGGGGATTATCGCCTAAATGGTTTTTAACCTCTTTTGGGCAAAACGGTCCGTTACACTAATTATAATAATATTTAATAATGCATGTTTTTAACATGTGTTTTCTTTTGCGGTAATTAAGACATGTTCCACTACTGTAAACACAAGACATTCTCCAGGCACTTAAGGTGTTGACGCCGCAGGCAGTTTTAATGGAACAAAAAAGAACAGAACGTTTTGACCTTTCAAGCTTGAAAAAGACCACTCAGACGGTCCAAACATTGCTGTTCTTTTTTGTTCCATTAAAACTGCCTGCGGCTTCAACACCTTGAGTGCCTGGAGAATTTTTTGGGTTGCCTTATTGTTGTGGAATTGCTGGTCCTGCTCCAGAGCACCAGATTGCTGCTGGGATTGAGTGCGACTCCTACCATCACTTTTCCACTACTGTAAAGACCTCATATTTGTATTCTGTTCTCGAGTACAATGATACACTACATTTATACCTTTGCCCCTAAACTAACTGCTAATCCTACCTCTTAATCCAATTGCTAATCCTTAACCTACTACAGACCCTAATCTCACCCTTAATTCTCCCTCACTAGTTGTAGTCCCATCTGATTGAATAATATCTGGGGTCCCTGATTTGAACTGTTTTCAGGCTGGAGGCAGGCTCAGAATTACCATGGCTGAGTGTGATTGATCAGCTGTGGTGATTCAAAAGGATTCAAAGGGCTATGTACAGCACTCACTTTGAGTGCTGCACATTGCTCAACATTTAGTCTGCAGAAACTAATTGAGTAGAGAATTGAGCAGTGAGACTACAGATGCATTATCTGTACACCAAAACCACAGCATTAAACTAAATTAGTTTTAGTGCTTAGAGTTTCCCTGTTTGTTGCTCTATGATAACAGTGTATATAAAGAAATATTCAAGTTTTTCCTTCAAAAATATTACAAGCGGACCCTAATCCATGCAAAATTGTCCATTGAGACTTTACTGTTCCATCTGTAAAATGCATTTTAATGAGTGTCTACTTGCATGAATTCTTGTGATGTTACAAACTGTAAACAATACACTGGTTTTCATTTAAAGGACAAAGGAAGGTCTCATTGTGAGGCATATCTAACAACATCTTCTCATTACAGCTATTTACATCATTGGAATTTGTCTCCATACATTTAATGGGCCATATGCTTCCATTCCTCCCAGCCAATAAAGTCAATTTTTCTTTTGTTTGTAAATTGCAGTAGTTCTACATCTGGATCACATATATATGGGAAGGTGATTCTCTTCTGGCAATCCAATTTATTACCTTTCTTAGATGTTAAATTATTCGAGATAGAAGAAAAAATTTAAACACATTACTTTTCTATTTCATTTATTTTCAGCTGTGAAAACCAGTAAAAATATGAAGTTTAGAACCAGATTGTTTAAAAAATATTCTATAAGAAAAAAGCTTTGCACACAGTTGTGTAATTTAAACAGTGGATTGAGCTGTAAGATACAGTACGTATATTTTTGTTTTTTTTCTCTATAAATGCAATAATGTCATTATGCAAATATATTTTATTATTAAAGGAAGTTTTAGAACAGTTTGACTTCTTACCTGGGATCTAATGGGTGCAGTCCCACTCCTCCACTACCTCAGCTAGAGAGCTCCCAAATTACATAAAGAAAAGTCCATGGACCACAGTCCACAGAATTACTGTCCAGGGCAAGGATGTAATTCAAAGGACACTATGGGCAACAAAACAACTTTAGGTAAATGAAGCAGTTTTGGTGTATAGATCATGCCCCTGCAGTGTCACTGCTCAATTCTCTGCTGTTTTGCAGTAAAATTACTTTGTTGGTGCAGCCCAAGCCACATCTCCCTGCATGTGACTTACACAAGCTTCCTAAACACTTCCTGTATAGAGTCATCTGATGTTTACACTTTATTGCACATTCTGTTTAATTTAGAATTTCTTAAACTCCTGCTCTATTGATAGTTTGCTAGACCCAGCAGGAGCCTTTTGTGTGTGATTAAAGTTTAATATTTTGCTTTCATGCATGCTGTGTCAGGGGAGGTATGAATAGGGCTGCATAAACAGAAACAAAGTGATTTAACTCCTAAATGGCAGAGAATTGAGCAGTGAGTCTGCAGGGGCATGATATATACACTAAAACTGCTTCATTAAGCAAATGTTGTTTTGGTAACTATAGTGTCCCTGAACGTTTTTAATTCAACAGAATCTTTCACCATAGTCACTTTGGTAAGATGAATTGTTTTTAGTGTTTAGAGTGACCCTTTAATTTGCAAAACAACAAAGTATTAATGCTTTTTTTTCAGTTCTGTTTTCCTCAACTACTCTGATAATTTGTGGATGTGAGGGAGAAGGAACTTGCAGTGACAGGGTAGGAGGGTGATAGTAACAGCAAGACTGTGAGCAACCATTACTTTGAGAGAACATTTTGAACATAAATGAGGAGTGAGGGATAATTTAGGGATAATTATTTACTTTATGTCTGGTACATTTTATATAAATGTGGAAATGGACGACAACAAAAAGGTTAGTCAGGAGCACAACTTCAGAACAACCAGAACAACCCCTTAACCCCTTAAGGACACAGCTTCAGAAGCTTGACTTACGCTTAATGACACAAGCAATTTTTGCATTTTCTTGCTGTTTGCGTTCAACTGCAATTTGCATCTCTCTCATTTATTGCACCGACACATATTATATACTGTTTTTTAAAGGACAGAAAGGGCTTTAATTTGATATAACATATATATATATATATATAAATGCTTACTTATTATAAAAAAAATACAGAAAAATGCAAAAAAAATGAAAAATATTGTTTTTTTTTACAGTTTTTGCAATAATAATGTGTGCA
The DNA here is from genome assembly GCA_933207985.1 of Pelobates cultripes. Taxonomy (NCBI): domain Eukaryota; kingdom Metazoa; phylum Chordata; class Amphibia; order Anura; family Pelobatidae; genus Pelobates; species Pelobates cultripes. The sequence goes on along the minus strand of OW240912.1, from coordinate 93,902,830 downwards.
TAATTAGTGCAGGTTAAGGAAAGTAATTAAAAATAAATTTATTTATTTGTTCTGATTTACAGAATATATAATGTGTCTGGGATTTTAAGTTTTTTTTGGTAGTTACAGGTCACAAAGCACAAGGAGTAAAATAAACTTTTAATGTGGAGCGATTTTAGAATTTGGTATGTTTGTCTTGTAAGCGTAATAGCCATAAAAGAAAACAAAATTGCCACACAAAAGTATATATTTATATAAAGTAGACATCACGGGCTATTTACCTAAGGTTGTTTTGACACTTTCTACGTAGCCATTTCACCGCCAACCTCTGCTAAATATTGGAGTAAAATTGTGTTCTTTTTGGTTTTTGGCACACAAACTTATAACAGAGAAATTCTCGTGTATATTTTGTAAAGTTGGTGTGTGCTATTCCTGTACAAAGTTTTATTTTGTGTTCAGTTACATCTGCTGAGTAAAATGACACCCCCATTGTATGTCTTTTGCACTATTTCGTGAAGTTACAGTGCCATACAGGATACCTGTCCTTTTCAGTATTCACAGTAGAATTTTGAGAGATGGATTTAATGAGCCTTAGCTTCCATTTTGGGGTATTATAACAGTTTGACTGTTCAAAAAACCCCCACAAAGGCCTACCATTTGTAAAAGTAGACACTCCAGGGTATCTTATAAGGTGCATATTGTGCCTTAACATGCCCCCATTTTTTCACCAATATATGCCAAAGTATGTGGTAAAAAATAATTTTGTGCATTTTTTACATACGGATTGCATTTTTGCTGGGCGTTTTGTATATTTCATATGTGCCACTAAGTTCAAACCCCCAAATTATGCTCAGCTAAGTCTTCTGAGTAAAATGACACCCCATATGAATGTCTTTGGCACTATTTCGTGAAGCTACAGTGCCATATAGGAGACCTGTCCTTTACAGTATTCACAGTAGAATTTTGAGAGATGGATTTAATGAGCCTTAGCTTCCATTTGGGGTATTATAACAGTTTGACTGTTCAAAAAACCCCCACAAAGGCCTACCATTTGTAAAAGTAGACACTCCAGGGTATCTCATAAGGTGCATATTGTGCCTTAACATGCCCCCATTTTTTCACCAATATATGCCAAAGTATGTGGTAAAAAATAATTTTGTGCATTTTTTACATACGGATTGCATTTTTGCTGGGCGTTTTGTATATTTCATATGTGCCACTAAGTTCAAACCCCCCAAATTATGCTCAGCTAAGTCTTCTGAGTAAAATGACACACCATATGAATGTCTTTGGCACTATTTCGTGAAGCTACAGTGCCATATAGGAGACCAAGCCATATCCGTTTTTACCAAACTTTGAATTTTGACGCTGGGCCTATGTGCAATTTCCAAGCATCTTCGCAGGTTTTAAATTCAAACTACCCCACAAAGGCCTACCATTTCTTAAAGTAGACACCCCAGGGTGTTTCAAAAGGTATAGTTTGAACCTTAGTGTGGGATCATTTTTCCGCTAGCTTGTACCAGATGTAGTGGTAATAAGCGTTTTTTCTGCCTTTTTGACATACAAAGTGAGTTTGCACAGTATATTTTGCAAACCTTATGTGTGCTACGACTGTATAATACTTCATATGTTGCTCAGCTATGTCGGCTGAGTACAGCAATACCCCGTATGTACCTTTGCCAGGTATGTGTGGACATCGGAGGGGCACATTTGGGACACAGCCATTCCAGTTTTTTTCAAACTTTGAATTTTTATGCTGTGCCTATGTCCCATTTTAGAGTATTTTACCAGGCTATATAATCCAAATTCCCCATAAAGCCATACCATTTCTTAAAGAAGACATCCCAGGGTATTTCAAAAGGCATATTTTGAACCTTAGCGTGGGATCATTTTTCCGCTAGCTTGTACCAAGTGTAGTGGTAATAAGCATTTTTCTGCCTTTTTGACATACAAAGTGAGTTTGCGCAGCATATTTTGCAAACCTTATGTGTGCTATGACTGTATAATACTTCATATGTTGCTCAGCTATGTCGGCTGAGTACAGCAATACCCCCGTATGTACCTTTGCCAGGTATATGTGGATGTTGAAGGGGCGCATTTGAGACGCAGCCATTCAGTTTTTTCTAACTTTGAAGTTTTACGCTGTGTCCATGTTCCAATTTGGAGTAGTTTAGATGGTTGGTTATTGAAACTTCCCCACAAACACATACTATTTATTAAGGAATACACCCTGGGGTAATTCAAAAGGCATATTTTGAATCTTGGCGTGGGATAATTTTTTCTCTAGTTTGTTCCAGGTGTAGTGGTAATGAGCGTTTTTAAAATGTATTTTTTTACTTTTTATAACTTTTTTACTTTTAAAAACTAGTTTTTAAACTTTTGTTTTGCTTATAAATTTTTTTTAAACTTTCCTAAACTTTCTTAAAACTTTTTTACAGATTTAACATTTTTCAAAGCTTTTTTTTTTACCGTTAACCCCTAACTAGCAGTACGCAGCATTAACAGTAAATTCCCCATTTTCCCATAACTCCCACCCACCCCAGCTAGCAAAATATATAGTTATAAAATATTTAAATTAATTAATTAAATAAATTGAACCCCTGAGGGTTAAAAAAAATAAATAAAAGTTAATCCTCAGTGGTTAAAAAAAATTAGATCACAGTATAATACTGTGATCTCTATTTGATCGCTGTAGGCAGTGATCGACTGGCAGGGAAGGGGTTAATTTTATTTGGACTAGGTAAAGTGTGTTTTTTTTGTTTTTTTTACTTAAATGTTATTAAAACATTTTTTTAAGCTTAATTTTTAACTTTTTAAAGTTTCTTTTAAAACTTTTTAACGTTAACCCCTAGTTAGCCTAACGTCAAATCCCCCAATTCCCCACTAACTTCCACCTACCCCAGCTATCTAAATATATAATTTAAAAATAATTTAATTAATTTAATTAATTTAACCCCTGAGGGTTAAAAAAAAAAAATTAACCCTCAGGGGTTAAAAAAAAAAATCAGATCATAGTAAAATGTAATCCCTGCCAATTGATCACTGTAGTCAGTGATCAATTGGCAGGGAAGGGGTTAATTTTTTATTAAAATGGGTAAGGGGGGGGGAATTTAAATAAACTTTATTTTTTTTTCCAGCAGGGGGCAGGATCAGCACTGATCCGGCTCCCTGCACTTCACACAGAACCCGGAAGTGCAGGGAGCCGGTAGGTGAGTATACAGAGCACATGTGCTCGCTCAGACTTGCGGTCAGAGCGAGCACATGTGTTGGGCAGCCTGACCGGGTGCTCCCGGTATGCCTCTAATGCAGAGGCATACCGGGAGCACCATTAACCCCGCGATCGCCGCGATAGCGGCGATCCGGAGTTAATTTTACCGCGTGACGGACGAGGTCTGTCACCCGTCGTTAAGGGTCTCCCCTCTGTGACGGACCTCGTCCGTCACCCGTCCTGAAGGGGTTAACCCCTTCAGGACGGAGTCAATAGTACATGTTCTGATCAAAACAAAACCTAAACAAAAACTGGAATTTGCGCTATATGTCCGTTCAACCGTTATTCACCTCTTTCATATTAAATGCACCCACACTTATTATATATCATTTTGTTCAGGAGAACCATGGCTTTCATTTCATATCAAATATTTAGCTATGAAACATAATTTATTATGAATAAAATAAAAAAAACTGTGAGAAATTTTAATTTTTTTTAAAAATTTGTAGTTCCGCCTCACATTTTAGCTGTAAATGTCATAATACTGTTAGGTTTTACTGCAAAAAAATGCACATATTTATAATCAGCGATGTCTCATGAGTACAACAGTACCCCCCATTAACAGGTTTTATGGTGTTTTGGAAAGTTACAGGGTCAAATATAGAACGTTCCATTTTCAAATTGAAATTTGCCAGATTAGTAATGTTACCTTTGAGACGTGTGGTAGCCCAGGAATGAGAATTACCCCCATAATGGCATACCATTTGAAAAAGTCGACAAGCCAAGGTATTGAAAGTGGGGTATGTTTAGTCTTTTTTAGTAGCCACTTAGTCACAAACATTGGCCAAAGTTAGCGTTCATATTTATTTTTGTGTGAAAAAAAGCAAAAAACTAATATTTGGCCAGTGTTTGTGACTAAGTGGCTACTAAGAAAGACTGGACATACCCCACTTGCAATACCTCGAGTTGTCTACTTTTGCAAATGGCATGCCACCATGGGGGTAATTCTCATTCCTGGGCTACCACACGCTCTCAAAGGCAACATAACCAATCTGGCAAATTTCAATGTCAAAAAAATGAAATGCAAGCCTTATATGTGACACTCTAACTTTCCAAAACACCATAAAACCTGAACATGGGGGGTACTGTTATTCTTGAGAGACTTCACTAAACACAAATATTAGTGTTTTAAAACAGTAAAACATATTACAACAATAATATTGTCCATAAAAGTGCTGTTCGTTTGTAAAAAAATGAAAAAAACTTCACTTTTACTTAAAATATCATCATTGTAATACAATTTACCAGTTTTAAACACTAATATTTGAGTTCAGCGAAGTCTCCCGAGTAAAACAGTACCCCCTATGTACAGGTTTTATGGTATCTTGGAGAGTTACAGGGTCAAATATAGTGCTTGCAAATGCACTTTCTCCCTGTGTTGTCAGGCATGTCAATCAAATTTTTATTAATCAAATCACATAATTATGTTAAAAGATTACTTAAATATACATGTAGAACTTTAATATATATGCATTTATAGGTATTTAAATTCTACGTGTATACTAATGTAATCTTTTATGTAATTATATGTATTTATCTATATATATATATATATATATATATATATATTTGCAGTTATTTGTATTTTATATATAGATAGATATATATATAGAGTGTCATTCTTAGTGTATTTTGTTACCAATATATATATATATATATATATATATATATATATATATATATATATATATATATATATATATATATATATATATATATATTAATAACAAAATACAGTTAGAATGAAATTACATATGAATATATAATTTATATTAAATTTTGTTTCAATATTTTATTTATTTATTTTATTATTTTATTTATTTATTATTGTAATTATACGTATATATATTTCCTGGCCATATCCATGGCAGCACAACAATGGGTTAGCTCCTCCCTATCCCTAATTAGACAGGAACAGAATTAAAATCAGGGGTATAAATACCCCCTCCCACCAATGGTCCCTTAGTCTTTTTTTTCCTGTCCTATCCCTATAGGACTCCAGTCATTGTAGACTGTGAACATACTCTTTTTCTCTTTGGCTTACCTGAGGGTTTTTACCTTCGGCCTCAAGGGAGTTCAGCCTCTCTTCCTTGGGAAGTCTCCAGTACGTGGCCCTGCGCAAAGGATATCCCCCTGGAGATGCTCCTTTAGTGACCGGGAGCCACTTGCAGTGACCCTAGGGGTAGCAAGCAAAATATTGCCAGTAAGGAACATTCCCTGCAGTAACCAAGCGGTAGCAGGAAGTGGCAGAAGAACCTCATCTACAGAAGATTCTTCTTACCTTTACCTGGCAGGCACAGTAAGTTTTAATGCATTTATTGTGTATTATTTTACTTATGGCTGTCAGGTTTTCCCCCTTCCACCTCTTTTGTATGTGCCATAGATTTTGTATTTTTTTCTCCCCTTTTCCCCTTTAATTTTGAATTTACCGGGCTTGCCGCCATCTTGCCGGCGTCCTCTTGGTGCTCTGCGCGTGCGCGGACTGTGGGCGCGTCTTCCCGGTCCCCCGCGCATGCGCGGTCCGGCCGCCACGTCGTGGCTTCTTCCGCGCATGCGCGGACCGGTAGCTACGTCTGTTGCGCCTCCGCGCATGCGCGGATTAGGGGGCACGTCTTGCGAACTTCCGCGCATGCGCGGAGTATTGTGCACATGCGCGGAGTGTTCTTCCGGATTCGCGGTGACGTCATCGGTGACGTCACTCGCCACCTTTAAAAAGGCGCCAAATTTGAACTTTCTTACCTGTTTCAGGTTGCCTGGACTCTGGGGAGCTCTTGCAGTATCTTTTGTTCCAGTTTTGTTCGATTTTTCAAACCTCCAGTTTCTGTTGCTCAGGTATGGGTTTATTTCTTAAAGGCACATTTCCCTTTTTTCACAGATTGAGTTTTTATGCTTTTTTGAGTATAAATATTTCAATTCCTTCCTATATTATGACAGGGAAGATGGACAAATCTTTTTCATCAGACTCTGAGGCTTCCATTCATAAACAAAGGTCACAATCCAAAGGTTATAGGTAAGCCATTATTTTTCCCTCTCTCTATCTAGACCAAACAAAAGAGTGCATGGTTTAATTATATTTCCCTATTATGTCAGCTCTACGGGAATTAAAGCATCCAGAACTTCCAAAGGCAAGTCGCCTATGAAGAAGAGATGCGAAGCCTGCAACAATAAACCTCTGGAAGGCAAGCGTCTCTGCGCAGAATGCCTCTCTACAGCCGCAGGCACTTCCACTACTGCCCCTACTCCAGATATGATGGAGTTTATTAAACAAGCGGTCTCCCAGGGCATCAGACAAGCTGGCAAGTCCCACAAGAGGCCAAGATTCGCTGAACCCTTGGGGTTTTCTCAGGAAGAATCCTCAGATGAGTCCTTAGACTCCTAGAGGGACGGGCTATCCTCCTCTGAAGAAGAATCTTATGCCCCAGAATTCATGGAGCCTGCTCAAGTTGATCATTTAATAGCCAGAGTGCGCAAATCCTTGAGTCTCAAGGAAATTTCCTCTGAGCAACCTTCTACTTCTAGTAGATATTTTGCTGATCTGAAGAAAAAGAGAGCTACGTTTCCAGCTCATGAGACAATTAAGGAACTGATTGAAGACGAGTGGTCTAATACTCGTAAGAAACTGACATCTCAAGGCAGAGTTGCTCGTCTTTATCCATTTGAGAAAAAAGACTCCAGCTGTTGGGATTCGGCTCCCAAGGTAGATGCGGCCATAGTAAGACTGGCCAAACACACTACTTTACCAGTTGACGACGCAGGTTCATTCAGAGATCCCATGGATAGGAAAATGGATCTGAACCTCACCAAAGCTTACGTGGCTGCAGGCACAGGCCTCCATCCAGCAGTCGCTCTTACCTCAGTTTCCAGAGCTTTAAAGATCTGGATGGAAAATCTAGAGGCAGACATCCAAAGAGGCAGGAGCAGATCCAGTCTTCTAGAAAGCCTAAAAGATATAAAGCTTGCAGTAGACTTTACGTCTGACGCTTCGGTGGATCTGGTTAAAGCCTTTGCCAGAAATATGGCCCTCTCCGTTTCAGCCAGAAGGGCTCTATGGTTAAGGTCCTGGATAGCAGATACCTCTTCTAAATCTAGTTTATGTGCCTTACCTTTCCACGGCGACAGGTTGTTTGGGAAAAACTTGGATGAATGTATTAAAAGAGCAGCTGAAGGCAAAAGAGCTTTTCTCCCGCAGGATCGTAAACCCAGAGGTTCCTTTCGATCCAAAAGATATCCAGACTATTTTTCCTTTCGAGATGCCAGATCTTACAAACCAGGAAGAGAGCATGGTAGATCCCAGCCTTGGAGAGGTGGACAGTCATCCAGAGGCGGTAAATCTAGAGGCACCTCATTCCACAAGAACCCCAGATCTTTATGACTGGTTTCCCCCCCAGTCAGTAGGTGTGGGGGCACGTCTGTTGCTCTTCCAAGACGTATGGGAATTATCCACCACAGACAGATGGGTGTTGGATATCATAAGAAGGGGATATCGTTTAGAATTTTTCAGAACCCCTCCAGCTTACTCCTTTCAAACTACCAAATGGCCAGGAGACGCAGCAAAAAGACAGGCCTTGAAAGATTTCATCTCGACGCTCCAGGAAGGAAATGTCATCATTCCAGTTCCTCAGCAACAACAAGGTCAAGGGTTTTACTCTCACCTGTTTCTCACCAGAAAAGCTTCAGGTGGTTGGAGACCTATCTTAGACTTAAGCAGGCTGAATCGGCATCTCCTCATCCGAAAGTTCAAGATGGAATCTATTCAATCCATCATAAAGGTCGTCTTTCCACTCCAATGGATGATTTCTATAGACTTGGCAGACGCTTATTTCCACATCCCCATCGCTCCAGAACATCAGAAATTCCTTCGGTTTGCGGTGGAACAAGGGCATTTTCAATTCCGAGCCCTGCCGTTTGGTCTCAGCACAGCTCCAAGAACATTCTCCAAGGTCTTGGTTGTTTTGATTGCGGAACTCAGGAAAAAGGGCATAGCCATTTACCATTACTTAGACGACATCCTCATCTTGGCAGAAGACACAGATACTCTTCAGACCCATGGACAGGTTTGTCTACGTTTTCTACGCCGTCATGGTTGGAAGATAAACGAGAACAAGAGCCAATTACAGCCGGTTCAGGAGATGAAATATTTGGGGGCCATATTCAACACTCTAGCAGGCACAGTGCAACTGTCTCCAGAAAGAGGTACGAAATTGATGTACAAAGTCAAAGACATGTTGGCATCCAATGTGACCTCAGCAGAAAGATGCATGAGCCTATTGGGATCAATGTCCTCTACCATCGGGCTGACAAGATGGGCCCAGTGGAGGATGAGGATTTTCCAGAAGAACTTCATCCTTCAATTCAGATCGAAAAGTCCACTTCAGCCTATCAAGATACCCCCACAGGTCCATCAATCTCTGATTTGGTGGTTACAGAAGAAATCCCTGTTCAGAGGGTTTCCATTGGGGAACATCACATGGACAGTTATTACCACGGACGCAAGCCAGTGGGGATGGGGTGCCCACCTACAAGATCAGTTTATCCAAGGGAAATGGTCCTTTCCAGTAACAGAGACTCCCTCCAACCAATTAGAGCTTCTGGCAGTTCTAAAGGCTCTAGAGAATTTCCTTCCCCTCATACGCTTCAAGTGGATCAAGATCAGATCAGACAATTCCACTGTAGTTGCCTACATCAACCATCAAGGGGGAACAAGGAGTCGGAAAATGATGTCCATCATGAAGCCCCTAATGTCCTTCTCCCAGAAGCATCTTGCGGGCCTATCAGCGATCCATCTTCCGGGAGTCCAGAATTCCATAGCGGATTACCTGAGCAGAGTGGAATTAGATCCAGGAGAATGGAGTCTGTCAAACAAGGTGTTCAAAGACATTTCTCAAGTATGGGGCATGCCACAAGTCGACCTTATGGCAACGCACAAGAACAGGAAGGTGCAGCACTTCTTTTCAAAAAGCATCGATCCCCAAGCATCAGGAAGGGATGCTCTTTCAATCGATTGGGATTTTCACCTAGGCTACGCATTTCCTCCTACGCCCCTCATCTTTCCTCTTCTGAGACGATTGAGGCAGGAGAAGGTATCCATCATCCTCATAGCCCCCTTTTGGCCTCGCAGGCCGTGGTTTCCTCTGTTGTTGAGCCTCTGCAGCGCAGACCCCTGGCAGCTTCCAAATATTCCGTCCCTTCTACATCAGGGTCCTGTCCTCCATCCAGACCCTGCCTCCCTCAAGCTGATGGCATGGAAATTGAAAGGGAAAGGTTGAACTGCAAGGGATTTTCCCATTCTGTCATTGAAACTCTACTGCAAGCAAGGAAACGCTCTACATCTTCCACTTACTACAGAATCTGGGACGTTTTTTCCTCCTGGGCTGCATCCAACCACAGGAATATTCAGTCTATCTCCACCAAGGAGATCCTTGAATTTCTACAATCCGGTCTTGATAAGGGTCTTAGCTACAATACCCTGAAGGTACATATTTCAGCTCTTTCGGCCCTTACGGACCAGAGATGGGCCTTAAACTCAGATGTGATCAGATTTATGGCAGCAGTTTTGAAAATCAAGCCTCCTATCAAGCCCTTCGCTCCACCATGGGATCTTCCCTTGGTATTAAAGGCTCTGAGCAATTCTCCTTTTGAACCTCTTGAATCCATCTCTCCTCAGGTACTCACCATTAAGACGGTTCTATTGGTGGCCTTAGCCTCAGGTAGACGAGTGTCTGAACTCCATGCCTTATCTACGAAAGAGCCCTTTACAGTTTTTCATAAGGACAGAGTTGTTTTGCGAACTGTTCCCGAATTTCGTCCTAAAGTGGTGTCAGCTTTTCACATCAACGAAGATATAATACTCCCGGCTCTTCATTCAGAGTCTTCTACTGAGAATGATCAATCTCTGCCTTCTCCATTGGATCTTGTTCGATGTCTGTCTGTCTATCTACAAAGATCTTCAGCCTGGCGGATCTCTCAAAGGCTATTCGTTATCCCCAACGGCCCCAGAAGAGGCCTTCAGGCTTCTAAGATGGCCATCAGTAGATGGATTGTTGCCGCCATCGTTCAGGCTTACCAAGCCTCAAAGATGAAGGTTCCGGAGGGGCTCAAGGCTCACTCCACGAGGTCCCTTTCCTCTTCCTGGGCAGCAGCTGCTAATTTGTCACCCGAGCTGATTTGCAAAGCAGCCACTTGGTCTTCTCCAAACACGTTTATTAAGCATTACCAGATTGACGTTAAAGCCAGCCAATCAGACTCTTTTGGCAAATCAGTCTTATCCGCAGTCAACTCTTCTTGATTAATTTCTATTTGCACGTGTGATTTCTAATACACCAGCATTTAAAAATGTTCTTGAGTCTGTGTTTCTTTATTCCCTCCCTTGGTTATTGCTTGGGTATTACCCATTGTTGTGCTGCCATGGATATGGCCAGGAAAGATGAAAATTTATCCATACTTACCGTAATTTTCCTTTCCTGGTCATAGGCCATGGCTGCACTTAGATCCCGCCCTGGGATATTGCTGTTAACAAGACTAAGGGACCATTGGTGGGAGGGGGTATTTATACCCCTGATTTTAATTCTGTTCCTGTCTAATTAGGGATAGGGAGGAGCTAACCCATTGTTGTGCTGCCATGGCCTATGACCAGGAAAGGAAAATTACGGTAAGTATGGATACATTTTCATCTATATATATATATATAATATATGTGTATATATCTATTTTATATATAATATATATACATATTACAGTATATACTCGAGTATAAGTCTAGTTTTTCAGCACATGTTTTGTGCTTAAAACCCCCCACTCGACTTATACTCGAGTCACTGTCTGACTCTGATTATGGCAACTTAGAGAGCCGCGTCCGTCAGAGCCGTGGCAACGATCCGCGCGGCAACCAGACCGCGAGACTTACAGTGGAGCTGACCGGAACGGAGGAGAAGGGAGGTGACAGGAGCTGCAGGAAAGGTAAGTAAATGCTACCTGCCGGCCCCCCCATTTCACAGACCATGCCACTGGACCACCAGGGATTAAGATAGCCCCCCTCCCTGACCAGTTAACAAGCAGGGAGGGGGGACAAAAAAAATTAAAATAATAAAAAAATAATAATATTAAAATTTAAAAAATTTAAATAATAAAAATGCCCTCCCCCCACCCAGTTCACACACACACTACACAAACACACACTCTGCATTATATACACACTCTGCATTATGAGTGTGTGTATATAATGCAGAGTGTGTGTTTGTATGAGTGTGTGTGTGTGTGTGTGTGTGTGTGTATATAATGCAGAGTGTGTGTTTGTATGAGTGTGTGTATATATAATAGAGAGTGTGTGTTTGTATCAGTGTGTGTGTATATAATTATAAAAATCACAGAATTTCATAGCCCCAAGTTTTACCCTCGACTTATCCACGAGGCATAGCATATTTCACAATTGTTGGTCACAAAACTGCACTCGACTTATACATGAGATCGAATTATACACGAGTATATACGGTATATATATATATATATATGTAACGTCATTCTAAGTGTATTTTAATATTAATATATGTACTTATATTAGTATTAAAATACACTTTGTATGACGTTACATATATATATGTATATATATATATATTATATATATAATATATATTATATATATAAAAATACTTTTAATTTAATTTTAAACCTGTTTAATTTTTTTTTACACTTTCCACCAGCAGGGGGACTGTCTGATTTTTCAGACAGTCCCCCTGCTGGCAGATCCATAGCCAGCTATAAGGGGCCATGTGATCGCTCTTTGAGAGCGATCACATGGCCCCCGGGGGCCTCATTTGCCGGGGAGGGCTGCCTGGGCTGTCAGGCAGCCCTCCAGAAGAGGAGATCTCACCTCCCCTGGGCTTAAGCCGTTACGGCGTTCTATTTTGTGTTCTGTGGACATATGATTAGTACCTGTAGCAGACCAGAGCATGTATGTAAAATGAAAATATACTTGAAGCAATACCTTTCTTCACTTTCCAATGCATGTACTGCATTGCAATAGTAATTTACATGCATAACTGATAATGCAACTGCAGATTTCCAGTGATTTAATTTCCAGTGATATATTTAGTGATTTCCAGTGGGCTTTTATTCAGTTAAAACAAACAGTAAAAAAAAAAATCTCATTCCAGATTGTACCATTTATCTTTAATGTTTTACTTATCTGACAACCTTAAACTGGGAGGAAAAGTAAAATAAACCTGCCCACTAGGCCATTTTCTGCCAATACAGTGCCAATTTGTATTTGTTAGCAGCTTAGTTGCACACTTCGTTTAGAAACACCTCTTCATCACTTTAAGCAGTTACGGTTTAACTTTGAATCCTCAGAATTGTGGCTAGTGCAGCTAAGTCATAGTTATAGAAAATGGCAGGGTAAACCCTTTCACTGGATAACGCCGATTTGCAGAATATAAACAATGTATGGGCAGAAAAAATATATATATGTTCAGCTAGGAGTAGGCATTATAAATTTGAGATGATTAACCTGTGCCATGTCAGAAGGTGTGAAAAGTTCTTGCTCCAAAGACACTGAACTGAGCTGCTCCGGGCGAGAATAGAACCTTCCATTTCCTGTTCACTCGCAAACAGAAGAGGCGTGGGAATGTCTGTACTCGCGAGGCAACTTTAAGTACACTCGCGGGTATGTCTGTACTCGCGAGTGTATGTAAAGTGAGTGTATGTAAAGCGGGGTACATATGTAAAGCGGTAGTGTATGTAAAGCGGTAGTGCCCTCTGCCCCCCTCTTTACTTAACTGATTCCAGTGCCAATGTACCTCGGTGCTGGGATGGCAGTCCGCCTCCTTTGACATCATCTGATGGGGGGGCTAATGCACATTCACGCATAAGAAGGCATTGCTTCCGTGCTTTCATAAAGGGATTTCTCTATATGAGGATTCCCAAACATAGATTCGCAAGATTCAATGCCCTAGTGAACTGGTCTATGTTCAGGGGAATTTACCCGGATGTAGACCTGCTTTCTAGAACATGCTTGCTATAGTTTTTCCCTGAAATAGGACATCCCTCGAAAATAAGCCCTAGTGCATTTTTCGGAGGAAAAAATTAATATAAGACCCGATCTTATTTTTGAGAAAAGATGGTACCTAGCAGAAAAGGTTGTTTGACTGTATATATAGATTTTTATCATCTCCTTGTGACAAATCATAATTTATCATAATTTATTGATGGGATTTGTTTTTCTATAACTATTATTCAACCCCGTGGAACGTGTTTATACTTAATATATATTAATAATAGGAGAACAGTCATTTTTCAGTGCTGTGTTTGGAATGATTAGCAGCAGAGGAAGTTCAAGTCCTTGATTTATTTTGTCAGCTGTCTAAGTTTGAATGGTGCCAATTGTTTGCAAAAGGATGAGTTTGTGATGAGTTCTCCTGCTAGGAACCCAAATATTCGTGGTTGACCTACTGTCTTTTTCTATCAGTAATTTTTACAACAACAAGGTTACGTAATAGCTGCAAATGTGATGGATGACATATGCAAGCATTACAAGGACAACTGTAAAATTATTTAGAACAGATAAGTTTAATAGCTATACTTACTCCCATTTTGTATTATTACGTGATTAACTGAATATGTTTTAGCAGCCCTTAACTTACTAAATAAATACCCTACTTAGAATAATCATTTAATACAAGAGTCTGACTTTACTTACAAGAATGTAATTAAAAGGTAGAGTTTGTAGTCTTTGACATTATTATAGTAATATGAGACATATAAGTTCTAATATGTTACTGTGGGTACCAGGGTAGCAGAATCCCAAAGGAGTTTATTCACTAAACTCTAAACTGTAGTGAATTGCAAAATGTAGGTAAATTAACGAATTTGACTGAACTAATATCTATTTGTTGGCTCAACTTTTGTTTTGTTTTTTTAAATTCACTACGATTTGCTGCTTAGAGGTTGTGAATAAAAGTGAATAAATCCCATCAGAATTAGCAATCTCACACAATCCAATGCTTTCCCACAGGAAAGCATTGTAATTGGCTGAGATCATCAATTCTGATTATGTCAGCCAAGAAGGCTGATCGGGACAGAGCCAGTGCCAGCGGACCCGCACAGCGCTGGAATAAAAGTATATTTTCTAGTTATTTAAAGGGGATGGGGGTAAGGGGACCTATTATTTTTTAGCACTATAGTTAAAAAAACACTATAGGGTCAAGAATACACATTTGTGTTCATGACCCTAGTGTTCCTTTAATGATTCGCTTATACATAGTACCTGCTAATGTGTTTTCTTGTAATGCTCATTTTTAGGAAGTGAGTAGGTAAGCTGTGTAAATCACAGCCAGGAGAGTTGTGGCTAAGGCTGCATAAACAATGGCTGGGGCACGATGTATACATTAAAACATTTCATTAAGCTAAAGTTGTTTTTAGCGTTTAGAGTATACCTTTAATTACCTCATTAACCATACATATATTTGAGCTATTTCTTTTACACGTAAAGTCTATTTTTTTGTCTATTTGACATTGGTAAATTAAAGGAGGTTAGTATATATTGTCTAAATATTTCATCAAATAATGTGGAAGTGAAATTACTAACTATGATGTCAGAGGCAGAAAGGATTGACTTAGCATGCTCGGATATTACTTGCTTCTTGTCAAAGCACTTGAAAGTAAAAAACAAACAAACAAACAAAAAAACACACAAAAAAACAGAAGGACTTTATCCATCGCTTTCTTGCAGCATAACCACTACAGTAAGTATGTAGTAAGTCTGTAAGTTGTGTTTAGAGCCTTAGATACAACTGGGTAATCCCTCAATCTTGGACTGGTAGTGTTAAGGATTGGTTTGGAAAACACTGGTTTAAAGTGTCCTTTATATTGCCTTTAACCTCTTCACTATGGGTCTAGTGTATTCAAGACCCCCTGCATCTGCCTTGGAGATCTGCAACTGCATGTCTGCACCTTGAGTGAATGCAGATCACTGCCAATACTCGCACGCAATCACAGCCTGGAGGGAGCATCGACAGTTATCTGAATCCACAGAAGTTTAAAGACTGTGCAGCTCACCCCACTGTGCTCCTAAGGAGGCCCACTGCAATAGCAGGAACCAGGTAAGACCCATCGTTTGTGCCACAGAAGGTGAGGAGTAGGGTGGCTGTACCATTAGGAAATGATCCCTGCTTATAAAATACCATGTGACAGAATTAATCCATTGTGTGTCCTTAAAGCGGCACTGTCATGCCGAACTTACTTTTCCTCAATCTCTTCCTCTTCTCCCCCTCTCTCAGGATCTGTTATTCTTTTCTTCCTATCTTCTTTAGTTTTCTTTAAAATCATAAGACAAAGTAGGGACTCTTTGCCTTATGGAGGATTCCTCCGCTTGACCAGCTCTGACCAGCGGAGGAGCAAAGTGTGCTTCATTTCCGCTGGTCAGAGCAATTTTCCCATGATCCCTAGCTTTCCTCTGTGTTCCCACAATGCTTCCTGTCACTTTCCACTAAACTGCCGAATTGCGTTCTAACTGAATGACAACAGTCTGTTCGTTTCTTTTAGAACGCAATTCGGCACTTTATTCGGATCGGAATTTCATTCTAATGAATGAAACTCTGATCCTATTCATTGCTGTGGCTGCATCTTGCAGCCGCTTAGTAGATAACTCCCTAATTCCCACGGTATCAGGGAGCTATCTACTAAAAGGCTGAAAGACCTAAATTGGTCTTTCAGCCACATTTACTAATACTAAGTAAAGATTACTTAGTATTAGTAAATTAAATGCCCCTACTCCTATACCGCGAGTAGGGGCATGTCTGGTA
>OW240912.1:93870849-93881796 GCA_933207985.1 Pelobates cultripes | reverse complement strand
GGCACCAAGCGTGTCTTTTGGAAACTGCCTTCCCTCAAGGACCGAATTAAGGCCCTTCAGCAGTTGGGGGAGTAGTACATCCTCAAACAACCTGTAGTACGATGCAGGGAACTCATCTGGGCCCGGGGCTTTATTTCGTTTCGATAGTTTGAGAGCCGTGCATAGTTTGTCCAATGATATAGGGGTCTCCAGTTCTTCCACCGAGTCTTGCGTTAGGGTGTTGGCTATGTGGTTGTTCAGATAGTCCTGTATCAGAGTTGTGCATTGCGCGCGCTTGCCTTCCGTGTCACCTATAGATAGGTGATAAAGGTCTGAGTAAAACCGGTGGAATTCATCTTCTCGGGGAGCTGCGTGGTGGTAATCTTAGTAATCTGGGTTAACCGCCTTTGTTTCCGCAGCATTCTGGCTAGAAGGCGGCTGTATTTGTTGGAGTGTTCATTAAAGAACATGTTAGATTTTCAGACTGATAGGGACAGGCAATGTGAGAGAATCCATTATAGGTCTCTACGAGCCACCAGGAGCACTTTGTAGATATCTTTCATTTGGGTGTCCTTATGTTGTTGTTTCAAGATGGTTATTTTGGACGTTCGGCCCTGTGTCAAACTTTTATGTTCTTTTTTTGCAGGGAGTACAGATTTTCAACCGGGAGAACAGTATGGCTACCTCTGCCTTCTTTGCATCTCTATGGTTGGCGAAATAGCCCATCAGGTATCTCGAGTCTTGGAGCATAGGGTGGTCTATTCCACGAAAGTGTGTTTCCTAACCCTACCCCTACTCCTAACCCTACCCATACCTCCAACCCTTGCCCTAACCATACCCCTACCCCTAATCCTACTCCTGACCCCTACACCTAACCAAACCAAACCCAAACCCTTCGAAAATTTGGCACTTCGGCAATTCGGTTCGGCACTTCTGAAATACGGCACTTCCGAAATTCGGACATTGGGAAGTATCCGGATGTCCGAATCGCTGAAATTCGTTTGATTTTAAATTCGGACAAAAATTAATTGCTCATGTCAAGTTTTTATAGAAAAGCTAATAACACCTCCCTACACAAATTGTTCAGGTTAGAATAGGCTAAGTTTAACTAAACCCCGTAATCTATTTGGGCATTAGGTAATTAAACAGCTAATAAAACACTTCACCAATAAATAATAAGCTAAACTCTCAGTCTTGACAGATGCTTATTATTATAATCCCTGTGTAACCACCAATTGGCTCATTGTACTTTGCAAATACATTTTGTACTAAGCAGCATGCTTGAAATTGTACTGTATACACCTCGCATTATATCTGTTTGTACGTTAATTTGTTCATCTTTCAATATATGTAAAATAAATCTAAGATGTAATAAAGAAAATAAATATTAAAAATATATATATATAGGGACGAGGCCTGCGGCCACGCAAGATGGGCGCATCTCAAGTGAGCTCCAGCACTTAAATTGCTACATTGCATGCACACTGCTGTCTATAACCCCCACAGACGACTTTAACTGCCTCGAGGGTGCTTCTGAATCGAGTGGTAATGTCCCTAAGCATGTTCGATATCTCCGGGTGTCCATGCTGACTGAGAGCTGACTTTGAGGCCTTATGTGCCTGGAGGGGTGGGGAAGCAGACGATCTCCGCACCTAATCTGCGTGGCTGTTTAGTGCCCTGTTCCCTCCCCCCCGGACCGGGGGGTGATCCTTGCCCAACCCCTGGAGGTTACCATACCAAGCTGAGGGCACGCTGTGCTGCTGCAACACAAGCAACACTCATTCAGAAGAACCAATATGGCTGACGCTGTGTGTTTCTCCGATCCATCAGAGGATGTTTTGTGATCCTGCATTAAGGGGCTGCTCAAGTCCTAATGGAACGTGGTGAATTATGACTGGGACCTATAGCACCGAGAGACACATCTCACAAACCTACCTGAGGGTCCATGGTGCAAGGCTGTGGGGATAGCGGGAAAACCTTTCTTATCCAGGCCCACAAAGCACAACGACGCTGACAGACACATGACATATATCAGCTGATATAAGCAATGAGCTTGGATGTTCTCTCTCTCTGGCAATGGGTCCTAATGCTACATCTGATATGTATAACCACTAAGCTGCTGCTCTGTTTTTTCCTTCTCTGCATTCAGGGCATCCACTTCTTGTTTAAAATGGGGGCCTCCTGGGGATTTCATTCTTTGACCAAGTTGTTTGACAAATTTTACAGTAACTCACTATTTAGTGAATTTCTTCCCAGTGCATATGGTCTGCTCACCTATCTGTCTTATGTTTCCAAGCCTAGCACTGTGTTAATTTCTTTTTTTTTTATTCTTTATTTTTGTTGTGCATGTTACATAGTTACATAGCTGAATAGAGACTTGCGTCCATCAAGTTCAGCCTTACTCACATTTGTTTTTTGCTGTTAATCCAAAAAAAGGCAAAAAACCCAGTTTGAAGCACAATTTTGCAACAAGCTAGGAAAAAAATTCCTTCTTGACCCCAGAATGGCAGTCAGATTTATCCTTGGATCAAGCAGTTATTACCCTACATTGAAAGATTATATCCTTGAATATTCTGTTTTTGCAAGTATGCATGTAGTAGCTGTCGTTACATAGCATCGACATATGACACAACAGCGTGTTCATAGATTTATTCAAGTTATCCAGTGGCATGATGAGTTGCACATTTTTATAGAGTTATAACAATAACAAGCTTGGCACAAGTAACTTGCACAGGTTATATGAGAAAGGAAAAGCAATACAAGAATTATGCCAGCCAATGATATTTGTTCTTTGACTAGTCTGAGACGTGGACTTGGGGCTGTTAAGTTTAAACAGGTACCTGTGTTAAAGTATTAGACTGAGTTTATACTGGGTCAGCATGT
This sequence comes from Pelobates cultripes, assembly GCA_933207985.1. Classification (NCBI taxonomy): domain Eukaryota; kingdom Metazoa; phylum Chordata; class Amphibia; order Anura; family Pelobatidae; genus Pelobates; species Pelobates cultripes. Next base: position 93,878,934 of record OW240912.1, on the reverse strand, counting down.
CTAATGTGGTGGGTCACATTGGGGTCTACAGGCTTGCGGTATTATTTCTGCTTTAGTAAGTAAATGTGGGCTTAATCATGCTAAACTCACGTGGAAGGCAGTCATCCTATATGGATTGCTGTGCAGTAACCTGTTTAAGTGGATTTGGTAGTTAGAGGACCCGTCTATTAAGTACTACCGGAGGTACTTAATGGTACATTCTAGTAACATAGTCTCATGCATATCTACAAACATCAAAGGTTAGTTATACTTGCTTAAGGTCAGGATGTCGATGTGTGAGTAAGTGCTTCTCAATCTAAAACAGGGTGTAGACCAGCTTAGTAGTTATAGTAGACATTGCTCAGTGAGAGGTAATGCTGGTCACATGTGGGGCTGTGCATATAATATAACAAGCTTAATGTCCACCGGAGTTTGCTTGATGTCCATGGGTTCAGCGTCAGCGGGCTGCTAGTGGCGGCGTGCTTTCCGGCCTGCTGGGTCTTTCAGTCGCTTGTGCCTCCGACCTGGGTGTGCTAAGGGCTGAGTCACGGCGTGAAAGAGAGTCTGGTGCGTATCACACTGCCAGCCCCGGGCTCTGTATGAGCTGACCGCTGGCGTCCTCGGTTCCAGTACCTTATATGGCCGGCAACGGGATTCCCGGTAAGTGTGTTCCCTCCAGGTTGTGGGCTGCGGTTCAAGGGGTGTCCTCTGAGGGCTCAAGGACCAGGAAGGCTGATGTGACGACCAGGTCCAGACTTTAGGTGCGGTGGCTGAACAATGCAGGCTGATATCGTGGAAGCTCCTGCAGGAGTCCCCGAAGTAGAGGTTAGTTGCTTCTAGGTACGCCAATGATTGCGTATAGCGTGTGTAGCCTGATGTGGGTCTTGGAGTCACCATGTTGGTAGTAGAGCACATCATGTGCCCTGGCGCCGAATGTGTCTCGTAGGGGGTGAGTGGCTGATCTTCGGTCCCCTCCGGTGTGGTGGGGGCCGGGATAACCCCCCAGCCTATGGGGGGGGCGGGGCCTGTGAGGTGTGTCACAGGGCTGCAGTAAGACTGCTAGATTTGCGGGCAGGGCAGATTCCGAAACTTTGTACCAGAAAACTTACGATCTCGGAGTCTACGGTAGCGCCAACCTTCACCCATGCAGTTGAGCGGGCAACTCTGTGCCCTTAGTGTCCTTAGGACCATGATTATTGCTATTTAGATTGGATATAGCAGGAGCCTCGATGACATGCGACCGTCAGGACCCGCCCCCCAGCACTGTGTTAATTTCATATCAGTTACCTTAAAAAAAATTGTACTGTAATCTCAATGCCATGCATATGCTATGCTCTATTGATGTTATTAAGTGTTCTTGCATAGCAAGACCACTTAATGTTATCTCACATATATATTATTAAGTGTTCTTGCATAGCAAGACCACTTAATGTTATCTCACATATATATTATTATTAAGTGTTCTTGCATAGCAAGATCACTTAATGTTATCTCACATATATATTATTATTATTATTATTATAGCAAAATTTGCCACCCTAACTCCTCCCACAGTTTTTACACTACATAGACAAAAATTTACCAAAACGTGCAGATTGTTCCCGATCGGATTGCTATTACTTTGTGGAACGTTTCGCCGAATGGTTCACGGAATATCGTCGTTCTTGTGGCGCAATTTGTCCCATAGGAATGAATGGCAAAGCTAGAGTGGGAGCTGGCAAAAGCTGAAAATCAGGACATGATTTCTAAACTGCCACCACTCCCTCATTTTCAAGCCCACCTACACAAATCTTATATCAAAACGTTCAGCTATCCCTGCTGCCACTAGAAATGTCCACGGCTAAGCCATAGTCCTGATAGATTTCACAATATGACCATTTGTTTGCAACTCATGCCTTCCATTGACATTCATTGAAACTTCACTCACGTCAGCTCAAATTTGAAGGGCAATTTCTAAACTGCGACTGTGCCTTCAATTTTAATACTTCAGAGACATACTATGCATCAAAATGTAGGTCTGGGTCTTGTGATTCTCACAATATAAAGCTCTTCACTGTAGGAGTTATAGTTTTTAAGATACGACCGTTTGAAGATGGCAACCGCCAAAATACTCTGACCTGTGTCAAGCTGCAGCAGCAAGTGATGTCATAGACAGGGCCTTTTGAACACCTGCTAATGTTTTTATAAATGTATGGTTTAATGTAACTGTGCAACAACGTTGCAATTGAATGTGCTATGTAAATGATAACAGTTACTCCGCCCACTCCAGTTGTAGACTACTGGTGGAGGCAAGAACACTTCACACAATTTCACCAGAAATTGTAGCTTTTCAGTTATTATTATTATTCTTATTCTTATTATAGCAAAATTTGCCACCCTAACTCCTCCCACAGTTTTACACTACATAGACCAAAATTTACCAAAACGTGCAGATTGTTCCCGATCGGATTGCTATTACTTTGTGGAGCGTTTCGCCGAATGGTTCACGGAATATCGTCGTTCTTGTGGCGAAATTTGTCCCATAGGAATGAATGGCAAAGCTAGAGTGGGAGCTGGCAAAAGCTGAAAAATCAGGACATGATTTCTAAACTGCCACCACTCCCTTATTTTCAGGCCCACCTACACAAATCTTATATCAAAACGTTCAGCTATCCCTGCTGCCACTAAACATGTCAACGGCTAAGCCATAGTCCTGATAGTTTTCACAATATGACCATTTGTTTGCAACCAACGCCGTCCATTGACTTTCATTGAAACTTCACTCTGCAAAGCTCAAATTTGAAGTGCAATTTCTAAACTGCGACTGTGCCTTCAATTTTAATACTTCAGAGACATACTATGCATCAAAATGTAGGTCTGGGTCTTGTGATTCTCACAATATAAAGCTCTTCACTGTAGGAGTTATAGTTTTTAAGATACGACCGTTTGAAGATGGCAACCGCCAAAATACTCTGACCTGTGTCAAGCTGCAGCAGCAAGTGATGTCATAGACAGGGCCTTTTGAACACCTGCTAATGTTTTTATAACTGTATGGTTTAATGTAACTGTGCAACAACCTTGCAATTAAATGTGCTATATAAATGATAACAGTTACTCCGCCCACTCCAGTTGTAGACTACAGGTGGAGGCAAGAACACTTCACACAATTTCCCCAGAAATTGTAACTTTTCTAGTTGTACTTGCTTTTGCCGTTGTGGCACAGTAAACTGCTTTGTTATCCTATGCACACCAAAAATAAAAAATATATTTCAAAAATTATATATATATACTTGAAAGCAGACTCTATTAAGTAGACTCTTTCAAGTAGGCATTAGAAAACCAGGAGTTGCTTGGAGTGGTTTGTATACGGTGGAGAGTGGTTTGTATTTTATTTTGTTTAATCTACTCTATTGGTAAAGGAAAAATTTTTTTTTTTTTTTCTGTGTTCTGGTTTCCCTCCCTCTTTTGTGCTGCTGCTTGATTGATTGGGGGAGTGTTCATTAATTGCACCTGTGTGGGATTTGTAGCCCCATGAAGGCACACCCCTAACTCACTGAGCTTGTTCACATTACTTGAAAGCAGACTCTATTAAGTAGACTCTTTCAAGTAGGATTTAGAAAACCAGGAGTTGCTTGGAGTAGGGATGTATATAAAAAATACCCCTTTCTGTCTCATTAGAGATATTTTTGCCAGAAGCTCAAGGAAGCAAGGCGAATGGTTAGCGTTAGGACCCACCTAAAAGGTCTGCCTTGATGTGGCAGGTGGGCTTACCCTCTCATGGCCATTGGAGGTAACTAAAAACCTCAATTTGTTTAAAAATACATAGGGATGTGGAAAGAGCGCAGGTAACTTTTTTCTTTTGTTTTTACTATATGTATTTTGGCTGATGTGTACTATAGTCATTGCTGCCACCCAGGAGAAATGGGAGTTTGAGCGCAGGACTAGTTTCTTTGTATTAGTATGTAATTTTATGTCTTTTATAGTCCTTTGTCTGCCATGTGGTTAATGGAGTTTTGCCTTACTTCCCAATTATCTCCATGACAGAGAGGAAGGATTGTGATGCATTGTGGGATTGTAAGGTTGTGATTGTAATATGTTTCCCAATCTTCCATCTGGTCCCCTAGTGGAGTGTCCACCAGATGGGAGACCTGCATAAAAGCCGGGCAGGTAGCCCCAGTAAATCAGTTCTGCTTGATCCTCAAACGAAGTGTCGTCTCGTTCTTGGGGGGAATTGGATTGTATGCTGTTACAGTGCGACTGCCAGGAGTGTAAGCTGTTCGTATGGTTTTTCCTGTTCGGCTGTTTAACAGCATTCGTGTGTTCGGGAGTTGGCGAATTCGTGTGTTTCTGGTTCGGGAGTTGGGGAATTCGTGTGTTTCCTGTTCGGGAGTTGGGGAATTTGTGTGTTTCCTGTTCGGGAGTTGGGGAATTCGTGTGTTTCCTGTTTGGGAGTTGGGGAATTCGTGTGTTTCCTGTTCGGGAGTTTGAGTATTCATGTGTTTGCAATTCGGGAGATTGGTGCTTGCAGCAGCTGTTCGTGTATTTAAAAGGGGAATATCGCCTAAACGGTTTTTAACCCCTTGTGTGCTAAAACGGTCCGTTGCAGAGGGTCATAGCAATCTACAAAATGGAGATAAAACAGAAATGAGATGGGCTTTAGCACAGTATAAAGGGGGGGCGATGGGGGGAGGGGCAAGCTCAGAACAGAGAAGGTATGTAATGTTGATAATTCACAAAAAGTACAAGTGACTCATGATATTAAATGTATGCTTACTAATGCAAGGAGCCTAAATAACAAAATGGGGGAACTAGAGGCAGTAGCATACACTAAACAATATTATATAATAGGCATAACTGAAACATGGTGGGATGAGACATGACTGGGCAGTTAACTTAAATGGGTACATGTTATTTAGGAAGGATAGGAAAAACATGAAGGGTGGTGGGGTATGTTTGTATGTCAACCATGATTTAAAGCCAAATTTTAAGCAAGTGGAATGCGATGATGAAAATGTGGAAGCTTTATGGGTAAATATCTGCTTGGGGGAAAAGAAGGGAAACCAACTATTGGTTGGGATATGTTATAAACCACCTAATGTTAATATTGACGAGGAACAACAGCTGTTTGAGCAAATTGAGAAAGCTGCAAATCTGGGTAACACTTTAATTATTGGAGATTTTAATTACCCGGACATAAATTGGGACAGAGGGACTAGTAGCTCAGAAAAGGGAATTAGGTTTTTGAACTTGTTAAATGACACCTTCATGTCACAACTTGTACAAGCACCAACTACAATGGACGTTTGTTTGGACCTGGCTTTAACAAACAACGTTGATCTTTTGACCAACATTCAAGTAGGTGAGCACTTGGGAAATAGTGATTACAATATAATGTCCTTTGAAATAAACTTAAAAAAACAAAAGCACATGGGGAATACTAAAACATATAATTTTAAAAAGGCCAATTTCAATAAGTTAAGGGCAGCTTTACAATATATTGCCTGGCAGAAACTCTTTAGTGAAAAGAACACTGAGGATAAAAATATCATCTTCCAACAAATATTAGAAAGGTACATTTCTCAGTATGTACCGCTGGGAAATAAATATAAAAGAAACAAATTAAAACCAATGTGGCTTAGTATAGAAGTAAAACAAGAGATTAAAAATAAGAAAAGGGCATTTAAAGCATTTAAATCGGACAAATCAGATGCACCTTATAAAAGATATAAGGAAGCAAATAATGCGTGCAAAAAAGGAAATTAGATTTGCTAAACTTCAAAATGAAAAAATGATTGCTAAAGAGAGCAAAACCAACCCCAAAGCATTTTTTAAGTACATAAATTCTAAAAAAAACAAAAATGAAAGTGTAGGTACACTAAAAACTGAAATGGGGGTGTTAGTTAAAGGGACACTATAGTCACCTGAACAACTTTAGCTTAATGAAGCAGTTTTGGTGTATAGAACATACCCCTGCAGCCTCACTGCTAAATCCTCTGCCATTTAGGAGTTAAATCCCTTTGTTTATGAACCTGAGGCACACCTTCCTGCATGTGACTTGCACAGCCTTCCATAAACACTTCCTGTAAAGAGAGCCCTATTTAGGCTTTCTTTATTGCAAGTTCTGTTTAATTAAGATTTTCTTATCCCCTGCTATGTTAATAGCTTGCTAGACCCTGCTAGAGCCTCCTGTATGTGATTAAAGTTCAATTTCGAGATTGAGATACAATTATTTAAGGTAAATTACATCTGTTTGAAAGTGAAACCAATTTTTTTTTTTCATGCAGGCTCTTTCAATCATAGCCAGGGGAGGTGTGGCTAGGGCTAGGGCTGCATAAACAGAAACAAAGTGATTTAACTCCTAAATGACAGTGAATTGAGCAGTGAAATTGCAACTAATGAAAGTTAATATAAACAAAGCTCCAGGGCCTGACGGTATCCATCCACGAGTACTTAAGGAACTAAGTGTAGAAATAAGTGAACCTCTGTTTTTAATCTTACAAGATTCTTTTCTTTCAGGAAGTATTCCGGAGAATTGGAGGAAGGCAGATGTGGTTCCTATATTCAAAAAGGGTTCAAAATCCTTGCCTGGAAATTATAGACCTGTGAGCTTAACTTCTGTGGCTGGGAAAATATTTGAAAGATTATTAAGGGATAATATTCAAGAATTCCTTGAGAAGAACATGGTTATCAGCAAAAATCAGCACGGTTTTATGAAGCACAGGTCATGTCAAACTAACTTGATTGCATTCTGAAAAGAAATAAATAGAAGTATAGATCAGGGTGTTGCAGTGGATGTGAACTATTTGGATTTTGCCAAGGCATTTGATACAGTTCCACAGAATAGATTAATGTTCAAACTCAAGGAAATCGGTCTAGATGAAAATGCTTGTTCTTGGGTAGAACATTTGCTTAAAAACAGAGTACAAAGAGTTGTCATTAATGGTAAATTTTCAAGCTGGACAGAGGTGGCAAGTGGTGTCCCCCAGGGGTCTGTTCTGGGACCCCTTCTATTTAACATGTTTATAAATGTTCTTGAAGACAGCATTGAAAGTCATGTTTCAGTGTTTGCAGATGACACAAAATTCTGTAAAATAATACAATGTGAGCAAGATATTACTTTGCTGCAGAGGGATTTAGATAGACTGGGGGACTGGGCACTCAAATGGCAGATTAAATTTAATGTTGAAAAATGCAAAGTTATGCACTTCGGCGTAAAGAATACACAAGCAACGTATACCCTTAATGGAAGCGAATTAGGGATAACAACACACGAAAAGGACTTGGGAATTGTTATAGACAACAAACTATGCAACAATGTGCAATGTCAATCAGCAGTGGCCAAGGCCAGTAAGGTATTGTCATGCATGAAAAAGGGCATTCATTCTCAGGACGAGAATATCATTTTGCCTCTTTATAAATCACTGGTAAGACCACATATTGAATATGCTGTGCAATTTTGGGCACCTGTTCTAAAGAAGGATATTATGACACTAGAAAAAGTGCAGAGGCGGGCTACAAAATTAATAAAAGGAATGGAACATATCAGCTATGAAGAAAGGTTAACAAATTTAAACCTATTTAGTTTAGAAAAACGTCGCCTGAGAGGGGATATGATAACATTATACAAATATATTCAGGGCCAATACAAACCATTGTATCGAAATCTATTCACAAACCGGACTTTACATAGGACACGAGGTCATGCGTTTAGACTGGAAGAAAGAAGATTTCGTCTAAGGCAAAGGAAAGTTGTTTTTTTTTACTGTAAGAACAATAAGGATGTGGAATTCTCTGCCTGAAGTAATGGTTTTATCAGAGTCCATACAGATGTTCAAACAGCTACTAGATGCATACTTGCAAAAACAGAATATTCAAGGATATAATCTTTCAATGTAGGGTAATAACTTCTTGATCCAAGGATACATCTGACTACCATTCTGGGGTCAAGAAGGAATTTTTTTCCAGTTTGTTGCAAAATTGGAAGTGCTTCAAACTGTTTTTTTTGCCTTCTTTTGGATCAACAGCAAAAAACAAATGTGAGGAAGGCTGAACTTGATGGACGCAAGTCTCTTTTCAGCTATGTAACTATGTAACTATATATATATATATAATACACAAGATCCAGCG
>OW240912.1:93824271-93870749 GCA_933207985.1 Pelobates cultripes | reverse complement strand
ATATATCATAGTTTTTATATAGTTTTTTAATTCTTAGTTTTCTTTACCTCTTTTTATATTATGTATTTTATTAACTATTTACACACCTCTCCTATGTGCAATATTTCTTATCCCTTATATATATGCATGTTCTGCTTATGTGCAATATACTGTGTGCAATATCTCTTATTAAGTGTTCTTGCATAGCATACACTACATAGACAAAAATTTACCAAAACGTGCAGATTGTTCCCGATCGGATTGCTATTACTTTGTGGAACGTTTCGCCGAATGGTTCACGGAATATCGTCGTTCTTGTGGCGAAATTTGTCCCATAGGAATGAATGGCAAAGCTAGAGTGGGAGCTGGCAAAAGCTGAAAAATCAGGACATGATTTCTAAACTGCCACCACTCCCTTATTTTCAGGCCCACCTACACAAATCTTATATCAAAACGTTCAGCTATCCCTGCTGCCACTAAACATGTCAACGGCTAAGCCATAGTCCTGATAGTTTTCACAATATAATCATTTGTTTGCAACTAACGCCGTCCATTGACTTTCATTGAAACTTCACGCTGCAAAGCTCACATTTGAAGTGCAATTTCCAAACTGTGACTGTGCCTTCAAGTTTAATACTTCAGATACATACTATGCATCAAAATGTAGGTCTGGGTCTTGTGATTCCCAAAATATAAATATCTTCGCTGTAGTATTTATAGTTTTTAAGATACGACCGTTTGAAGATGGCAACCCCCAAAATACTCTGACCTGTGTCAGGCTGCAGCAGCAAGTGATGTCATAGACAGGGCCTTTTGAACACCTGCTAATGTTTTTATAAATGTATGGTTTAATGTAACTGTGCAACAACGTTGCAATTAAATGTGCTATATAAATGATACCAGTTACTCCGCCCACTCCAGTTGTAGACTACTGATGGAGGCAAGAACACTTCACACAATTTCCCCAGAAATTGTAGCTTTTCTAGTTATTATTATTATTATTATAGCAAAATTTGCCACCCTAACTCCTCCCACAGTTTTTACACTACATAGACAAAAATTTACCAAAACGTGCAGATTGTTCCCGATCGGATTGCTATTACTTTGTGGAACGTTTCGCCGAATGGTTCACGGAATATCGTCGTTCTTGTGGCGAAATTTGTCCCATAGGAATGAATGGCAAAGCTAGAGTGGGAGCTGGCAAAAGCTGAAAAATCAGGACATGATTTCTAAACTGCCACCACTCCCTCATTTTCAAGCCCACCTACACAAATCTTATATCAAAACGTTCAGCTATCCCTGCTGCCACTAGAAATGTCCACGGCTAAGCCATAGTCCTGATAGATTTCACAATATGACCATTTGTTTGCAACTCACGCCTTCCATTGACATTCATTGAAACTTCACTCAAGCCAGCTCAAACTTGAAGGGCAATTTCTAAACTGCGACTGTGCCTTCATTTTTAATACTTCAGAGACATACTATGCATCAAAATGTAGGTCTGGGTCTTGTGATTCTCACAATATAAAGCTCTTCACTGGTAGGAGTTATAGTTTTTAAGATACGACTGTTTGAAGATGGCAACCGCCAAAATACTCTGACCTGTGTCAAGCTGCAGCAGCAAGTGATGTCATAGACAGGGCCTTTTGAACACCTGCTAATGTTTTTATAAATGTATGGTTTAATGTAACTGTGCAACAACGTTGCAATTAAATGTGCTATGTAAATGATAACAGTTACTCCGCCCACTCCAGTTGTAGACTACAGGTGGAGGCAAGAACACTTCACACAATTTCCCCAGAAATTGTAGCTTTCTAGTTATTATTATTCTTATTCTTATTCTTATTATAGCAAAATTTGCCACCCTAACTCCTCCCACAGTTTTTACACTACATAGACAAAAATTTACCAAAACGTGCAGATTGTTCCCGATCGGATTGGTATTACTTTGTGGAACGTTTCGCCGAATGGTTCACGGAATATCGTCGTTCTTGTGGCGAAATTTGTCCCATAGGAATGAATGGCAAAGCTAGAGTGGGAGCTGGCAAAAGCTGAAAAATCAGGACATGATTTCTAAACTGCCACCACTCCCTTATTTTCAGGCCCACCTACACAAATCTTATATCAAAACGTTCAGCTATCCCTGCTGCCACTAAACATGTCAACGGCTAAGCCATAGTCCTGATAGTTTTCACAATATAATCATTTGTTTGCAACTAACGCCGTCCATTGACTTTCATTGAAACTTCACTCTGCAAAGCTCAAATTTGAAGTGCAATATCTAAACTGCGACTGTGCCTTCAATTTTAATACTTCAGAGACATACTATGCATCAAAATGTAGGTCTGGGTCTTGTGATTCTCACAATATAAAGCTCTTCGCTGTAGGAGTTATAGTTTTTAAGATACGACCGTTTGAAGATGGTAACCGCCAAAATACTCTGACCTGTGTCAAGCTGCAGCAGCAAGTGATGTCATAGACAGGGCCTTTTGAACACCTGCTAATGTTTTTATAACTGTATGGTTTAATGTAACTGTGCAACAACCTTGCAATTAAATGTGCTATATAAATGATAACAGTTACTCCGCCCACTCCAGTTGTAGACTACAGGTGGAGGCAAGAACACTTCACACAATTTCCCCAGAAATTGTAACTTTTCTAGTTGTACTTGCTTTTGCCGTTGTGGCACAGTAAACTGCTTTGTTATCCTATGCACACCAAAAATAAAAAATATATTTCAAAAATTATATATATATACTTGAAAGCAGACTCTATTAAGTAGACTCTTTCAAGTAGGCATTAGAAAACCAGGAGTTGCTTGGAGTGGTTTGTATACGGTGGAGAGTGGTTTGTATTTTATTTTGTTTAATCTACTCTATTGGTAAAGGAAAAATTTTTTTTTTTTTTTCTGTGTTCTGGTTTCCCTCCCTCTTTTGTGCTGCTGCTTGATTGATTGGGGGAGTGTTCATTAATTGCACCTGTGTGGGATTTGTAGCCCCATGAAGGCACACCCCTAACTCACTGAGCTTGTTCACATTACTTGAAAGCAGACTCTATTAAGTAGACTCTTTCAAGTAGGATTTAGAAAACCAGGAGTTGCTTGGAGTAGGGATGTATATAAAAAATACCCCTTTCTGTCTCATTAGAGATATTTTTGCCAGAAGCTCAAGGAAGCAAGGCGAATGGTTAGCGTTAGGACCCACCTAAAAGGTCTGCCTTGATGTGGCAGGTGGGCTTACCCTCTCATGGCCATTGGAGGTAACTAAAAACCTCAATTTGTTTAAAAATACATAGGGATGTGGAAAGAGCGCAGGTAACTTTTTTCTTTTGTTTTTACTATATGTATTTTGGCTGATGTGTACTATAGTCATTGCTGCCACCCAGGAGAAATGGGAGTTTGAGCGCAGGACTAGTTTCTTTGTATTAGTATGTAATTTTATGTCTTTTATAGTCCTTTGTCTGCCATGTGGTTAATGGAGTTTTGCCTTACTTCCCAATTATCTCCATGACAGAGAGGAAGGATTGTGATGCATTGTGGGATTGTAAGGTTGTGATTGTAATATGTTTCCCAATCTTCCATCTGGTCCCCTAGTGGAGTGTCCACCAGATGGGAGACCTGCATAAAAGCCGGGCAGGTAGCCCCAGTAAATCAGTTCTGCTTGATCCTCAAACGAAGTGTCGTCTCGTTCTTGGGGGGAATTGGATTGTATGCTGTTACAGTGCGACTGCCAGGAGTGTAAGCTGTTCGTATGGTTTTTCCTGTTCGGCTGTTTAACAGCATTCGTGTGTTCGGGAGTTGGCGAATTCGTGTGTTTCTGGTTCGGGAGTTGGGGAATTCGTGTGTTTCCGGTTCGGGAGTTGGGGAATTTGTGTGTTTCCTGTTCGGGAGTTGGGGAATTCGTGTGTTTCCTGTTTGGGAGTTGGGGAATTCGTGTGTTTCCTGTTCGGGAGTTTGAGTATTCATGTGTTTGCAATTCGGGAGATTGGTGCTTGCAGCAGCTGTTCGTGTATTTAAAAGGGGAATATCGCCTAAACGGTTTTTAACCCCTTGTGTGCTAAAACGGTCCGTTGCAGAGGGTCATAGCAATCTACAAAATGGAGATAAAACAGAAATGAGATGGGCTTTAGCACAGTATAAAGGGGGGGCGATGGGGGGAGGGGCAAGCTCAGAACAGAGAAGGTATGTAATGTTGATAATTCACAAAAAGTACAAGTGACTCATGATATTAAATGTATGCTTACTAATGCAAGGAGCCTAAATAACAAAATGGGGGAACTAGAGGCAGTAGCATACACTAAACAATATTATATAATAGGCATAACTGAAACATGGTGGGATGAGACATGACTGGGCAGTTAACTTAAATGGGTACATGTTATTTAGGAAGGATAGGAAAAACATGAAGGGTGGTGGGGTATGTTTGTATGTCAACCATGATTTAAAGCCAAATTTTAAGCAAGTGGAATGCGATGATGAAAATGTGGAAGCTTTATGGGTAAATATCTGCTTGGGGGAAAAGAAGGGAAACCAACTATTGGTTGGGATATGTTATAAACCACCTAATGTTAATATTGACGAGGAACAACAGCTGTTTGAGCAAATTGAGAAAGCTGCAAATCTGGGTAACACTTTAATTATTGGAGATTTTAATTACCCGGACATAAATTGGGACAGAGGGACTAGTAGCTCAGAAAAGGGAATTAGGTTTTTGAACTTGTTAAATGACACCTTCATGTCACAACTTGTACAAGCACCAACTACAATGGACGTTTGTTTGGACCTGGCTTTAACAAACAACGTTGATCTTTTGACCAACATTCAAGTAGGTGAGCACTTGGGAAATAGTGATTACAATATAATGTCCTTTGAAATAAACTTAAAAAAACAAAAGCACATGGGGAATACTAAAACATATAATTTTAAAAAGGCCAATTTCAATAAGTTAAGGGCAGCTTTACAATATATTGCCTGGCAGAAACTCTTTAGTGAAAAGAACACTGAGGATAAAAATATCATCTTCCAACAAATATTAGAAAGGTACATTTCTCAGTATGTACCGCTGGGAAATAAATATAAAAGAAACAAATTAAAACCAATGTGGCTTAGTATAGAAGTAAAACAAGAGATTAAAAATAAGAAAAGGGCATTTAAAGCATTTAAATCGGACAAATCAGATGCACCTTATAAAAGATATAAGGAAGCAAATAATGCGTGCAAAAAAGGAAATTAGATTTGCTAAACTTCAAAATGAAAAAATGATTGCTAAAGAGAGCAAAACCAACCCCAAAGCATTTTTTAAGTACATAAATTCTAAAAAAAACAAAAATGAAAGTGTAGGTACACTAAAAACTGAAATGGGGGTGTTAGTTAAAGGGACACTATAGTCACCTGAACAACTTTAGCTTAATGAAGCAGTTTTGGTGTATAGAACATACCCCTGCAGCCTCACTGCTAAATCCTCTGCCATTTAGGAGTTAAATCCCTTTGTTTATGAACCTGAGGCACACCTTCCTGCATGTGACTTGCACAGCCTTCCATAAACACTTCCTGTAAAGAGAGCCCTATTTAGGCTTTCTTTATTGCAAGTTCTGTTTAATTAAGATTTTCTTATCCCCTGCTATGTTAATAGCTTGCTAGACCCTGCTAGAGCCTCCTGTATGTGATTAAAGTTCAATTTCGAGATTGAGATACAATTATTTAAGGTAAATTACATCTGTTTGAAAGTGAAACCAATTTTTTTTTTTCATGCAGGCTCTTTCAATCATAGCCAGGGGAGGTGTGGCTAGGGCTAGGGCTGCATAAACAGAAACAAAGTGATTTAACTCCTAAATGACAGTGAATTGAGCAGTGAAATTGCAACTAATGAAAGTTAATATAAACAAAGCTCCAGGGCCTGACGGTATCCATCCACGAGTACTTAAGGAACTAAGTGTAGAAATAAGTGAACCTCTGTTTTTAATCTTACAAGATTCTTTTCTTTCAGGAAGTATTCCGGAGAATTGGAGGAAGGCAGATGTGGTTCCTATATTCAAAAAGGGTTCAAAATCCTTGCCTGGAAATTATAGACCTGTGAGCTTAACTTCTGTGGCTGGGAAAATATTTGAAAGATTATTAAGGGATAATATTCAAGAATTCCTTGAGAAGAACATGGTTATCAGCAAAAATCAGCACGGTTTTATGAAGCACAGGTCATGTCAAACTAACTTGATTGCATTCTGAAAAGAAATAAATAGAAGTATAGATCAGGGTGTTGCAGTGGATGTGAACTATTTGGATTTTGCCAAGGCATTTGATACAGTTCCACAGAATAGATTAATGTTCAAACTCAAGGAAATCGGTCTAGATGAAAATGCTTGTTCTTGGGTAGAACATTTGCTTAAAAACAGAGTACAAAGAGTTGTCATTAATGGTAAATTTTCAAGCTGGACAGAGGTGGCAAGTGGTGTCCCCCAGGGGTCTGTTCTGGGACCCCTTCTATTTAACATGTTTATAAATGTTCTTGAAGACAGCATTGAAAGTCATGTTTCAGTGTTTGCAGATGACACAAAATTCTGTAAAATAATACAATGTGAGCAAGATATTACTTTGCTGCAGAGGGATTTAGATAGACTGGGGGACTGGGCACTCAAATGGCAGATTAAATTTAATGTTGAAAAATACAAAGTTATGCACTTCGGTGTAAAGAATACACAAGCAACGTATACCCTTAATGGAAGCGAATTAGGGATAAAACAAACTAAAAGGATTTGGGAATTGTTATAGACAACAAACTATGCAACAACGTGCAGTGGCCAAGGCCAGTAAGGTATTGTCATGCATGAAAAAGGGCATTCATTCTCAGGACGAGAATATCACTTTGCCTCTTTATAAATCCCTGGTAAGACCACATATTGAATATGCTGTGCAATTTTGGGCACCTGTTCTAAAGAAGGATATTATGACACTAGAAAAAGTGCAGAGGCGGGCTACAAAATTAATAAAAGGAATGGAACATATCAGCTATGAAGAAAGGTTAACAAATTTAAACATATTAGTTTAGAAAAACGTCGCCTGAGAGGGGATATGATAACATTATACAAATATATTCAGGGCCAATACAAACCATTGTATCGAAATCTATTCACAAACCGGACTTTACATAGGACACGAGGTCATGCGTTTAGACTGGAAGAAAGAAGATTTCGTCTAAGGCAAAGGAAAGTTGTTTTTTTTTACTGTAAGAACAATAAGGATGTGGAATTCTCTGCCTGAAGTAATGGTTTTATCAGAGTCCATACAGATGTTCAAACAGCTACTAGATGCATACTTGCAAAAACAGAATATTCAAGGATATAATCTTTCAATGTAGGGTAATAACTTCTTGATCCAAGGATACATCTGACTACCATTCTGGGGTCAAGAAGGAATTTTTTTCCAGTTTGTTGCAAAATTGGAAGTGCTTCAAACTGTTTTTTTTGCCTTCTTTTGGATCAACAGCAAAAAACAAATGTGAGGAAGGCTGAACTTGATGGACGCAAGTCTCTTTTCAGCTATGTAACTATGTAACTATATATATATATATAATACACAAGATCCAGCGCACTCACCTATCCACTAAACAGCAACTTCAATGTTGAAAGATTTTATTTGTTATTTTATTTGTTTTTTTTAAAAACACCTAATCTAGGCAAAAATAATGGGGGTTTAGTTACATTATATGATCATACATTGCATAAGCCTGCCACAACGTCAATGTACCCCATCTTTGGCAGGTCCTACACTAACAGCCTAATGTCTGCTCTTATGAGATTTTGGCCCCCAGCAGCACCCCCATTTATGCATGTTAAGGTGAGTGCAGCCAACCCTCTTCTTGTTATATATATATATATATATATATATATATATATATATATATATATATACAGACAACCCCCCCCCCAAAAAAAAAAAAAACAGCTTGTGGATGTTTAGACATCCAAATGAAATTCAACAATTACATTTTGTATCATTATTAACAGGCACACACGTTTTGTTCATTTGCGAGTTTCTAGTCAAATTCAAAAATATATATGTCAATAAATATATGCATTTTAGTTCATATTCCGAAATTCATAAGAAATGTCGAAAATGAGTATAGTACCCTAATCATTCAGTTCCAATGCATTTTACAGACCACCCTTTCATGTGTCTGACAAATAAACAGACAGCTTACTTGTTTATGTTCTAGCTTCGAACACAAGAGACAAAATTTAGAATTTAAATAATGATGTATTACTAGCCTTTTGAAATCTCAATTTAAATAAACAATGTCTGTCTCTTAGAGAAGCTAAAAGTAAAGGTGATCTTAATATACAGCTTTGGAACATATATACAAATGCCTCTGATAAAAGAACTTCATTATATAATTTTGATAAATGTAGGCAATATATATAAAATATCTAATAATTCCATTTGTAATCATTTTAGTTATAAACAATCTGTGCCTAAGTCATTTTATAATTTTCCTTTCTTACCTGACACATATTTACAATGAAGAAAAATTACCTAAAATGCTGTGTCATTTAAAAAGACCTCAAAAGCAAATAAATAAAGTAGGCAATGGATGCTACTATATGCAAAATCCAGTTGATCTTACTGCCATATAACTTACAGGAAGAAAAAAAACCCTCCATAACATTACACATTTTAAGAAATTAAAGGAGTTTTATTCCCTATATAATATTAACTGTAATTTGTATTATTAATATTAATAAACTATGTCAGTTTTCCTTTAATACACAACAGTTTCATACGAGCTGTATTCATTACTTGGCTTTGTCGCCCTGTACTGGTCTAACTTCAATCTGTTTCTCTTCTCTTAATTACTCTAAATCTGCTCTTCTTGTCTTATTTTTCAAGCTATTTCTCATAAAAATCCTCTTACTACTGTAAATACTGCCCCCTAGTGACACAGTGTATAAGGCACTGCATGTACTATGAGCCCTTTCAGTGCTGCAGCACTTGACTCTCTTACACTGAGAGAGCCAATCAGCTCTTGCCATAAAAAATAATAAAAAAATAAATAATTATCAGTAAATAAAAAATGTAGGGCTCCTGACCAGCAACCTCATCTTTTTTCCCCACTCTGTGGGCTGTGGGGGTCAACACAACAGTTTTTTAAACCAGTACAATTTATCAGTTATATGAGGAGGTGAAATCTCTAATGAGGCAGAAAGGGGTGTAGAGGTGAGAAAAATATTTTCATTAGTAGAGCCAAATAATATGCTCGAAGGGACTTTTCCATGGACACATGGAAATAATGGTACATTCATCTAACTCATGAGTCACCTCATGAGCTAAGTCCATGCTACCCAAGCCTCTTTTTAGTCATAAAAAATTTCATGCATAGACTAGAAAAAAAAGACTTATTAAGTGTTCTTGCATAGCAAGACCACTTAATGTTATCTCACATATATATTATTATTATTATTAAGTGTTCTTGCATAGCAAGACCACTTAATGTTATCTCACATATATATTATTATTATTAAGTGTTCTTGCATAGCAAGACCACTTAATGTTATCTCACATATATATTATTATTATTATTCTTATTATTATAGCAAAATTTGCCACCCTAACTCCTCCCACAGTTTTTACACTACATAGACCAAAATTTACCAAAACGTGCAGATTGTTCCCGATCGGATTGCTATTACTTTGTGGAACGTTTCGCCGAATGGTTCACGGAATATCGTCGTTCTTGTGGCGAAATTTGTCCCATAGGAATGAATGGCAAAGCTAGAGTGGGAGCTGGCAAAAGCTGAAAAATCAGGACATGATTTCTAAACTGCCACCACTCCCTTATTTTCAGGCCCACCTACACAAATCTTATATCAAAACGTTCAGCTATCCCTGCTGCCACTAAACATGTCAACGGCTAAGCCATAGTCCTGATAGTTTTCACAATATAATCATTTGTTTGCAACTAACGCCGTCCATTGACTTCATTGAAACTTCACTCTGCAAAGCTCAAATTTGAAGTGCAATTTCTAAACTGCGACTGTGCCTTCAATTTTAATACTTCAGAGACATACTATGCATCAAAATGTAGGTCTGGGTCTTGTGATTCTCACAATATAAAGCTCTTCGCTGTAGGATTTATAGTTTTTAAAATATGACCGTTTGAAGATGGCAACCACCAAAATACTCTGACCTGTCAAGGCTGCAGCAGCAAGTGATGTCATAGACAGGGCCTTTTGAACACCTGCTAATGTTTTTATAAATGTATGGTTTAATGTAACTGTGCAACAACGTTGCAATTAAATGTGCTATATAAATGATAGTTACTCCGCCCACTCCAGTTGTAGACTACAGGTGGAGGCAAGAACACTTCACACAATCCCAGAAATTGTAGTTTAGTTATTAAGTGTTCTACAGTACACTACTTAATGTTATCTCACATATATATTATTATTATTATTAAGTGTTCTTGCATAGCAAGACTACTTAATGTTATCTCACATATATATTATTATTATTATTATTAAGTGTTCTTGCATAGCAAGACCACTTAATGTTATCTCACATATATATTATTATTATTATTATTATAGCAAAATTTGCTACCCTAACTCCTCCCACAGTTTTTACACTACATAGACAAAAATTTACCAAAACGTGCAGATTGTACCCAATCGGATTGCTATTACTTTGTGGAACGTTTCGCCGAATGGTTCACGGAATATCGTCGTTCTTGTGGCGCAATTTGTCCCATAGGAATAAATGGCAAAGCTAGAGTGGGAGCTGGCAAAAGCTGAAAAATCAGGACATGATTTCTAAACTGCCACCACTCCCTTATTTTCAGGCCCACCTACACAAATCATATATCAAAACGTTCAGCTATCCCTGCTGCCACTAAACATAAACGCTGCCGTGAGTCCCTGATAGCAAGGTTTTCTACAATATGACCATTTGTTTGCAACCAACGCCCATTGACATTCATTGAAACTTCACTCTGCAAAGCTCAAATTTGAAGTGCAATTTCTAAACTGCGACTGTGCCTTCAATTTTAATACTTCAGAGACATACTATGCATCAAAATGGTCTGGGTCTTGTGATTCTACAATATAAAGCTCTTTCACTGTAGGAGTTATAGTTTTTAAGATACGACCGTTTGAAGATGGCAACCACCAAAATACTCTGACCTGTGTCAAGCTGCAGCAGCAAGTGATATCATAGACAGGGCCTTTTGAACACCTGCTAATGTTTTTATAAATGTATGGTTTAATGTAACTGTGCAACAACGTTGCAATTAAATGTGCTATACAAATGATAACAGTTACTCCGCCCACACCAGTTGTAGACTCCTGGTGGAGGAAAGAACACTTCACACAATTTTCCCAGAAATTGTAGCTTTTCTAGTTATTATTATTATTATTATAGCAAAATTTGCCACCCTAACTCCTCCCACAGTTTTACACTACATAGACAAAAATTTACCAAAACGTGCAGATTGTTCCCGATCGGATTGCTATTACTTTGTGGAACGTTTCGCCGAATGGTTCACGGAATATCGTCGTTCTTGTGGCGAAATTTGTCCCATAGGAATGAATGGCAAAGCTAGAGCGGGAGCTGGCAAAAGCTGAAAAATCAGGACATGATTTCTAAACTGCCACCACTCCCTCATTTCCAAGCCCACCTACACAAATCTTATATCAAAACGTTCAGCTATCCCGCCTGCCACTAAACATGTCAACGGCTTAGCCATAGTCCTGATAGTTTTCACAATATAATCATTTGTTTGCAACTAACGCCGTCCATTGACTTTCATTGAAACTTCACTCTCCAAAGCTCAAATTTGAAGTGCAATTTCTAAACTGGGACTGTGCCTTCATTTTTAATACTTCAGAGACATACTATATATCAAAATGTAGGTCTGGGTCTTGTGATTCTCACAATATAAAGCTCTTCACTGTAGGAGTTATAGTTTTTAAGATATGACCGTTTGAAGATGGCAACCACCAAAATACTCTGACCTGTGTCAAGCTGCAGCAGCAAGTGATGTCATAGGCAGGGCCTTTTGAACACCTGCTAATGTTTTTATAAATGTATGGTTTAATGTAACTGTGCAACAACGTTGCAATTAAATGTGCTATGTAAATGATAACAGTTACTCCGCCCACTCCAGTTGTAGACTACAGGTGGAGGCAAGAACACTTCACACAATTTCCCAGAAATTGTAACTTTTCTAGTTATTATTATTCTTATTATAGCAAAATTTGCCACCCTAACTCCTCCCACAGTTTTTACACTACATAGACAAAAATTTACCAAAACGTGCAGATTGTTCCCGATCGGATTGCTATTACTTTGTAGAACGTTTCGCCGAATGGTTCACGGAATATCGTCGTTCTTGTGGCGAAATTTGTCCCATAGGAATGAATGACAAAGCTAGAGTGGGAGCTGGCAAAAGCTGAAAAATCAGGACATGATTTCTAAACTGCCACCACTCCCTCATTTTCAAGCCCACCTACACAAATCTTATATCAAAACGTTCAGCTATCCCTGCTGCCACTAAACATGTCAACGGCTAAGCCATAGTCCTGATAGTTTTCTACAATATAATCATTTGTTTGCAACTAACGCCCATTGACTTCTCATTGAAACTTCAATGCAAAGCTCAAATTTAAGTGCAATTTCTAAACTGCGACTGTGCTCTTCAATGTTAATATCAGAGACATACTATGCATCAAAATGTAGGTTCGTCTTGCAGGATTCTCACAATATAAAGCTCTTCGCTGTAGGAGTTATAGTTTTTAAGATACGACCGTTTGAAGATGGCAACTGCCAAAAATACTCTGACCCTGTCAGGCTGCAGCAGCAAGTGATGTCATAGACAGGGCCTTTGAACACCTGCCAATGTTTTTATAAATGCTGGTTTACTGTAACTGTGCAACAACGTTGCAAATTAAATGTGCTATATAAATGATAACAGTTACTCCGCCCACTCCAGTTGTAGACTCCTGGTGGAGGCAAGAACACTTCACACAATTTCCCCAGAAATTGTAACTTTTCTAGTTGATATTATTATGACTATTGTGTTTCAAGATGAAATTAAATACATACAATTATTTATATGAAGTGATTATTTAAATGAATACGTAATTTGGACATTTCGAATTTATAGGTCTCAAATAGGCAAGATGTCATCTGATTTTGTGGTTTTTTTTGTACTATTTTAAAGTATGTTTGAAAATACACTACAGACATTAAAAATCTGTCTTGCGTCACTTTTAAGTGCTTAGGTATGCTTTTAATTGAATGGTAATATGAATATTTGGATAGCAACCAGAGTGATAGGCATAAAACACGTTTGAAATTTGCCAGAAAATAGATGACTCTGTAAAACCCAACAAGCCTGAACTGTAACAAAACAGAAAATCTCACCCTACGGCCCAATTAAAACTTGATTACTCTAAAATAAACCTAATAACCTCCAAGACATGTCTTTATATATAAACAATCTGCAGTGGAGGTTCTTGGGGTGTGGTTTAAAACAACTCAGGACTTTGGGCCAGTATTGTACTCATACATTCATTAAAACTATTTAACAATGATGTTTCACATGAAATTAGAATAGAACATACAAGATAAACTTTGTATCAGGACTTCACTCCCACACTCACCTACCTCGCGCTCCCATGCCGCGTCTCTCTCACTCCAATAGGCAACCCCCTAGACAGCATGATTGGCTCAACCACACAAGCGAAACGGCACCTCTGTTTGTGCGAACAGCACTCACCAATACTGCAGGCAAAATTCCATATGTATGGACGCCGGCTCGTGAACACAGAAAGAACAGAAGTCTGTGCGTGAGAACACCAGTGCTTCCACGTGTGACCAACAGAAGGTAGAACTTCAGGAGAATCAATGGGACGTGCACACAGACACAGAGCTTTTTAGGTACAAGAGGTGGAGACCAGGCTGGAACCTTAATAGACAAGACCACCCACTTTCCTTATTTAAGTCGCACACTCCCTTCACTCTTCGCTCAGTTGTACTGTGCTCCTGATCGTATAAAGACCTTCAGTGACAATCCTGCTGTATCCTGATCTTTGACCCTTGTCTGAACCATCGTTTTTGAACTTGTGCTGCCTGGCCTGACCTCTAACTTCCCCGACTACTCTCTTCGTCTGATCCCGTTTGTACTGCGAACTTGTTCTATTGTTTCAGCACTACTCTCCATCTTGGGCTCAGTCTACTAAACAACGAACACAACACTTTGTGATAAACTTTGTGATTTTAAAGTGAATTTCATATTTAAGACCAAAAGGAAAAACACTCCAAGTCACCTAAGCTTCTAGTTTGGCTATTTGGGCCTTAAATTTAAATTTCACTTTGATTTATCTTTGAATATCCGACAATTCTTACTTGAATGAATAATCCTGTTAGTATATTCTACAATATAAACTGATCACAGATAATATTATACAGTATGAAACATACCATAAATATTTATCAAAATAAAGCCTCATGATTTTGATGTGGCAATGCAAAATCCGTACTGTCCGAAGTAAAGCTAACACTGACTACTTTTTTGTTGCGCTTGGATGCTTTGCTTTGCCTGCTGATCTGCACCTTTTCTTGTAGGTCTGTATCTTATCTGATATATATGCATCACTGTTTGTATGATAAAATGTTTGCTTACAGAAAACCATATAGTTTGATGTACACTCTCATGATATGAGGGTGTATTGAATTTTGTAGAAAAAGGCTCCCTCACCATTTTTTTGTTTCTTATACCAATGAAAATTAGGAAAGGTGAACTACTACTTTGGGACAAATGCAGATATATAGAGTATCAGGCCTTTGGATGTTATCCTAGAACTGATGTGTAACCTCTAATATGGATTGGGAAATAGTTTAGTCTAATCTTTGGAAAAAAATAGCCTGGTCAAGGTATTCATGATATATTGGAGATTGGAAAAATGTCTAGGTTTTTATTAGATAAATGTTGCAGTAATGAAAGCATTAAATCAATAATTAGTGTATTAATATTTTGAGTAAGTTGATATAAGAAATAGTTCATTCTAAAGATATTCAATAAGTGAAATTTACAGGATTGTGTGAGCATATAAATACAGAAAAAGGTTCATCCAGTGAAAGTCTAAGACAATGGTCTGGAGCTGTGAATTTATAGGACTTTTACCTACAAAGGGGATATCAAGTTCAGGAGTTCAAGGAATATGTCAAGCACCATAACCACAAGCGCTAGATATGGTTAAAACCCCTTCAACCACTTACCTTTATCCAGTGACCTCTCCTCCTCCACTGACGTCAACTCCTGAGTGGAGCCGAATGCGCATGAGTCTGTGCCGAATAAAATATTTAGCTAGATTTGTTTTTATAGCAACTAGAATATATAAGATCAGGTGTTTATATCATGGATCCCACCCTTCCAAAGAATGCAGGTTATATATTCCCATTAAAGTTCTTTCAAAAGCTCGGTGTTGAGGGCTAGGAGAGCACTAGGGGTCTTGTTAGGGTGAATGATTTCCAGAATATGAAGTATATGTCTGTTTTATCAGAGAGGTCTTTGAGGTACAAAACCAGCTTGTTCTGCGGAACATATATATATTATATGTTTATAGAAATAAGCCCACATTTCTATTTTATCTTTACATTTTTACCATGACTAACCAGGATTAGTGAAACATAAGCTGCGCAGAAATCTAGAATGCTCAAATTCCCTCTGCTCTATGTCTGTAAGCAGCTACTATTGCCTTTATTTTGTTTGGCTGCAGGGCTATTTCAGCATCTTACTACTGCTACATCTGGCATGTTTCAACTTGTCAGGTGCTGAAGAGAGATGCTGAAACATCTACATACCTTTTAGTTTATTTTTATTTTTATCAATCTACTTTAGCACAAAAAAAAAAAAAAATACCACAAAATTCCAGCATGCTGAGTTTCGGGGGAACCTGTGAAACATGCAGAGGCCTGTTGGCAAATGTACAGAGGGAAAAAAATAGTTCCACTTCTATAAAGTTTATACAATGAGATGTTTTTACTGTATGTGACAACCATATAATCAGATATTCAAAAGAACTACTTGAACTTGTTTGTGCTGTTTAACCCCTTAAACGTAGATCAGGTATGTGTGCTGTGATCAGTGCCAGACTGAAGCAAAACAGCCCACTTTCAATCTTCAATCTTTTAAGCTAGGAGTAGGGTTAATAGAATTATTGTTAAGGGTTTTAAGAACTATGCTTATTGTTTCACTGTATATTTATTTGTTGCCAAGACAGTGGTAAAGTAGTAATGGCCAAAATTGAATAAGCATGTCAAGACTTAGTGATTAAAAGGACACTATAGTCACCAGAACAACTACAGCTTATTGTATTCTGGTGAGTAGAATCATTACCTTCAGGCTTTTTGCTGTAAACACTGTCTTTTCAGATAAAATGCAGTGTTTACATTACAGCCTAGTGATAACTTCACTGGCCACTCCTTAGATTGCTGTTAGAGATCCTTCCTGGGTCATAGCTGCCTAAAATGCATCCAAACATTCAGTGTCTCCTCCCTCTGCATGCAGACACTGAACTTTCCTCATAGAGATTCATTGATTCAATTAATCTATATGAGGAGATGCTGATTGGCCAAGGCTGTGTTTGAATTGTGCTAGCTCTGCCCCTAATCTGCCTCCTTGTCAGTCTCAGCCAATCCTATGGAGAAGCATTGTGATTGGATCAGGCCACCACTTCTGATGATGTTTTTCTGAGGCAAATAGCATGCAGAGGTACAGCTTCAGGCTTAAATACAAGTAATATTTTGCTATATTTATGGAGGCACAAGGGGCCCAGGGGGGCTAGATGGTTGTTTTAACACTATATGGTCAGGAATACATGTTTGTGTTCCTGACCCTATAGTGATCCTTTAAGTTTACTGTGATAAAATATCTTTGCAATTACACAGATACCTGAAATATCTGTTTAAAGTATTGAAAGGACTACTTCAATTAAAAACCAGTGTATTCATATAAAACAGTTTTGGCTAGCACAACACATGCTGTGCTGCCCCTGCCCACCCCAAATAAAAAGAAACATGCAATGCTGAGGACAAGTGTAAAGCTCAAAACTTCCGCATTGACATCACTTCTCCTTGCCATAGTTGTGGGTAGTCTGGGAGGGCTGGCTGAGGTGAGTAGTTGGGGGAATGCAGTATTTGGCTGTCTGGAGCCAGCATCCTGTGTGTGATTGTATCAGATGTCAAATTTGCACAGGAGTTACATTAGCCACCAGAAACTCTTGTTCTAGGCTGGCTAATGACAACCCAATGATGCTGTGGAGCTACACCTCCATCAGCAGAAAGGTTATACTCTGTATTAGTAGTGTTTCATAGTGAAACACTGCACATACAGACTCCAGGCACCATGACAATTTCAAATCAGTGAAGTGGTCATGTTGCTTTGAAGAAACCCATTACTTTTGTGCATGCTGGAGTTCAAACCACTTTAAACATTTAACCATTTTTACTTTAGAGGAACATTCCAAGTACCATAGCTACAAGAGGTGAATTTCACTGCATTTGGTTTTAAATATAGGTTGAGTGTGGGGAGCTATATTACCAGGTGGGTTAGAAGGTGTAGGTGTCAAGGTATGTAGGGGCATGTGACTAGAGAGGTAGATTTTGGGTAACGTGACATGGTGGATAATGGTGAATGTAGGCATATGACTAGGTAGGTGAATGTGAATGGGTTGACCGACAAATGCAATTCAGTGTAGGGAGTGAGTATGTTAGATGGCTTGTAAACAGTGGCGTACATACCAGGGTCGCAGGGGTCGCGGCTGCGACCGGGCCCGGCCCACCAGGGGGCCCGGCCGCCCCTGCGACCCGGTATGTACCCACAGGGCCAGCCTCTTCCCCTGGGGGGCCCAGGAGGCGGCCACCTCAGGGCCCCCCCCCGAGGCTGGCCCTGCTGACCCCGGCGGGCTGGCTGGGTGGCCGGCGCGCGAGGGAGCACTCAGTGCTTCCTCTTCAGCTCCCTCGCGCGCCGCACTGATGCCGGAGCGCGAGGGAGCTGAAGAGGAAGCACTGAGTGCTCCCTCGCGCGCCGGCCACCCAGCCAGCCAGCCTGACCGCCCGCCCTGGAGCCCCAGGAGCACCACCACTGGACCCCAGGGAATCCCCCCAGCACTCCAAAAGGTAAGGAGGCTGGGGGGATTAATTTTTTTTTTTTTAAATGTGTGTGTGTTAGTGTATGTATGTGTGTGTGTGTGTTAGTGTATGTATGTATGTATGTGTGTATGTGTATGTTAGTGAATGTATGTGTATGTTAGTATATGTGTATGTGTATGTGTGTGTGTTAGTGTATGTATGTATGTGTCTATGTGTATGTTAGTGTATGTGTGTATGTTAGTGTGTGTGTGTGTTAGTGTATGTATGTGTGTGTTAGTGTATGTGTGTGTTAGTGTATGTGTGTGTTAGTATATGTATGTGTATGTTAGTGAATGTATGTGTGTGTTAGTGTATGTGTGTATGTTAGTGTGTGTGTGTATGTTAGTGTGTGTGTGTATGTTAGTGTGTGTGTTAGTGAATGTGTGTGTATGTTAGTGTGTGTGTTTGTGTGTATGTTAGTGTGTGTGTGTGTGTGTTTGTGTGTGTGTTAGTGTGTGTTTTAGTGTTTGTTTGTGTTAGTGTGTGTGTATGTTCATAAATTATCTTGAATAAAACATTGAAAGTCATGTTTCAGTGTTTGCAGATGACACGAAACTCTGTAAAGTAATACAATGTGAGAAAGATATTACTTTGCTTCAGAGGGATTTAGATAAACTGGGGGACTGGGCACTCAAATGGCAGATGCAAAATGGAAAAATGCAAAGTTATGCACTTCGGTGTCAAGAATGACTTATACCCTTAATAGAAGCGAATTAGAGATAACCACCCAAGAGAAGGAGTTGGGAATTGTTATATACAACAAACTATTACAACATTGTCATGCATGAAAAAGGGCTTTCATTCTCGGGATGAGAATATCATTTTGCTTCTTTATAAATCGCTGATAAGACCACATATTGAATATGCTGTGCAATGTTGGGCACCTGTTCTAAAGATGGATATTATGGCACTAGAAAGAGTGCAGAGGCGGGCTACACAATTAATTAAAGGAATGGAACATTTTAACTATGAAGAAAAGTTAACAAATTTAAACCTCTTGATTTTAGAAAAACGTCACCTCAGAGGGGAAATGATAGCATTATACACATATATTCGGGGCCAGTACAAAAATTTTCTATAAATCTATTCATAAGCAGGGCTATACATAGGACACAAGGTCACACATTTAGGCTGGAAGAAAGGAGATTTAATCTAAGGCAAAGAAAAGTTTTTTTTACAGTTAGAGCAATAAGGATATGGAATTCTCTGCCTGAAGAAGTAGTTTTATCAGAGTCCGTACAGATGTTTAAACAGCAACTAGATGCAAAAAAGGAGAGGAAAGGGGGGGTATATGGGTACATTTCTGCTATGTGGGGGATAACCCCTAGTGAACAACTTCACCAAAAATACAAAACTAAAGAGAAAGAAAGAAGGAGAAAAATAGGACAGACTAGTCAAAATGGTCCTAATAGAGTGGATTTCCCTCTAAAAAGAGGGAAATTAGCATGGGAAAAATATTATGCCTAATAACTGATTCCCAAAAAATAAAACTTAGCTTTTAATAACAACTAACTAAAAACACAGATCATGGTTGATACAATTGCCCACCAGGACAGCTATGCATATATATAGCTGAAAAACGGCACCTACAGGAGCAGTCTAGAGGTGATCACACACTGAACTTTTAACAAAAGATAACAGAGTGTTGAAAAAAAAAAGAGGGAAATCCACTCTATTAGGACCATTTTGACTAGTCTGTCCTATTTTTCTCCTTCTTTCTTTCTCTTTAGCTTTGCAACTAGATGCATACTTGCAAAAACTGAATATTCAATGATATTATTTTTCAATGTAGGGTAATAGCTTCTTGATCCAAGGATTAGTCTGACTGCCATTCTGAGGTCAAGAGGGATTTTCCCCCCTGTTTTTTGCAAAATTGGAAGTGCTTTAAACTTTTTTTTGCCTTCTTTTGGATCAACAGCAAAAAAACAAATGTGAAGAAGGCTGACCTTGATGGACACGTCTCTTTTCAGCCTATGTAACTATGTAACTATGTAACATTACCAGAGTATTGGCTTCATTCAAATAGTGTGTTATGATGGTACCAACATTATTGCAGATAACATCATTCATGTGGCAGGGTTGCTTCAAACAGCAGAAAGGATTCCCAAACCCACTGCTTTCATGATCATTCACTAGCTAATCATATCTTGAAATAGATGTTGCTACTCTATTGTCAGGAGTCTCTCTCAAGATAGCTAACCTGACCCAAGATGTACTTACAAATACATAAGAATGCCTTCCATGTTAAATAATGTCATTGGCCTTTCAGGTTCATTTTTTCTATTGTATAACTTGCTCGTTGGTCAACACTCAAAGGGCAAAATCTGAACTAATATTAAATGCTGAATTTATAATTGTTAGAATGTTAGGAAATAAATTACATATTTACTTGAAGCACACTTTTATTTATAATATATATATATTAGATGTAAATAAATTTACAATGGTGTTGGCTAAAATGTATAATAATTTACATGTCCTCTTTCAAAAGGAACATATTTTCTTTTTACAGAATAACCATCCCATATATACACACATGTATATTTATGCTATTGTTATTAAATAAATACTTGCCAGAAGTCTGATATTTGATATTTGAAATTTAAGAGAAAATAAATATGGTTATTTTAGGGAAATGGGTTTTGTTTGTCACATAGGAATACAAATTTTAAATAATAAAATTAGGTTTACAAAGTCCTTGGAATGACCGCAGCCAAAAAAGTATTACTAAGTGTCCATTCATGTAAAACCGGTTCTGCTGTAAATTCTTGGAAAGAAAACAAAACTATTTACAGTTGGCGTAGTAGTAAGAAGTGACTAATGAAGGCTATTGTAATATTTTGCTCTAAAAAGCAAAATGTCTTTCAAAAGTCTGCATAGAAGCTCAATGAATCTAGTGCATCAATTAGGCAAGAATTGAATCTCTGTGAAACCTATGAGAAAACAAACATGTAGCCTATTTCTCAAGTTGATTTTTTCTTAGAAGTGTTAATGAGAATTTTTAACAAATCCTATACATTTTAGTGCTGGCCATCAGATGTCACAAGCTGTTTAACTAATTAACAATTAGTGAGTAATTAATGTTCGTAGTGATCACAACTTTTCATTATCTTCATTAACAATAGCAAACAACCTCTATTTCAGATATTCTCAAACCTTCTTAAAAAGACGCTATAGGCACCCAGACAACTTGATCTGAATGAAGTTGTCTGGGTGTGAAGTTGTCTGGGTGCCATGTTCCTGTCATTTTAACCTTCCAATTGAAATAATTCCCATTTTGCAGGGTTAACACGCCTAAGTATAACTTACCTTTTAAACCTTTGCATTGGGGGTGGACACCTACATTAGGGATACATGATACACGAATGCTATAGTGTTATTTTAACAAGTTGCCAGCAGTTACAGATCTTGTGGGACAGTCCTGGTTTTCATCTTTGTCCTGTATTTTCTCTGAAGTTGCCATTAATGTAAAAAAGCCCCCCCAAATTAATTCTAATCAAACACTGGCTTTGTGAGTCTATTGTTTAAATGCAATATATATATATATATATATATATATATATATATATATATACACACCTTGGTCTTGAGAAAAGTTTATTGTGACTGAAACGTCAAAATTTTTGTATTCTGCATAATAAAGCAGTATTTATTTTGATATAAAACGAAGACTCCAGAGTGCTCTCTACTTGGATGCTATATATTGGTCAGAGATTACTTGCACCCGAGCATGGAAAAGACCGGGAACATTGAGTGCTGGGACCTTGGAAAATATATATATATATATATATATATTCCTTTTGCCTCTAATGTATCACAAATCTATAAGCAAACTTAATGTTTTATTCTACAGGTAGGTGTTAGCTATGTATTTAAAACAATTGTTATTACAATTTTGTTAAAAGAAAATGTGTTTGGTAGAGCAATATTTATGTTAAGCCACTTATTATAAATAGAATTGTAACTAGGCTTAAACTATCTGTCGTGAAGCTTAGGTGAAATCATTTTTAATATTTCACTCCCATTTTATTAAAAAAAATGCTTTATTTATTGTATTGCATGAAAATTGTATAGTTATTATGTAATGTTATTACGTAGCAAGATTTAGAGTCAAAGCTAAAAAATAAAGAATTATTGCTTAGGTATCGTGTTCACTTTGCCTTTATTTTTATGTGCGCATTCCAGGAATGAATGTTCCAACATGCAAATTTGTTGACACATGAAATGCAGACTACAGATTTGGAGAAACTGCTTGATATGGTGTGGTTTTCTTTTATGAGCCAATATTTGGTGGTTTATTTTGCATTTTATAGCCATCCATATAAAGATTTGTAATGCATTTAATGATTTATAATTACAACGATGATTTGTGTGTTTTGGACATTCCTAAAACAATAATATGTGTAACAGAAATATATAAAGTAGATTTCCATGTTGGTAATCTTCAATTTATAGCAACCACACCAGGAAAGTCTATTTAAATTTATAACATTATTTGTAACATGGCCAACTTTAAAATAAAGACATACATATCTTCAGAAACCACATTGGGCCTGCATCAATTTTCATCCAGTATTATTTCTCTATTAGTGGTCTGCCTTGTTAAAGTTGAGTTGCACAGGGTTTGTAATTTGCTTGTTCTACTCAACTTTCTTGGGAAATCGGCAAGCCAGCTATTCACCGGAGGCATACCAGTTGCAAAGTCACCTCTTGCAAATGACTCACGTTACTCAGTCTGGTTTACATCAGCTAGTTTTTTTTTAGAAAAGCCATGTTACAATTATCATTATATCAGCAAATCTCTCCTGTTAAGGGAACTATATTTTAGAATACCTACACCACCTTACTCACTTGTTTTGTCTAATATTACTAATATTTAATAGTAAATGTGGTGATCGTGATACGTTTTTTTTTATTTTTTATACTGCCTACGCTTCACACAAAGAATCCTTTCACAGAGATTTTATTACATTTTGGTTGTGTTTTAGATGAAATGAATAATGTCACATTTCACATGGTTTCTCAGGAGACAATGTCTGTTCTCTGAAATAGAGCAGTAAGTACTGGATCCATTCCACTATACGTCTTTTGTACGACTGTAGAGTTTAATCTCCAAACGTCAGATGATGGTGTATTTAAACTTACAGTCATACTCATTCAAAATCTGCCCTTTATAAACAACGTATGTAACTAGTGTGTATATGTTTATATATTGATAACTGGTGTATTAAACTATACTTTTAAATGCATACATATAGAGATATAAAGATATGCATGCATGCATTCTGACAATTTCAACAGCACCAACGAGAAAGAAGCCACAGAGTACAATATAGCAAATTATGATACTAATTCTAGAAAGACAATATTTCAAAGAAAACCTATCATGTATCAAATCATAGCACATATCACATCATTTAATAACATGCATACTTGGTATAGGACCATAGGGCTTTGTAACACATGTAAAAAAAATTGTTAAAAATAATTTATAAAATGTACTTACACTCAGGGCCGGCCTTAGGCCTTCAGGCGCCCTGTGCGAAAAATCTTAACAGCCCCCCCCCCCGCCATCCATGTGTATAGGGGATTTATTAAATGAAAATTTAACAATTAACAAATATTTATCACCTCTTCCCTGTCATTACCTTGCATGGAGGGAGGGCATGCTGATCTCTGGTGATACAGTTTGCTGGGAATATGGTCGGTGCCTTCACTGGGTGCAGACCATCAGCAACTGTCTCCTGAGCTCAGGCACTTACAGTATCAGAGCTTTCCTGTGGTAAAACGTTCTGATTGGCCGGAACTCGGAAGACAGCTACATTTATCATGTGTGTGTCAGACGTGATTGTGTGATGTGTTCTCTGTGTGCCATATTTGTAATGGGTGTATTGACTGTGTCTGATATGTGTGTGTATTGACCGTGTGTGATTTTTGTTCACTATAGCAGTAGATAGGGGGGGCAGGGGCACTGGGGTAGATGTGGGAGCAATGCACTATAGCAGTAGATAAGGGGAGCAGTGTCACTAGGGTAGACAGGGAACAATGGCAATATAGGGGGAGCATGGGCACAATAGGGATAGATAAGGAGCATGGGCACTATAGGGGTAGATGGAGGGATCAGGTACACTATAGGGGTAAATGGGGAAGCACTATAGGGGTAGATGGGGAGCAGGGGTGCTATAGGGGTAGATCGAGGAGCAGGGGCACTATAGAGGTAGATAGGGGGAACTATAGAGATAGATGGGGAACATGGGTACTATAGGGGGAGCAGGGGCACTATAGGAGTAGAGGGGGCACTATAGGGGTAGAGGGGGGCACTATAGGGATAGATGGGGAACAGGTGTACTATAGGGGGAGCAGGGGCACTATAGGGGTAGAGGGGGCACTATAGGGATAGATGGGGAACAGGGGTACTATAGTGGGAGCAGGGGCACTGTAGGGATAGATGGGAACAGGGGTACTATAAGGGGAGCAGGGGCACTATAGGTGTAGATGGGTGGCACTATAGGGATAGATGGGGAACAGGGGTACTATAAGGGGAGCAGGGGCACTATAGGTGTAGATGGGGGCACTATAGGGGTAGAGGGGGCACTATAGGTATATATGGGGAACAGGGGTACTATAGGGGTAGAGGGGGCACTATAGGGAACAGGGGTACTATAGGGGTAGAGGGGGTCACTTTAGGGGTAGAGGGGGAACAGGGTTACTATAGGGGTAGAGGGGGGCCCTATAGGGATAGGGGGCACTATAGGGATAGATGGGGAACAGGGTTACTATAGGAGTAGAGGGGGCACTATAGGGATAGATGGGGAACAGGGTTACTATAGGGGTAAAGGGTGCACTATAGGGGAAGAGGGGGGCACTATAGGGATAGATGGGGAACAGGGTTACGATAGGGAAGAGGGGGCACTATAGGGGAAGAGGAGGGCACTAAAGGGATACATTGGGAACAGGGTTACTATAGGCGTAGAGGGGGGCACTATAAGGATAGATGGGGAACAGGGGTACTATAGGGGTAGAGGGGGCACTATAGGGATAGATGGGGAACAGGGTTACTATAGGGGTAGAGGGTGCACTATAGGGGAAGAGGGGGGCACTATAGGGATAGATGGGGAACAGGGTTACTATAGGGGTAGAGGGGGGCACTATAGAGATAGATGGGGAACAGGATTACTATAGGGGAAGAGGGGGGCACTATAGGGATAGATGGGGAACAGGGTTACGATAGGGAAGAGGGGGCACTATAGGGGAAGAGGGGGGCACTAAAGGGATACATTGGGAACAGGGTTACTATAGGGGTAGAGGGGGGCACTATAGCAATAGATGGGGAACAGGGGTACTATAGTGGGAGCAGGGGCACTATGGTCTCACTTACCAGGCAGCAGATTCAGGCCTCGGTTAGCTCCGCCCCCGCCGACCACTTGGCTCCGCCCCCATCGGCTGCTTGGCTCCGCCTCCTACAGTCTCTTTCGCTGCTAAGCCCTGGTAGAGGGCAGGGGGTGTGCAAGCTGTGTCAGCCATAGGGCGCCCCCTGCTGCCATGGCGCCCTGTGCGGCCGCACAGCTCGCACACCCCTAAGGCCGGCCCTGCTTACACTTGTACTGCATTGTTTTTCTTATAAACTATTGTTACCATAGTCATAATGAGAGAAACGCGTTATGCGTGTGAGGTGAGACAAGACTGTGAGCGAGGAAGAGCCCCTGAGTGACTAAAGAGTTACAAAACGCCTTCCTTGGATTTAAAATTTGATTTATTTTAATTGTTTATAACTTGACTTGAGAAATAAAAAAAAAGCTTAAAAAATTCCATCAGTCTCTGTCTGCAGTTCGGTTTATGCCTGGTGGATCCATCAAACTCAAGGAGCTTGATCCCTCCAGGGCTATGAAAGTGAGAGTAGCACACACTCCACTCAAATGCAGTGAGTTTGACACTATAAGATTTTATCTGATTATATGTTTTTAAAGTGTATTGATGTTTTGCACTAAATGTTCTTATACTGTATAATGCGTTCTTTCATAAATCCTTGTGTTGTACCTTTATGACAAAAATCTAAGTATCATCAGGTTTGTATATGTTTGTTTTGCGCACCAATGTTTTGGGTTGATTTATGCATGGGGGATATTTGCTTATATTCTTTGTCGACCACTGCAAATGTGTCACAATAAGCACACGTTGCTATTTACTATTGACTTGCACTTTAAATTTATAGAAGGTTACACTGTTATTCTTGCAATTTGATCATTCGCACAAGAAAGTGTTATGTTTTGCACAAAATATTTTGCACTTTAAAGAGGCATCGAAATATTTTGCACTTTAAACGGATACACATTGGATTCCACCTACCTTATCCTAAAGGAGGTTATGATCTGACTAGCTGACACATTTAAAGAGGAATCAAGAGTACTCTCATTTACTTATTAATCTGTTATTTGCATTTCCATTTCCATTTCCACTGAGTCCTGTATTTATTATTGATTTATTTTAATAAGCATCTAACACTTTAAATGGATACACACCTAATTTCTAGTTCACTTTATGCTTTACATTATTAAATATTACTGAGTGCCTGTTTTATCCACTTATTGTTTTTGGTTGTTATTGATCAGTGTAGAATTTTCACTACTTTTATTATTATTATTAATATTTTATTATTTATATAGCGCCAGCAAATTCCATAGCGCTGTACAATGAGTATAGTCTGAGTTCAAACTACAGATATTCCACGCCATTTCTTTTCCAATGAAAGCTGTTTTTCACATTTACTGTATATCTCATGCAAACACTGCACGGTGCAGTTAAGTGAAAGTCAATTTTTTGAAAATTCGTGCCTCATTGACATATATTATATAAGAGTGGACCGGCAAGCAAATGTTTAATTTACATTTACCAAAAATGATAAATGAAAGTATACATTGATGCTGATAAGGAAAACAAATTAATTTCTCTTTATATCTTGATCTGTATGAACATAATGCAAACTCTAGATTTAAGGTCTTGTTGGTAAGGTATGTCTTTTTGCTGAAAAGATTTGCAATAGGGTTGATGTTCCAGGAGGGATAAGCCAAATGGCAAATGATTTAGGTAAACTAGAAAAACGATCAGAGATGTGGCAACTGACAAAATCTGATGACTTAAAGGTAGGCAGACCATGTAATCGAGCAGCAGGAAATGCTATCAGAATGCTTGGTTGTATAGGGAGAGGTATTAGCAGTAGAAAAAGGGAAGTGCTCATGCCATTGTACAGAACACTGGTGAGACCTCACTTGGAGTATTGTACGCAGTACTGGAGACCGTATCTCGAGAAGGATATTGATACTAGAGAGAGTTCAGAGAAGGGCTACTAAACTGGTTCATGGATTGCAGGATAAAACTTACCAGGAAAGGTTAAAGGATCTTAACATGTATAGCTTGGAGGACAGACAACTCAAGGATATGATAGAAACATTTAAAAACATAAAGGGAATCAACACAGTAAAGGAGGAGACTATATTTAAAAGAAGAAAAACTACCACAACAAGAGGACTTAGTCTTAAATTACAGGAGATAAGTTTTAAAAAGAAATAGGGTAATGGATGCATGGAATAGCCTTCCAGCTGAAGTGGTAGAGGTTAACACCGTAAAGGAGTTTAAGAATGCATGGGATAGGCATAAGACTATCCTAAATATAAGATTAGGCTAGGAACTAATGAAAGTATATAGAAAGTTGGGCAGACTAGATGGGCTAAGTGGTTCTTATCTGCCGTCACATTCTATGTTTCTATGTAACTTATTTTGATAATACTTATATTTAAACTTTGTCATCGAAAATTTAAAGTTTGCATAAAAGATTAGACAAACATTCCTTTTGAAATATAGCTTTTTCCTCATTTCTGAATTTCGTGATCATTTTTATATCAATGTTAGTGCTGTTTTTTTGAATGGTTACCTCATAGAACTTGCTTAGAGACGCTTCCTGTTCTTTATAATCCCATTGATACATATTATGATCTCAGACATTGGTTGAGTCTAATGAAAAATACAGCTGCAATGGCTTATAATATACAGAACTTCTGTCGTGTCTATTTCTTTCTTACTTTTTAACAAAAGAAAAGAGTGAATTTATATGTAATCTAGCCAGCAAACACTCCGTTATGATTTAGCTATGAGGACGATTTGTTACAATGTGTTTAAAATTTTCATTCTAGATTGTTTGCTCAGATGTCAGTGCATTACCCTACAATCTGTTGAAGACTCTAAATTCTTAGACAAGCTAGTTTCTAGTCCCCGTTGAATCTAATCTGGCATTAATATTGTTGATTAGGCATTCATTCAGCATTTTTTTATGCCAGAGAGTTTTTTCTTTTATTGAAAGCAATTCAATAAAGCTAAATTACCTCTTAATAATATTTTTTTTTGCTTAGAACCAACCATATATCTAGCAATGAGGCTTTATGTTAAATGACAATATGTGTAACAAAAATTATATATTATACTAACTTTTTGGAAAACTTTTTTTTTTTTTTTTGTCACACTAATTACCCTGCTTGCGATTTTTGGCACTGACTGTTTTTTATGCAATTAAACCACAAATCACATCCATTTTGTTGCCAAGAAAAAGAGAGGGTGGATTTAAAATGGTGAACCATGTTGAAAAGGAATATAATGATATTAGGAGGTCCTGGAGACAGCAGAATAAATTATAAGGCCAGAGGCCTCATGAACTCCAAGATGGCATCATACTTTCTAATTCACTGCTCTGTATTATATGATAATAAATATATATTTTTGTATTACATGTTTTTAGAATTAGTGTTACAGCTAGGTTTAGGCTTAGAGCTGGAACTAGGGTCATGGCTAAGCTAAATTCAATATAAGGCTTCAAGATAGGGCAAGGGTAAGAGTTTCTCTCGTCTTATGGCAGGACAAGGACATACATAAAAGAGCTGCAGAGAAAGAGGGGATTGTACTGTTTCAGTTTCTGTCTCCTCAGCTCCTTGTTTGCTTATCGTATCACACCTACTAACCCGGAGTTAGATGGGACATGTATATCCCACTATTACCTTGGATTTAGATGCCTTGGCACTTCACTGGGCCAATCAAACCGTGTCTCATAGTGGATAATGGATGGATGTAAACAGCCACCATGCAATATAATATATGAAACCATAATCTGGTCAAAGAATGGTGTTGTTTAGTAAGTTAGGTTAGGGTGAGTGTACGTATGAATATAGGTATGCATTTCTATTTAGTATATTTGCTTAGTAAGCTAGTGTAATTGTGTTAATTGTCAAGGTACGTAAATGTAAGAGTGTATTTGTATGGATAGACAGAATATGCTAATTTCTAGTCAGACCACAATAAAAGAGCCTGTAACCCACAATTCAAAAAAAAAAAAAAAAATAACTTTTGTTTTAAACAGATATGTGATAAATGAAATATTGCCAGTTCCATAAACATTTTTTTAATATGCTAAGACAATATATTCTGGCACAATGCACCTCTTGATATGGGGCTCTAGATCCAGCTTTAACTAATAGCTCAATTTAATTTATTTATCAGTGTTGCAAAGAAAAAAACCTCGCCGAGGATCCTGGAGGAGCCTGCTTGCCAGCCTCATGCTTCAGGAATATGGGCCCTGCAATATACCTTGCCAATGCACTTTAAAAGGCTCCGTTCAGGTAATTTATGTACTTTTGTACACCAGAAGGAGAGACTGACCGTTAGCCCTGATTCCCAGGAACTGCTTTGGGCACAGGAGCATGTGCATGGTCAGTCAAAAGTATGACTTTCATGGAAATCCCGAACCCCTGAACCGATCTGGGTGATTTCTGGATATGTTGGAACCCCAGATTGGGGCTATCAGGGGATGTGACTTTTGTGGGGTTTCCGTGTGCTTTGGGGATACTTTTGGTTTATTGTTAAAATGTATGTTTTCTGTGCCTGGAGATAATAGAGTTTAGTACAGTTCCTGACTCAATTATCTCTCAGGCACAGGGGAGAGATTACCGTGTTTTGTGTTGGAGTGTCCTGGACCCGAGAGCCACATGTAATTATGTGTATGTTTTACTGTAGTCTGCTCTCAGGTCCAGAGAGGAATGCCCCTGGAATATGTATCCGGAAACCCCTTGCATGGGAAGTTGCAAATAAGGCTGCATGTGGCTCCCATTAAACCAGTTCATCTTCACCCTCAACATAGAGCCTCATCTCATGTGTGGAACGGACAGCTATATTCACTCTGGGGATTGCTATACTCCCTTGGATTACAATACTTGCTCTTGTAAGAGCATCCTGCTTTACTCTGGACTAGGAGAGGTCTACCCACTGAAAGCTGGATCCTGGTCTTGGGTCCAGGGTGGGTGGAGGACAGCAAGACCCCAACCAAGCTGTAACACTGGCTTTGGGGTTTATGGTGGTTATGGTGTTCTAGTGCGGTACTTATGGTGCTCGCAAATACTAGGAAACAGCGATTGGCAGAGACACCCAGGCAGTCCGTCACAATCAGCTCCCTAGAATTGCATATTTCAGTAGGAGTGACTGCTTTAACTTGGCTGATTTTATTCAAATTGCTATTTATATTGCTGCATTTTTAAGACAGGAGATCTGTGTGCACTGTAAACTATGCAAGAAGCGTAGGTAGTATTTATAGTGCCTGAAGTGCCTGTTTAATCATGAACTCTATTCACCCCATGCTTTATTTTTGTGCTAATAGTCATATTCTAACCTACAATAAATAATGAGGATAGAAGCTATGGTTAAAAGAGTCTTCACTGTCAGTGTATCCTTTTTCATTAATCAACTTGCATATTGCATGGCAGAATGGACAAGATCTGAATCAGATCAAGTCATAGATAGTTTGTTTTGAGAATTTTATAACTATTTATAAGACATGGTACGACTGATATGCAAGTGTTACTAAGCAGTTCCAAAAGAGTGCCATTGCTTAGGTTCTTTAAAAAGTGGCATTTTTTTATAATGTTCTATGGTTTCCAAAAATTAGGAAATTTCGATGGTTGAAACAAAACTTAATATATCTGAATGCATTTTCGGATTTTCATTTTGCAAATAAGGTCTCTTGTGCAATGCCAAAGTGGCAAAACATTAAATATTTCAAGAAACATTTTCTTTTGGGTTTCAGTCCAAAATGTGGAAGAGGGCAGTGATGTGATGAGTTTAAATAGTATTCTAAGCATAAATAAATAAATAAATATATATTTGTAGAAAAGCACTTTCCTTTCCAATAAATCAGTAGATTCTTCCTTTCAAATTCCACTTGTGTTAAACGAAATTCTCAAAATCACATCTGTGCTCAATCAACGTTTTGTCTAATTTGGGTCTTTTCCAAGATCTTGAAAAAGGAGTGCTCCCTTGTTTCCATCTCTCCCTCTTTCTTGCCCTCTCTCCCTTTCTCCATATTTTTCCATGTATAAGACTATGCTTTTTTCTACATTTTTTTTGTCTAAAATTGGGGGTCATCTTACACACGGAATGTCACTGCAGGGGAACACTTGTGCGTGGGGCCTGACAGCCAACCAAGCTAGTTGCATGTGACTGAAGATCCTTCAAAAATCCAACTATTTAGCTAAATACTTATGTGCAATCTGTGTACAATACATGGCTACTTGCTGGCTGAACACTTGGGTTTGCAACTGCCAGGTTCCTGCGGGCAAAGGCTGTGTTGTACACCTCTGCGACCTGCTGACATACTTGAAGCAGAGGAGGTGTTTTCTGTGAATTTTATAGATTGTGTACTCGGGTCTGGGAGATCTTGCGCAACCGCATGCTTCCTCGCATCATTCTGGATCATGCCAAGCCTCATGGCTCCGGACTACAGATAGACACCTGTGTAGGGTACCACGGGCAGAGGACTTCATTGCTACCAACAGCAGGACAGAGGTCTAGGGAACCAGTGTCCAGACGTGTCCAGACCTCAGTGAGCAGTCTACTGCAGTGTACGGGGCCCGGGGAGGGGGGGGGGGATCCTGACGTCAGTGCTATAGATCTTTAAAATATATATTTCTTAATTTTGGGCTCATAAAATAGGGCTTGTCTTATACATGGAAAAATACAGTACAATGTGTGTATATATACACACATTGCTGTTTTTTTAAATTGGAATCAATGTTCTTATATTCTTTTACCCCACATTATTTTTAGCCCGTTGTGGGTTTTTATGGTTTTATTTGTTATGCAAAGTAAACAGTCATATAAAAGAGACTAGTCCTAAATAAACAGTATTTTCCTTTTCTGGTCTAAGCTCAGACTTAACTTGGTTAAATAAACTGCTTCTGGTAAATCCCAGGGCAGTCACAAGGTCATTGCGAAAACATTACAGTTCTTTACTGATTGACAGCATAATCCATATAGATTTCTGTTATTCCATGTGAAAGGGACATACATAAAATTTAAAAAAATAAAGCACATAAGTGGTATTACAGCTTTCTGGACCCTCAAGCAAAATGTGACCCTTGTTCAACTGAAGTCCACATTAGAGCATACAGTAGATCTGACCAATATAAGACACTTATTTCCCAGTATGCATGTTAGTCTTATCTCTCTATTTCTTACTGGAAGGGTCATAAGTTTGCTAGTATACTTAAGATCTGCTGCAGACCTTTTTGTGACCCACGTTGTGCTCTGACCCAAGAGTGACTGTATTTATTACAATCACAGTTACTGATAAGCCCTTCCTTCTGTCAGTTAATGATTTCAGTAGCTACATAAATCAAGCTAAACAAATGCAGAACTTTATCAAATTTTGAAATGTACAAATGTACTGTAGATTAATGAAAATATTTCTTCATCCTATTCCATCCATAATTAGTATTACCTATATTTACTACTAATGTATACATGAAGGTAAAGGTAAAATAATGAACATCTTTATATGATCACATTTATTTTAATGAACCCAAGTAATGCTTGAGTTGATGGAATGTAAATTTGATTTAAATAGCCGTGTTACTCGTTCCTATGTCTTATGATTATAAAATAACCTTATTGAGTCATTGATGGGCCTTCATGCTCTACAAAACTAAAACCATCTGTTTCCATGATGATGAAATGCAAGCCCAATTAACAGAGTATAAAAGAAAATGTGTAGGTGCTGTTTATATATATGTACATATAGCTTTTTCTTAAAGGCATTGACAAGTGAAAATTTTGAAAGAATAAAAGTCGTAATAAAAATACTAAAATTGGAATTCCTAACCTGAAATAATACTGATTTGTTAGAGTTTTAGAGACATTGGCATATCATTCATGTTTTAATCAATTTAAGTTTATCATTTTATATTATTCATCATTAGCTAGAAATGTGTCTTATTAGGTTTTAAATTTAAATAGATTATTTGAATTGTATTTAGTAGGTTTATATAAATTGTTGCTAAACTCATAATATGGTAATAATAACTGGCTAATTTGTGTACTTACTTGTTATTCAGATATGTTCGAATAATTTCTCTGTATTAGTTAAACAAGTAAGAATAAACAAGTAAGGAATAATATAACATGTGAGCATCTTACAAGGAGGTATAGGTTTAGATTTTGCTGGTTTTTAAGTATGCTCGGAGGCAGGGTTCAAAATTTCAAGTCCTGCAATACTAGCGAGGCATAAAAGTTACTCGCAGCTGCAGGGTCCATGGCACACTTACCAGGGTTAAATTTCCAGTCACCAGCCCTGAATTGTTTTCTTGGATATAGCTGGTGGGCGAATGGAATTTTTGAACCACGAAATATAGAAGCTTATTATTATACATCAACCATTGACAGTGGAAAAACTTGACGTAAACTTTTTGAGAGCTGAACATATGACACTGAACTGCTCTACCTGGAACCATTGACTAATCCCATCAGGGGATACTAGAAAGTCACATTTGACATTTAACTGCCATACCTGGAACCCTAGCAACTGAGCTATTACTTTAAGGGGAAT
This sequence comes from Pelobates cultripes, assembly GCA_933207985.1. NCBI lineage: Eukaryota > Metazoa > Chordata > Amphibia > Anura > Pelobatidae > Pelobates > Pelobates cultripes. Next base: position 93,836,679 of record OW240912.1, on the reverse strand, counting down.
TACAAAGGTTAAAGGTTATATGAACAAGTATCTGGTTTTCTTTATTTTCTTTATTACAGCGGTACCTTGGTTTACAAACATAATTTTCGGTTTACAAATGAAAATCTATTGAAAATAATGCCTCGGTTTACAATTTTTTTCCCCGCAAAATGCTGGAGTCTGTCGGAAGCACGTGGTGTCGAGTGTGGAGGTTTTGAAGCGTTTTTTGCATCACGTTTTGGAGCCATTCTGGATATTTTTGGCAGCGGTTTTGGGACTTTTTGGAACTTTTTTAGTGCATTTCTCAAGCTGTGGAAAGGTAGGGAGCTGAGCTTCATCATTTGCATGCCTTTTACTGTGGGTTGGTTTCCATGCCAGTTCATTTTGACTTTTTTCTGACCTCCGGAATGGATGAATTGATTTTCAATGCATTCCTATGGGAAACCACATTTAGGTTTACAAATTTTTAGCAATACAAAACGTCCCGGAGAACGCATTAAATATGAAAACCGAGGTACCACTGTATGTCTTTCTAAGGCTGGTGAGATCCCGGCATGGTTGATTCCGCCCTTCATCCTTCCGAGGTAGATAGAATGAGTACAATTAAATTGGTTAATAGTAACATCCCCTGGATGCTGGACAAAGTAACATCCACAGGCTGTACTTGGAAACCAGAGTAATCTTAATGTACCTTTCCTGGTTAAATACTTTGTTAGTATTACTACATTTATCTATGGTGTTTTACATTGACTAGTAATGGTATTATCATAAGTAAACTGATAATACAATCAAATAATACATTGTAGCATTATAAAAGAAATAATAAAATATACACAATCCTTGAAACAGGTGGAATGAAAATTGGTCATTACTTGGGCACAAGAAGTAGGACATAATTAGATGATGAAAATAAGTCACATGCACCGACATATAGGACTGATACATATATATTTTTTTTATTGAGGCTCAAGGAAATATTTTATGCTGACTGTATGTGAGTTGAAACAGCAAAAAGTACAAGAAAGAGGTATACGCTAAGAGTTATGGAGGTAAAGAAGGAAGGGGACATGAGGTTACTCAAACAAACTGTGAATTCACTGTATGTATAGAATTATGTGCACCTTCAAATAACTTCAGTTTGCTGCAATATGTAAAGCTAATCTTATATTCTGGCATGTGCATGTAATGACGTAAGGAGTCCTTACATTATTTGCCATTACCAATAACCTAATGAATGCAAGGAGATATTCCAAGTCAAAACTATGAACTTGTTTTAGTATTGACCAAGTTACCACCCCATTGAACCTACCCATGAAAATACATAGTTTTGATTAATTTTGTATGAGAAAAGCTTGAACGTGATTGCTCTCATGCAACTTTTGTTCATTCAAATTTGGGAGAATTTTCTTTTAAAAACAATATAAAATGCTGTGATTTTAAAATAATAAAATATTCATGGATTAATTATTAAGCCTTTAAGACTAATTAATATATTTGGTACATTAAAATTAACCATGCAGCATTTACACTTTAACTAATTCTGATTATTTAAACAATGTTTAAACATAGCACACAGTAGGCGTTCTGATGTTTTTTTTTATATATATTTAATATCTGACCTGTAATATAGTTTTTCTTGGCTTGGGTTGATCAAAATGCCTTCACTCTAAATATTTAAAAGTTATACATCTGTGCACACTTCAATTATATGTGCGTCTCCTATAATCATGTCCTAATGCAGTTTAGGAAATAGCTGGTGATTTAGAAAATGTTATTGTTTTAAAGGGTTATTGTTGCAATCTGCATTCTGAGGGTAGAATAACTGGGCAAGAGCACACTATGCACTTCACTGCTCCCTACTTAACAGAAGAAGTGGTGAGGGAACACGTTTGTTGTACCACAAACAAAGGAATACATTAAAGGTAGATTACATCACCAACACCCCCACTTGCTCTCACATGTGTTATTCACTATAAATATCTCAATAAGATTTAGATCCCACACTAATAACTTAAGAACATTTCTAATTTAAATTTTGTTGCCGTCTTTGTCATGATATCCACTATGATCCCGTCAGTTGGGCAGTAATCAAGGACCATCATGCCTTCCATCGGATGGAAGGATATTTGATATCAATAAGTCTGCGTATTTTCCTTGAAAGAGCTATTGCTTCTTGATTGTCCCCCAAAACTTGTACTTGTTCGAATTGACATTGATTTTCATTTTCCCTGAGTAACTGCATTAGATACAAACTTTCTTGTGTAGTCTCAGCTAAAGCCATGCATTCAGCTCACTTGAGGACTACACTACTGTAGACTGTTCCTTAGATTTATAGGCAATCAGTGCACTCTTCCCTGATTAAAGCAGGAGCCAGTCATGCTGCTTCTATCATTCACATCAGAGTCCCAGTCAGCATCACTGTATATTTCCAGCTTCACATCTTGGTTACAATTCTTGTAGAATATACCATAGCCAACGTTCTTCTTCACCCTACTGTGGCCATCCTGCAAACTAACATTACAGCCAATAGCTTTGCATGCTACTTTTCCAACAAGATTAAACATCTAAGGAAAGAATTCTCCCCACCTTGCCGTTCTCTTTCTCAACCACGTGTAGATCATGCCTTTCCTACCCTTCAGACTTTCTCCCCAACCATTGAACAAGAGGTGGTTACGCTTCTCATTTCCTCGCGCCCCACCACTTGCCTGCTCAATCCTGTCCTATCTCACCTTAACAGATCTCTCTCCCCTTGTCTTGTGCCTTCCTTAACACACATCTTCAACTGCTCTCTTTTGGCGTTGTCCCTGCTGACCTTAAACATGCCACTGTAGTACCTATCCTGAAAAAAAAAGTCTCTTGACCCGTCCTCTGCCTTACTATCATCCCATATCCCTGCTCCCTTTTTCGTCAAAGCTTCTGGAAGACTCACTTCCTCAATTCCAACTCTCTCATTGACCCTCTTCAATCTGGCTTCCTCTCCACTCTACCGAGACTGCTCTTATCAACCACCTAATCGCAGCTAAACCCAAAGGCCACTACTCCATACTAATTCTTCTTGACCTCCCTGCTGCCTTTGACACCGTTGATCATGCTCTCCTTCTTCAAACTCTTCAATCACTCAGTCTCTGTGACTCTGTCCTCTCATAGTTTTCCTCTTATCTCTCCAAGAAGTGGTGAGGGAACATATTTGTTGTACCACAAACAAAGGAATACATTAAAGGTAGATTACATCCCCAACACCCCCACTTGCTCTCACATGTCTCCTTTTCTTATGATACCTCCTCCCCTCGTCCTGTCTCGGTTCCTGTCTCAGTTCCTTAAGGCTCTGTCCTTGGTCCCCTTCTATTTTCTCTTTAAACTGCCTCTCTTGGCAAACGTATTACCTCTTTTGGATTCCACTACCACCTGTACGCTGATGACACCCAGATATATCTCTCCTTCCCGGACCTCTCCCCTGCTGTCCTGCTTGCCTTTCTTCAATCTCTGACTGGATGTCCTCCCACTTTCTGAAACTCAATCTCTCTAAAACTGAGCTCCTTGTCTTTCGTCTTCCTAATACTGATCCTCCTTTTTTGCTCTCCCTTCAACTTAGTGGTATCCACATAAGTCCATTCTTGCAAGCGCGCTGTCTTGGCGTCATACTTGATTCTGGCCTCACCTTTGAGCCTCACATCTATCTTAAAAACATAGCCTGCATCCACCCCTTTCTTAAGCAAAATGCTTCCAAGGAGCTTGTCCATGCTCTAGTTGTAACTCTCTCCTAATTGTTCTTGCCAAAAGCCGTATTGCCCCACTACAGTCTGCAATGAATGCTGCCTCAAGACTGATTTTCCTCTCTAGTCGGTTCTCGCACACCTCACCCCTCTGTCAGTCCTTATATTGGCTTCCTGTATATTATAGAAGTCAATTCAAAGTGCTAACCGATACCTATAAAGTACTGAACACTTCTAGCCCCTCTTATATCACTTCACAGATCCATAGGTATGCCCTTTCTCGGTCTCTCTGCTCTGCCCATGATCTTCTCCTGTCCGTTGCTTGCACCCGTATGGACAACTCACGTTTGCAGGACTTCTTGCGGACGGCTCACTTCCTATGGAATAGCCTGCCTACCGCCATCAGACTCTCCCCTAGTCTTTCATCTTTTAAGAAGTGCTTTAAAACCCATCTCTTTAGGAAAGCTTATGGTCTCCCAGACTAAACTCTACCTTACATACCTGTCTCTTGCTCTCTCCTAAGGGGCAAACTCTATTCTGTCCTCCAGCTCTGCTTCACTTCCACCTTATTTGATTGCTATTTCCTGTCTTAATGTGTTTTATACCCCACCTCGTTTGAGCAGGGTCATCTTCAACCTATCGTTCCTGTAAGTTTTCTTGTAATTGTCCTATTTAAAGTTAAATCCCCCTCTCATAATATTGTAAAGCTACGGAGTCTGTTGACACTATATACAGTCAGGTCCATAAATATTGGGACATCGACACAATTCTAATCTTTGTGGCTCTATACACCACCACAATGGATTTGAAATTAAATGAACAAGATATGCTTTAACTGCAGACTTTCATCTTTAATTTGAGGGTATTTACATCCAAATCAGGTGAACGGTGTAGGAATTACAACAGTTTGTATATGTGCCTCCCACTTTTTAAGGGACCAAAAGTAATGGGACAGATTAACAGTCATAAATCAAACTTTCACTTTGTAATACATGGTTGCAAATCCTTTGCAGTCAATTACAGCCTGAAGTCTGGAATGCATAGACATCACCAGATGCTGGGTTTCATCCCTGGTGATGCTCTGCCAGGCCTCTATGCAACTGTCTTCAGTTCCTGCTTGTTCTTGGGGAATTTTCCCTTCAGTATTGTCTTCATCAAGTAAAATGCATGCTCAATCGGATTCAGGTCAGGTGATTGACTTGGCCATTGCATAACATTCCACTTCTTTCCCTTAAAAAACTCTTTGGTTGCTTTTGCAGTATGCTTCGGGTCATTGTTCATCTGCACTGTGAAGCACCGTCCAATGAGTTCTGAAGCATTTGGTTGAATATGAGCAGATAATATTGCCCGAAACACTTCAGAATTCATCCTGCTGCTTTTGTCAGCAGTCACATCATCAATAAATACAAGAGAACCAGTTCCATTGGCAGCCATACATGCCCACACCATGACATTACCACAACCATGCTTCACTGATAAGGTGGTATGCTTTGGATCATGAGCAGCTCCTTTCCTTCTCCATACTCTTCTCTTTCCATCACTCTGGTACAAGTTGATTTTGGTCTCATCTGTCCATAGGATGTTGTTCCAGAACTGTGAAGGCTTTTTTAGATGTTGTTTGGCAAACTCTAATCTGGCCTTCCTGTTTTTGAGGCTCACCAATGGTTTACATCTTGTGGTAAACACTCTGTATTCACTCTGGGGAAGTCTTCACTTGATTGTTGACTTTGACACACATACACCTACCTCCCGGAGAGTGTTCTTGATCTGGCCAACTGTTGTGAAGGGTGTTTTCTTCACCAGGGAAATAATTCTTTGGTCATCCACCGCAGTTGTTTTCCGTGGTCTTCGGGGTCTTTTGGTGTTGCTGAGCTCACCGGTGCATTCTTTCTTTTTAAGGATGTTCCAAACAGTTGATTTGGCCACACCTAATGTTTTTTCTATCTCTCTGATGGGTTTGTTTTGATTTTTCAGCCTAATGATGGCTTGCTTCACAGATAGTGACAGCTCTTTGGATCTCATATTGAGAGTTGACAGCAACAGATTCCAAATGCAAATAGCACACTTGAAATTAACTCTGGACCTTTTATCTGCTCCTTGTAAATGGGATAATGAGGGAATAACACACACCTGGCCATGGAACAGCTGAGCAGCCAATTGTCCCATTACTTTTGGCCCTTGAAAAGTGTGAGGCACATATACAAACTGTTGTAATTCCTACACCGTTCACCTGATTTGGATGTAAATACCCTCAAATTAAAGCTGAAAGTCTGCAGTTAAAGCACATCTTGTTCATTTCATTTCAAATCCATTGTGGTCGTGTCGATGTCCCAATATTTATGGACCTGACTGTAAATGGCAATAATAATAATAACAATAAGGTGGATGTGTTATTTTCTTTCTGTGAATCCATTCATCTCTTATAACATTAAGCCAGGACTGTGAAATCGGTATATAGCACCTTCAAAGGTTTGTGTTATGTCAAACACCCTGTAACAATACTCAAAGTTCGTTTATGCATGGTCATTACTTTTGAATTTGATACCTAGTCTCTCTAGTACTGGGGCACTTTACTATCTATTTTAGGGTAATGTTTGACGATGCACCTTGGTTTGACGATTCTCCTCACTTTTGGAAGTTGGATCTCTACTGAAAACTCTACCTCAGCATTACTTGTTTTCGGTAAGGTGTATTACTCTTTCTGTGGTAATCTTCTTCATCACGCAGTAGATTAGTTTGAACTTTTCAACAGCTTTCTTTGTGATAAATATCACAAGCCTGTGTTGGAGAACATTTATGGTGTCAGGACAGTACACCAGATAAGGACTGCTCTTGTTATGGTTTTGCAAACAGAAATTTCTCACACTTTGAATCTAACTTCTTCCTTCCATATTTATATGTAAAACATTCTGACCCAAAAATATTTTTTGAAAGGTTAGGTCTTATCTTATACTATATAATATGAAGTTTCCTTAAGTTGTTTTTTAAAGCACCTGTTTTGGATCGGAGTAGCAGTTATTACAGCAGATATCTTGCTATATTAAATAGTGGTCTGTGATTTATCTCAGCAGTTTCATTTTGATAAAGTGAGTAATGTGCTGAGGTCTCGTGACTAATATTTTGTCTGCTTAATAGTGACCTAAAACTCTCAGCCATGAACTCAATGCTAGATTTTATGTTTCCATACGGGGCTGTGTCATTAATGAATTCATTCAGTAATTTTCTGGATCTTCAAAATGTCTCAATTGTGCATTAAATGCTACAAAAGAGACTTTTCCATCACCTTAACATCAACAAAAAAGGTGCCCTATTCCTTTAAATCTTAAAATAGTGAATAGTTCACTCATATATAAAGTGCTATAAACGTATTTAATAAAGTAACACACATGCTGTGTAAAAAAGTGCAAAAATACTTTAGTGCACTTTTCATGTAAAGTGAATCACACTTTACTCACTTACACAGGGCATCCAGTAGTAACACACACACACAATGGGTATGTACATAAAAGAGAAAAGAAAAAAAAACATATAGAGTAGTACTGTTACATATAATATTATATATGTGCAAATGTAATGCCACTCGCAAGCCAGGAGCAGGTAAGTTTTCTTAGACTGAAAGCCCTTATCTCCACCTCCACTGTGGTGTGAGAGTAAATTAATGGACCGAAGGAACGAATAAAAGGAGCAGCCGAAATCTCCAATATTCTATACATGCAGAAACAATTAAAAACACTGCTGTAAAAAATGGACTTTTCCATCTACAAATAGGCTAAATTATTTCAGGATCATTGCAATTGGTAATCCTTCAATTAGAGTATCTAAAATTTTTAATTTCACAAATATTTTTTATAAAGGATTAACACATAAAGTGAAAAATAACAATTGTGTAAATAATATTAAAGTTTGTATGCAAAGCAATCGATACACCAAATGTGCTATCTATGCATCCCTTGCTTCAAATAAATGGTTGTATTAGTGCTTTTTAGTGAAAAAGTGTTCTGTAGTGAAGGGTTAACCTCTTAATGGGAATTGACACATGGGTACATTGCAAACTCTGGTCTTGAAGGATCAGTTACGTATTTATACAGCAATGTGTTTTGGTTACTGCTACTTGAAAATAAAAAACTGTTCTTAAAGGACTGTTTTTGCACTAGACATTTAGAGTCCCTACTAGCATCTCTCAGCATGCAATCATTCTCAGAGTGATTGACTTTAAAGGAAACTTGCAGCAGATGCAGAGAGAATGAGTATGCTTTGTATTTTCAGTTGTTTAAAAGTCTTTTTCCCATAAGAAATGTTAGAGTACTTGGATATTGACCTATATGTCCTTTAGAAACAATGCATAATACGAGGGCATACATTCAGGAATGTCTCTTATTGTAAATGGAGTCCTGGCCAAGACTGTCAGAGCTATTTACTAAAATGAAAATTCAAAGTGAATTTCAAATTTAGGGTCACAATAGCCAAAATGGAAAGATTCTTGAAGTGAGCTATGCTTTCAGTTTGGGTACTCTGGCCTTCAATTAGAAATTTACATTCAATCCTGGCTTTTGTAAATAAATAGCTGCTTAGTCAATAGTTTATTTTATATAGTGTTATACCTCTTTCTTTTATGCTATAGAATAAGTTTTATACCTCCTCCATATCCCCACTCACCATTCTCTGACATGCTCCTATCACATGTGCTCTCAGCCCCACCTCGCACCAATTGCTTTGACTTTTCCCATCATTCTTATGGCTTTCTAACCCTTTCTGTGTCTCCCCTACTTCCAATATGTCTCCAGCAACTGCCACATATGTCTTTTCCCAACCCATGACTTTTGTCTATCACGTGCCCATATCTGCCACATCTCTCCTACACTGTTGTCCTTCTTACCATTAACAGCCCCCTTGTGTTCTTGCTGCCAAGATATGTTTTTATATCCTTCCTCCCCCTCGTGAATGGCTTAGCTACAGCAGTAAGCATAATGGAACAGGTATCCTTTGCCCTTTTTGGACTCCCTTTTGCTGTTATCAAGGTAACAACTCTTGCTTTACTGCTGTGTTCCACCCCACATTTGTCCATAATAAATAAAATGTTTGCTTTCTGTTTGTGAAATAAAAAGATTATAATTAAACTGTTAATAATATTTTCTGTATCTTCAATCAGGGTTATTTGATTTGCCTTGAAATGAAATGGCATTTCACGCACATGACTTAAATATAAAATATACAATAAATGCAACACATTTGTTCAGAAGTTTAAAAATCACAACATGTTATAACATGGTTTACAACATCTGTCAAGTGATAAAACCTCCTTCAGTGGAATGTGAAGCCCATAAAGTTTCTTTGAAAACTTTATGTCAAATAATAAGATGGCCATATTTAGCTGTCACCACATTCCAGGTACAAAACTGTTTAAGGCAGACACATAATATCTTTCATATGCAATCCTGCTTGGGATATAAGCATTGCATGTTGGTAGGAAGTTAAAAGAGCTACATGAATGTGATTTTCTTTTTTAACTTACAAAAAACCATAATATAAATCACATGTTTATAAAGCTGCACAAGCACACACAAATGTCTATAATAAAATGTAAGATGGTGCTTTTGAAAAGATACTGATCTGAGACACTTTCCCTTTAAATTATATCTTAAGATGTTATACCTTTAACGTTATATATGTTGTGTGCTGCTGTCCTCTAGTTTCCCCTGTGTGTAACACACAATAATACTCATTATATTGATAAAATGAGTTAGCGCACAATTTTAAAACACTCTCAAATTAGAGAATAAAAGTAGAAAATAATATATATGACTCCTTCACCACGGTAATGCAACTTTCAAAGAGCTTATAATCATGCAAAGAAAATATACTTTTCCTTATTACATATAAACTGCTTTTAGCACAAAAAGTCCAAGAACAGACAGTCCAGATCTCAATCACCCTTTTTTTTTTTTTTCCAGCACTGCAGGGGTTAAACTTGGATCTGGGGAAATAAAAAGCTTAAATGGTGTGATAACATTAGGTGAAGAGCCGCCACCATGTACACCCTACGTGGAGCTCTCACCTTATTGATTTATATGCTTGCATCAATTGTGTACCTTATCCCACAATATAGGCAACAAATCTTCTGAGATTATTCAGTTTTTCATGCTTTATTTTTGTTTAAATTGATCATAAAAATGAAAATAAATAGTACATATAAAAAGTATACAGCTAGTCTAGCTGTGTCAAACCAGCTCACTGTTGGCGGGGTAGTTTTGATTCCTTTTGCAGGTCCACCGTCCACCGATGTTGCCGCTTGATTCTCCTCTCCCCTGAATGCTGGCTACGTGATATCGGCACCACGTGACTTACACGTTTTGCCCTGGGCTTTCTCAAAGTCTGTGGATGCTGAGTGCCGATCTCAGTTAAATGCAGTGTTGTAACTATCCTTGATTACAAATATCCTCCAGGTTCTTCTTATTCAACTTAACCCATTATTTGAAACATAAGCGCTATTGAATCTGTTGGCGCTATATAAATGGCAATAATAATAATAATAATAATATACAATCAATTGAATGCTATCTTTACAACGTTATTTTGACAATGTCCATATTGCTTAAAAGACATATCCAGCTTATGGACATGTGTAGTTACATGTTAGCAACATTACTTTTTAAATATATCCATTTCACTTAGAGGACATATAAAGCTTATAGGCATGTATAATTGTGTCACATCTTAACTGCATTTTGGAGATATTCATTAAGAAACATAAAACCTTTAAGCTTGTCTAGGTAATTGTTTCTGTAATTCTTATAGAGCAACAATTGTTAAATTGGGATTTTAAAGAGATACAATTCCCAAGGAAAATTATAAGTATTTCCTTAAAGTATTTCAAGGGATGCATGTTCATATATGTGGATATATACACACATGGATTCTTTAATGTATAAAAAATAATAACATTTTCAAAATTTTCTGATTTTTGAATTTTAAATTTCTCTAAAGGCTTTTCACAAGAGAAGTTGCCATACATCATCTTTGGAGATCTTTTTTTCTTCTTTCTCTTTTATTTCTCTGTGTCCTCTCATTATTCTAGAGAAGATGACCTCAGTTTAATTCTATTATTTATAGGACTCTATACTATAACTTTAAGGTATACTCCTCATAAATAAAAAATAACAAATGTTGTACAGAACATATGAAGATTTGGAATAAAAATATGAAGTAAAAATATATTAAAAAAATATACAATATAAAAATGTGTAAAAATGCATATTTTGAGGGTATAAAAAATTGAGTGTCTGGGAATATATAAGATCCGGAATTTAATGGGAATTTGTTATAAACAATGTATGAGTTCAAAATCTATATTCAAACCATATGGTGTTAAAACACCCAGTTTAAATATCCATTGCATTTCCCTAATAGCCAACTTCTTTGTGTAGTCTCCTCCTCTTATATCCTTTTTCACTTGTTCAATTCCACAAAAGTATAGTTGGCTTGGGTCCATCCCATGTTTCAATTTGAAATGTGCCGAAACACTATGGCCTTCAAATCCTCTTGTTATATTGTATATGTATTCCTATAATCGTTTCTTCAACAGTCTCTCGGTTCGTCTAATATATTGTAATCCACATGTACAATATATTAAGTAGATCACCCCTTTGGTATTGAACATGATTATATTCTTTATCTTAAACTCTTCTCCTGTATGGTATGATTTAAAGTTTGTACATTTTCTGTTGGTTCTTGCACTCATCCAGCATGCATTACATGTTCCGCAATTGTAGAAACCATTTTGTAAATTAAAGGGGTTCTCCATAGGCTTTATGCTCCATAGGCCTTATGCTCTTGTCCGATAGTTGGCTCGGGTCTAACATGGATTTTCAAATTTGATGCTCCTCTAAACACTATCTTGGGTTTTTCTGGTAAGATGTTATGGACTACTTCATGCAGCATACACATCAGCCCGCTGAGCCAGGAGCCCCCCTCCCAGACATCCATTGCGGTGGTGGTGGCCGCAGCGCAAAGGCGCTTAAAGTCCTCGCTCCCGCCCCTTCCCCTGTATGTGGAGAGAAGTGGGCAGGAGCAAAACAGGAAATGTGCTGAGAAAAGACGTGATGGGCAACCAGGCACAGGCAACGAACAGCAATGAAGGTAAGGTATGTCTGAGAATGTGTTAAGGCAACAAAGAAATTGTCTGCAGCTTTGACACTCTGAGTGCCTTGGAATTTCTTTGTTGCCTTAACGTGATGGGATTGCTGGTCCTGCTCCGGAGCACCAGTGGCTGCTGGGATAAAGTGCGGTTCTTATAATCACTTTTGAGAATGTTTTTTAGTCTGCTTCAGTCAGTATTAGTGATGTCGCGAACCCGAAATTTTCGGTTCGCGAACGGCGAACGCGAACTTCCGCAAATGTTCGCGAACCGGCGAACCGCCCGAAACGCCATTGACTTCAATGGGGAGGCGAATTTTAAAAACACACAGGGACTCTTTCTGGCCACAATAGGGATGGAAAAGTTGTTTCAAGGGGACTAACACCTGGACTGTGGCATGTCGGAGGGGGATCCATGGCAAAACTCCCATGGAAAATTACACAGTTGATACAGAGTCTGGTTTTAATCCATAAAGGGCAGAAATCACCTAACATTCCTAAATCACAATCAATATGGATTGACACCTGACATATGACATATTGACACCTTTGACATATGGATTGACACCTGTCCTCAGAGCCC
>OW240912.1:93738759-93824171 GCA_933207985.1 Pelobates cultripes | reverse complement strand
CTAGATTGGTTTGCTGGGCCAATGTTGCCTTTAAGACCATATGACAGCCCAGGTATGAAAATGATCAACATCATGGCATACCATTTGCAAATGTAAACAGCCCAGGTTATTCAAAATGGGGTATTTCCAGTCTTTTTTAGTAGCCACTTATATCCTGGCCAAACTTAGTGTACATATTTAGCTTTTGCATTTTTCACACAAAAACCGCACTTTCACCAATGGTATCATAATTATTATAGATTTGACTGCTCTAAAACACTCATTTGTGTTCAACTGTTTCTCATGAGTACAATAGAACCCCCATGTACAGGTTTTATGGGGTTTTGGAAAAATATAGGGTCAAACATAGGGCTCGTAAATTTTATTATTTGGACTTTCTGCCTGGTTTGTCAGGCAGGCCCCCCAGTAAATACTTAATAACATCACATAATTATTAAAGAATAATACGTGAATATACATTTAGAATGAAATTATATATATCATGTTATTGAATACAAGCTCCTGCTTGCTTTTTGATTTTTTTGTTTTTTTGTAAGTGTTCTTGGTCTTTTAAGCACACATGCCTGGTTGTACTATGTTAATATTTATGATATGTACAACTCACGCCCACACTTTCCTACACCCCCTTCCCCACCCCAGAATAAGCCCCAATTTTGTATTTTCTTTGTCAGGGGTTGCTTAGGTGTTTTCCTGACACCTTACTATAGGCCTATGCTTTTTTTGTAAATAATGTCTTATTTCATTTTTCCAAATTTGTTTTTTCACCCTTATTTATGTCTTTATGTAAGACATTTTGTTTTATAAATTATTTTAGGTTTTTTTATGCTTTCTGTCCTTGAAATTTATATTATCTTAAATTTGTAATCTAATATTGCCAATGCGGTGTGTGTTATGTGCTGCATATGGGTTGGTGACACCTCGTTACATATTTTTTTTCTACGTTTGTCTTTTTTGACAGATAAAGTGGCCTCCCTTATGGGTGTTGTGTTCTGGACCTCTTTGCAGTTTTCCTGGTTGTTGAAACAACATAATTGCATTGAAATTGTAATTGGCTAACGTGATAGGACTAAACACACCCAAGAAGAAACGACACCTGTTTAAAAAGGTGAGGGCCTTGAAAATGGATGTGATTTGTATACAAGAGACACTTTAAAAAGAGTGCATCCCAGGCTTGATGGTGAGGCATTTCCCTTTGCAGTTCCACTCTCATTTTAAGTCCAAATCAAGTGATGTATCTATATTGTACAGTAGAAATGTGGAATGCCATACTATTAAACTTGTTGATGATCTAGAGGGTAGGATCTTACTTTGGACTGGAAAAATTTGCAATATTGAATATATAGTAGTCAATGTCTATTTTCCAAATACAGGGCAATTTAAATTAAAAAGGCATTTTGAAAAGAGTTTTGGGTGGATGTAAAGGGAGACTGATTGTATACAGAGATAATAAGTTTGTTTTAGATCCTATATTAGATATAGGAGGTGAGAATTTCCTTTTGTCTGAATGGTGTGAGAATGCAAATTTGTCAGATAGATGTTCTCAATATCTATTTTTAATAGGTTTGTATAACGCGTGGAGAGTGAGTTATGAGAGAGTGAAAGATTACACATATCATTCAATGCAGTATAATATGTACTCACATATCAATAGATTATGGCTGAGAAGACAACTCTGTGGCGATTTAGAGTTCTGACATTTTAAATATTCAGTGGTCAGCTCATGCCCTGGTAGTACTACATGTGTCTAAGTCCCTTTCACTGATTCCAGGCAGGTCATGGAAGCCTACCCTTTCCAATTATTTTAAGGAGAATTTGGATCCAGATCTGGCTGCTGACACAATCTGGAATGCTCATAAAGCAGTGATGAGGGGTCATTTTATTCAACTTGGAAAAAAAAAAGATCTACATTTTCAAAATGATATGATATGATATGAATTAAGCGAATAAGCTTGGCCCTTCCCCTTCATTATTGGCTATGATCAAGGATATCAGGTAAAAAATGTAAACCATCCAGATAGAGCATACAAGCTTGATGTTGGGACGTTTAATACAAACTTTTTGTTCCAAGGGAAATACAGCTTCAGCAATACAGGCTTCTAAACAGAGACAAAAGACCTCTCAATCTAGGAATGAACACATAGTTTATGACAATGGTGAAAAAGTAACACACCCCCTGTCAGGATCGTATCCTGACGGCTATGTTTTATCTTCCTTTTGTTTCTGTTCCTTTAAAAAGAATTTCCAGTTCTCAACCACTAGTGGCCTCCCTGGCCACTAGTCACCTCAGTCCTCACCTGCTTAGGACTAATTACTTGCTTCACCTACATAAGGCTACACTCTGCTCACAACAGGGCCTTTACATTGAAGTTAATGATCTACCTGAAAGACTTCAGTTCCTGGCTCCTGTGAACCTGATCAAAACTTACCTTCTACCCTGCGCCATACCAACCTGCTCCAGATTTATCTTCTACCCTGCTCCATACCAACCTGCTCCAGACTTGCCTTCAAACCTGCTCCACTCTCACGTATGATTTTGACCTCTGCCTCTATTACCAGCCTTCCTGTGTTACAAACCTGCCTCTGTTAACAGCCTTCCTGTGTTACAAACCTGCCTCTGTTAACAGCATTCCTGTGTTACAAACCTGCCTCCGTTATCAGCCTTCTACTGTTACCTCTGTAACCAGCCTTCCATTGATACCAAACTGCCTTTGTTTCAAACCTACCTGGAGATCAGAGACTTTCTTTATTTGGAAGTATCCTTTTTTGTGGCATATTGCCTAAAGTCTGTTTTTCCTCAATTTGCATACTATGACTAAAAGCACAAATAAAGTCTCAAATAACAACCCTGGCATGAGTCTCCTATCTGACCTGCACAAGATCATGACACCCCCTAAAAAATTGTGAATTGTTTGCTAAATGTTATAAATCCTTGTACAACCTCAGTTTAAACCTAAATATCACCTGACATAATTCTGAAAATATTAGATCCTTTTTAGATAAAATTAATCTACCAAATATTTCCCCTGCTAAATTGTATACTAAATTGAGAATTGGCAAGAATGCAAAGGGAATTCAAAGTAACTTTAAAATTTAAGGCCAAAATAACTGAATTTGAAAAATTCTCTTAGTCACCTATGCTTCCAGTTTGGCTATTTTAGTTTAAAATTTACTTTAAATCTACTTCGAATTACTAACAATTCTCACATTAGTAAATAACCATATTAATACACACTTTGGGAATATGCACAAAGAATAAATCTCCAGTATAATACGCAGAAAGCAATTCTACATGTATTCCACTAGTAGCCACCTGGTCATGCTGACTCTCAAGATAATTCACAAAATTATTATTGATTTACAACTATTACTCAAGTAACGATGAAGTTTACACCACCATTAACCAAATTTACATTGTTGGCGTCCAGGAAACCACGAAATTTACAAGAACAACCCAAGGAATATTTTTACAAATTAGGGCAGTATTCAAATCTTGCTGTTTGTGGTTGGTTTCAGAAAAACTTGCTGCAAATAATGCAAAATATAGCATATATTTTATGTTTTTCATTAATTAAACAGACTCCCTTAGAACATTAGCAAACATGGAAATTACTCTCTGTGCCTATTACATCAGTTCTCTACTTTCAAAGCATCTCGAAGTGCTGTAGTGCCGAAGTGCCGGATTTCAGAAGTGCTGAACGGAAACGAAGTGCCGAATTGCCAAATTCCCGAATTGCTGAAGTCCTGAATTTCAGAAGTGCCGAACCAAACCAAAATTGTTTTCCCATGCACATCCCTAATACTTATAAAAAAAAGTGGCATAGCAGATGCAGGTTTAGCAGTTTAATCTCACGTATCAATGTTTAAAGGAACACTGTAGTGTCAGGAATACAAATATGTATTCCTGACACTATAGTACTGAAGTGCCTGTTTAGGTGACCAGCTTCCTCAGAGTGCAATAAAAAGGTGATTTTACTCACTTTTTCTCCCACTCCTAGCTAGTCTCGAAATGGCTGGCCTGGCCTGGTCCTGACTCCATTGCTGAGATCACCCATCTTGATGATCTCAGCCAATCCAATGCTTTCCCATATGAAGCGCCAATCAGCATCTCCTCATAGAGAGGATTTGAATTAATACATCTCTATGGGGAATGTTCAGTATCTCCATAAACATTGTGGAGAGCTGAACTCTAGTGCTGCACACTGTGCTGCCCTGGACTAGGAACCACCTCTAGTAACTGTCAGAGTAGCTGCCACTAGAGGTGTTACTAACCAGCAATGTTCTTTGGAAAGGTATTTACAGTGCTAACACTGTAGGGACATGCTATAGACACCATAACCACTACATTAAGCGGTGTAAAGGATTTACTATTGAAATCAAGCAAATGTTCAAACCACTGAAAGCATCTTTGGCCTGGCATGTTTCTTTTATATCAGCTAAAGATTAGTAACTTTTCATAACAATTATTTCCGAATGATAATTTTATGACAGACAAACTATAAGGCAACATCTTCCATCTCGATGAGTGCTCCTGAAATCTATTTTTATTTTTTGCTCATTTGGTTTTCTCAAAAAAAAAAAAGAATAAAACTTGTTCCCAAATATTTTTTAGCGTGTGCAGCTGTGCTGTTTATAAAGAGGGATCTCTTAGTATAACCCCTCCCCCCCAACAAATTACAGTAAATGAGACAGAGGATTAGGACAGTAGAACAAAAACATATGAACTTTACGCTACTTTCACTCAAAAATGTTATAACTGTTTACTTTCAGCTGCCTCACCAAGGGCTGACAATATGACATTTTTTTTTTAAAAATTCTTTATTTTTAATGTGATGAGTATGTACAATAATGACATGACAGACAATACATGATCAACTATAGAGTGTCACAGATTTCAAGCAATGTATATCTATAAAACAGCACATATTTATTTATATATTTTTTTAAACAAGAAAGAGAAATTTGAGGTACATGTTACAGAGCATGTGCACTGAGAATAGATAGCATGAGGAAATACATTAGGAACTGTTGGAAAGATTGATTAGCGTTGACTTAGAGTGAAACTTCCAGGAGGCCTCCTCCTTCTGAGAAGAATGCTGCTCAATAAGTCCCTGGGTTAGAGAGAAAACGTTCAAGGCTAGTTGCTGTATTTAGTCAAACTGTGTGGTACTCACTCAGCTTCATGATATGTAGGCCCAGAATAGAGGAGATAGGGCTCAATGCCCTCCGCGTTGCCTGACACCTTAGCCCCTCAAGTAAGCCTGTGAATGCAGCTCTCGGCATCATGGGTGCCCATTGGGACTTGGACAATCCATATGGTTGTAGCTGAACAGCATAACATGCCTTGTAGGGTTCGGGGAGCACGTGGTGTCCACCATCTTGAGTGCGATGTAATGTCTGTAATAATGCCGTGCTCCCTCAACTTAATATGGGAGCCTCCAGAGAGTGGACTGGTCTGGGAATGGGTGGGAGGATGGGGAACCACACAGCCGCACCACAGATGTGGAGGTTGGCCGGCAGCTAATAGAGAATCTCAAAATCATAATTCACTATAATATGTAATCTTATCATACATCTCAGAAAAAAATATTAGAAATAATAAGAAAGAAAAAAAAATAACAATAAATAACAAATATGAAAGTAATTCAAACAGTGTGAGAGGCAAGGGATCCCAAAGAACAAACAATGACTGACCCTCAATGTTTCGGCAGATACGCCTTTGTCAAATGAGCATGCAGCTATATTTTTTTTGAGATGTATGACTAGATTATAAATTATAGTGGTTCATGATTTTGAGATTCTGTATTAGCTTTGGTTCTGTTTTTTTGATGATATCTTTGTATATTTTATTGCACTCTGTGACTTGTGTCACTTTGTTATGCATTCTATTCATATAAATGCATACTTGTACTTTTGTCTATACATTAAATTAATAAATATATTTTTTTCCTCTTTATGGGATATTCTCCTTAATTTATTCCCAGATTATGAGATGTTCCAATCTTTATTTCTTTGATGGAAATTTCTTATAAATTGTGAAAATGTTAGGTTATAGAAGACAAGAAAAAAATATGACTTCCAATCATACTACTATTTACTAACTAAAATTATGAAATTAATAAATAGATATTATAAAAAGTATAGATATTAAAGAGCCCATAAGGTGGAAACATGTGTTCTTTCCTATCCCCTGTAATCACAACGATTTGGCATACTAATTTGGAAACATTACAAATTAGATCAATGGGTGCATGTGAATTATTTTTATTGCACTACAATATAAAATTGCATATTCTACTGACAACCAGCAAAGACTTAATACATACAGATTTGGGTTAGCTGATCTATATGATAAATAGTCACCAGTAGTTTTTTCTACTGTACACTATTTCCATATGTTATCAATTTTCACTTTTAACAGGAACTATGCTTACTTCTTACATACCTTTGCTTTTCAATGAATACATTTACCATCTTAATTTACATTCTGAATCCAATAATGGCTTATTAGATAAGTTTATTTTGGTAGTTGTAAGGTACGGTGAGAAACAGTTGCAAAGGAACCAATCTTATGTGATTTCCTATGTATTAAAATTAGTTCTGCTGTCTAGTGTCTGAGATTCTTTACATCCAGTTTATATTAACTGAATTAATAATGGATCTCATATGTTCGAACGTCTCGTGAAAAGAGATTCAGATTTCCGTAAGTGTTGAAAGTTGATATATTAATGAAAATTACAGTGAAAGATTTTCTAATTACCCATTATTGTTTTGACTGGAACAGAGAATATACTCATTCATTGTGGGTTGTTGTTAGACATGTGTTTCTAAACTGATGATTGCCTTATGTTTGTCATAAAGAATTAACTAGTAAAAGGGGTTTGCAAGTTCAACATTAAAGCAAATTGTTTATTTTACTTTGGGCACAAAAATGTGGGTTGGCTGGATGTGATATATAGCTGACTCATTTAAGTTATTTGCATTAAAGACACTATTGCAATGAATACCAGGTGGGGTGTAAATTATGTTTTAGATATAAAATATCCCTCTATCCTTTGTCATACATCAATAAATATAATAAAGAATAAATGTATATTATTTGATCTGTTTATCAATTTTAAGAAAGCATCATTAAGAGTATATGTCTCTCTAATGCCTGGAATTTAAAGATGAAGTCTTGGCACCACAAGCACTATAGACGATTGTAATGGTTATGGTTCTAATAGGTTGTGGGCGGTGCCATCCTTTGTCGAATGTGCAAGGTACCTGAGGCATCCATAGCATGGTCCCTCCTTCCTTACATTGCTAACTGGATGTGTATTTGTATGTGCCTCATCATGTATGATTGGCAGTGTGTCTCTAGCAGAGTGTGTCTCTGACAATGTGTGTCTGACAGTATGTGTGTCTCTGACAATGTATGTATGTCACTGTGTTTGGCTGTGTATGTGTCTTAGACATTGTCTCTCTGACATTGTGTTTAAGCTGCGCTTGTCTATCTGTGTGTATCTAACAACTTGTATGTCTGACAAAGTCCATCAGGCAATGTGTGCCTTGCTATATGTATTTTACACTGTGTGTCTGGTACTAAGTGTGTGTTTGATGATTTTTGTCTGTGTATGTAACAGTGCATGCCTGACTGTCAGTGTGTGTCTGACAGAGTGTATTGCTGCATGTGTGTCTAACAGTGTGTGTCTGGATGTGTTTGTTATTGTCGCTCTGACAGTGTGTGTGAGTCTAGCAGTCTTATATGTATGTGTGAGCATGGTATGCTATCTATGTGTATGTGCCTGAGAGAGTGTGTCTGTCTATCAATGAGTATCCTTGTGTGTTTATCTGTTAATGGGTATCACGTGTATGTGTACATGTGTGTCACAAGGGGACTCGAGAATGTGTTTGTAAGCAACCCCAAGAGGTCTGATAGGTGTCCTCTTCAGATACCCCAAGTTTTTGCCAAACTAATTGAAAACTGTTTAACACAGAACCAAGAGACACAGCCTGCATTATCCTAACCCCATGACCACTACAACATTCATGGAATAACCCTTTAATTATCATATAATGGGGCCCTCTTGTTTTACAAAGTCAGTGCAATTACATGCAAATTGCTTGCCTCTTAACAATGGGTGTTATATTGCCCATACTTTCCCTCCACTTTTTTGTGAAAGGAGCAATGGTTAAATACCAGACCAAAATGTGCCTACTCCTTCCTATATCCCTTGAGATATTGCAATGTAAAAGTAATAATAATGTGGATAGGACTGTGATTTTGCAGTCTCTTTTCTTAAAATTGCCCAACCTAATAAATATTAGATCCTATACTCTTAAGACCCTGTTTTATATATTAGCCATCAACCTCCCTAAGGTATAGTGAAGGAATAAAAAGGTTCTGGCTGCTCCATGAGTAATTTCTGTGAAAACTGCACTCTTTGTAAAATGAAAATTGAGGACACAAGCTGAAGTGCTTTAGGGTTCTGGAGTGTCTTATTAACATTAAAAAAGCTATTTTGCTAGTTTGTATTTATTCTTAGGTGTATACACCTGCATATCTACATCCTCGGGGAGAGCGGAGGGCTTTGCCAGGTGTGTGTAAGCCATCCAAGGCTTCCCAAACAGAGCAGAATACAGAAGAAGGTTGCCACCAAGGTGGGCTAATGGTATCAGTGGATCCATTAGGAAGGAGATAAGTATGCCAAAAGCACAATGAAGATCCATAAAAGGTGGGTAAAAAAAACACTAGTTTTGAACAATATGCAATAAAAGTAAAAAATCTACAGAGAGTAAAAAATATGATGACAAGTTCACTTTAATTCTTATGGTTGGACATTTGCCCAAACTATGGTCCTCATGAAAAAAGGATTTAGTGTTTATTGAAAGTCAGTGAAGATCAAAAAATTTGATTAAACAGTGAAATATTGAGGCATGACTTGCTGAAAATAGTAAGTTATTGAACTTACTGTGTGCTAGGCATTTGTGGTTTCCAACATCTGCCATAGTCATTCAATCTCAATAAACTTGCTTAAGAATGCCAGGTAATTTAATGAAAATTATTGAGGAATAGCTAAATTAATATTTGCCTCTATCAGTTTTTCATTTATTTAATCTTATCTAAATATAGTAATGTAACTGAGAATTTAATACAGAAAACCACAGAAGAGTAAATACTTTACAAACTGTTTTTCTACATTTCTTTGCAAGTGAGTAATTTCGGCTGCAAACCCTATTACATTTCTATATTGCTACAGGCGTATTTATCCTTACTAGTTTTATATATTTTTTTTTTATAGTTTTATGTTTTTGGGGTTTTGTTCGGTATAGTGCTAGTATTACACATTATAAAACATTATTGAATGCCTTTAATTCCCATCATAGAATCACATTTTGGGGAAAAATTATTTAAAGATGAATTAATTGTTGCCGGAATATGCAAGGAAAGTCTTATTTAAATACAGGATTACTGAGCATTAATACAATTGTAGTTGATTGCAGTGAACAAAGTCTCATCACTTTAGGATAGATCATGATCCTGGACTACAACTGAGCTAACTCAAACTCTGTAATTAATTCTACTCACGTGAACACATTTTTAATTATGACACATATTCTCAGAAGACAGACGTGTTCAAGGCGAAATTTCGGTTTGGCCAGATCAGTTTCCCTAAACTGATACATTTGTGCTTATTACGAGCTTTTGAGTGAATCACTGTTTAGGAAGTCTGTACTAGAGGCTGCAAACTCCTAACTATTCCTGTTTTTATATGAAATTTATTTAAAATAATTTAATTTGTTTCACTTTATGATCATTTGGAGTGCAGTTTTTGTTGACACTAAAATGAAACAAAACATATAAACCCATACTGCCATTATGGGTCACCAATAGGGATCTTGGTGCCATTCATCTATATACCACTCCAGCTGACCGCAGTTGGCTTTTTACAGAGTTAAGTGATCTTTGCTCTATAAAGTGGACCGTGTCAGATTCAGATAGAAGGTGAGGTCAGAGCCTTCAAAAGAAGAAAACATCTTGTCCTGTAGTGCTGTCAGGAAAAATCTCTTATCCTGTGAGAGTGAGCAGCGGACTATAACATCTCTCATGGCAGGGGTTGGTGGTCTAGGTCTGACTTAGGCAGACAAAATATCCTATCAAGAGAAAGCTTTTCAGCCTGAGTTGGGGGTTTTTGTACGGTGATGTTTTTTGGTATGTGAATTGAATCCCTCATAGAAGACATACCCTCCTGTATATCCACGATATCCTCCTCCAATGTATGCACCCTATCCGTGACCACCTGCAGATTGGCCTCAATCACCTCAATGTCAGCTGCCAGCAGTTTCTGAACATCTTTTAGCAGATTACGAATGTCTTGCTTGGTGGCTGGACCAGTCCCATTAGAGTTTCCAGGAGATGATTGCTCTGTTCCCTGTGGTAAGAGCTGCTGGGATGGGTCACCCTGCATGAAGCGCTGTGGCTCCTTTGAGGCTTCCCAGTCTTCCAGAGCCGCCATCTTGCCTGGGCATGCCACTTAAGTAAGGCCCCGATGTTTCTCATCTCGGTTGGGTGTGGTCTTTTGAATCATCTCCCCATATTTGGGAGCTATTAAGCCACAGTATAGCGAAGAGTGGGTTCATGGTCCGAATACTCCAAGATGGGGCTAAATCGCTCATTCAAGCAGAAGTGTGGAGGTAGATGGGAAACTGGAGGCCTTTGTTCCTGATGTTTCATCATATAATTTAGAAAGAACCGCATGTATCAGATCTATGTGACATCCGGAAGTACACAATCTATCTCCAAAGGATGGGTAGGGTGTTCCCTGATCTTCAAAAGGTTTAGCAGATTGTCTCTGGAGCTGATAAAGTTGGTGATTGCTCTGTCTTGTGGTCCCATGACTGAATTTAATTAATTCGAGGGTCTTGTAAAAGTTGCTGAGTTGATGACTGTTTCCAGTTTGGCTTTTTTGATCTACAAATTCCATGGTTATTTGCACACAATTCTGTTTAGTGATTATTCCTAGTGGTCTTAAACCACTAAAAACTATCCACATACATGCACAAACACACCAAACACACAATGTGACATATCACCCACACACAATTCCACAAGCAGCCCCCATACACAGTCCACATTCATAGGTATCATACACAATGCCACAAACTACTCATGAATATATTCTATACAACAATAACAGTCCACATAGGCATAAATACAATCCTATAAAGCAATTGAAGTACCCACAAATAACACAAGCAGAATATGGCAACATACACATGTCAATTTAAAAAAATTGTTATGGCACGTCAAGTGACTAAAAAATATCAATTTGGCACAGTCCTACTAAAAGGTTGTCTACATCTGACCTAGTAGTCCAACAGTGGTCCTGATAAACCACTAAGTAGATTTAACCCCTGCAGGACCACCAGGGAGTTTAACTCATGCATCACCACAGGTAATTTTATCCCCAGCTAGACTCCCAGGCATCATTGCGGGAGGGGTGCAAACCAAAGCACTAATGAAAACACATTTCACACACATATTACACACAGCCAGCAAACATCAAAACCACAAACTGCACACATCCAGCAAACATCACACACACAAATTGCACACTGCCACCAAACATCACACACATTATACACAACCAGAACAAACCATACACACCTTATGCCCAGCCAGCACACACCACACATACATTTCACACAACCGGTGCATGCACACATTAAATAAAGTTAGTGCGCATCAAACACAGATTGCATCTAAAAATGAGCTATAACAGTTGCATTAGAACATCTCATTATGAACGCATACAACTACTATGGACTTGCACAGAGGCGTAACTAGAAATCACAGGGCCTTGGTGCGAAAATTGTCCTGGGCTCCTCCAGTATGTCTCATTCCTCCCCACAGCCCCTGAAGGTGTCATATTCACACCCCCCCCCCCTCCATGTGTCTCATTCATACCCAAATGGTGAGTGTGGCATGGTTGGGGGGATGAGTATAATAGAATTGGAGGGGTTAATGTGACAGGGTGAGTGTGGCAGGATGATAGGGGTGAGTGTGACAGAGTGATGGAGAATGAGTGTGACAGATTCAGGGGGTTAAGTGTGATAGTGCAAGAGAAGGTGAGTGTGATAGGGTGAGTATGGCAGAGCAATGGGAGGTGAGTATGGCATGGGTGAGTGACAGGATTGGGGAGTTATTGTGAGTGTGGCAGAATGAAGGGGGTAACAGTGTGTGTGGTGGGGTGACACTGTGTGGGGGGTGACAGATACACAGACACACAGGTGCAGACACTGACACACATGCAGATAAACAGACAAACACACACTGACATACATGCAGATAAACACCATATAACACATACAGATATATACACAGACACACATGTACACAAATTTAGTCACTCTTCTGTTTCCTACCTTTTAGGTGCAGTAGGATAACTTCCCTGGGGTCCAGTGGCTGACTCAGGATGATGGAAGTCAAAGCTCCCACTTCTCCTCCCGCAGAGCGCTCTCCTTCTCCCAGTGGTTGCTGGGAGGAAGTGACCACTCAAGCCTCATCACAGGGGGCCCGATCACACTATTCAAGGTCCACAGTGATGCACATATAGACACACAGATACACAGACACACATACAGATACACAGCCACTTTCGAGCATTCTGTAAATATAAAATGTGTTTAACTCGTTAAGGACACAACTTCTGGAATAAAAGGGAATCATGACGGAATATTTCTGTCATGTGTCCTTAAGGGGTTAATGCTGAAAAATAACGTTTGGTGTATATGTATGTAAATGCATGTGAGTCATGAAATGTGCAAAAGTATAACAGATGTAAATGTCACCAAATCTCCAAGTCCCAAATCCATCAAACTGCGTTTGTCTGCTCTTCATCTAATATTCACTACTCTCCAACCAGAATCACTGTTGTTATTATCCCTGTATCCTGGCTTTCATAAACAACACTGGCACAAATGAATAAACTCAACCAAAAATAATGAATACACTTATGAAAAATACTAGACTCGTGATTTGGATTAGGACGAATTGTGAATTTAAGGTAAATTCTGTATTTCTCAAGGACATACAACCAAGCAAACGACTAGCAAGATGGCTGAACCTATTAATTTGATTAGGTATTAGTATTTACATTTGTGGCTCTAAAATAATGGAATAATTGATGATTTATGGGTAAGGGACAACCACTAAATGTTCATCTAATTTACTAATCAAGTGAGAAGTGACCAATAGTGGGAAAAGGAAGGATCAGTAAATTTTTTCAACATATTTTATATATATATATATATATATATATATATTATAAATAAGAGAGAGATAAAGATATGTTTTACTGCTATTTCCTTCTTTTGATTGCTTTTTCTCACTTGATCTGTGAAACAAACATCCGGTACATGTGCCTATCACGGTACTGCAAAATATATACTTAATATTTATATGTAGATATTATTCCATACACTAATTGGTCCATATTTGTGTCCTTTTTTATTTGTCTGTACCTTTTCTCTAATATTTTTCCTTGGACAATATCTGACCGAATTGAACTATCACATGAATGAGTCATCGCAAACAAAATTTCCATTTTGAGAAAAATTATTGGCTGAACCAAATTATCCTGCCAAGCACAAGTCTAAAAAAACAAGACTTTACATAAATTAAACCTTATGACAATGCAATATTACACAAAACTATATAATGCTTTGTTTAATAATATTACACTAACTTATAACAGTAAGACAAATGTACATTGTATCATAACAATGGCCTAGTGTAATGCTTTTCTATGTTCCTCTAAGTCTTTCCCAATCTTGTGTAAATTGGCGAAAACTGTTGATGTGTGAATATTTTTGATGACAGTTCATTTCCTGGTAAATAGTTGGCCCAGAGTATAAGAAGCCTTTCTCAAATTAACAGGGAGAGAGAAATGTATCTCTTTCACATATGTTAAATGACTCCTACATTTATTTGGCAGATTCCCAGACCGAGAAATATAAAATTATTTCATTGATATATTTCATAGATGGCAATTTTTAGAGATTCTTTGCACAAATCATCTCTAACAGAGAATGAACTATCCGTATCTGCTTACGTTCATGCAGGGAAAAGGCAACATTTACACCAGGAATTGATTCAGTAAAAAAAAAAAAAAATTTTAACTTTATTTTTAAAGGCAGTGAATATGCAGATCTGTAGGAAAATCATCAGGGGCACGGAGACCATTTTATCAAACTAAGGAGCAGTTTAGGGAGCCAGGTGGTACAGAGTGGATGTCATAGTTACATTCTAATGGGGAAAAAACTTTCATCTATTTGGAGCTAAAATATAAGATGCTGCTTTCTATGCACTTATAATAACCAATATATAAAATATTAGGACCATTCCTCTGGCTGTCCCGACCATCTGCCAGCAAATACCTACCACCTGGCACCTGTCACCCACTGGGCTCCCAGAATCCCAGTTGCCTACCGCTCTAAGGGACAGTGTTTGGCGCCTGGAGGGGGTCGTCTGATTGTAAACCTTTCTGGCATGTCATGCTCCAGATGGGTCACCCCACTGTAGATGTTTTTATTATGCATGGAACAGTGTTTAGGTATATATCTGCAGTCTTTAGCTTTCAAAATTTACTCCTGCTATATTTTTGCTTCTGTTTATTAGAATGTACATTCTTTCTTACCTAGCAAAAAAAGTGGAGCATTAAAGACATGACTAGTTATTCTTAATGGCTATGCAAAATCTCTTTTCAATGTCTTTACTCAGCATTTAGTCAAAACACTGCACTGCAAAAATAAAGCATTACAAAAAAATAACTAAATATAAAACTTGTCATTATTCATTGATAAGAATTATAGGCATGAGGGGTACACTGCATTGTTATGTGCACTCTGATAAAATGATTAGGTAATCTTTACCTAAAAAAATTCTAATTTAAAAAACAATGCACAGAATACACATTTCATGTGCCAGGTATTACTAGGAGTATACAGAGATGGTTATTTTTTTTTTATCTTTAAAAACATAAGATACAAAACAAACCCACTACAGTCTGAATTATGGCTTTAGGATCCTTAGTTGAAGGTAAAACAGCTGACTTCCCCTCCAGACTGCTTGGCAAGGGCATGGTGACTACACCAAGATAAGTTGGTGATAAAGAATTTGCTCTTTTTTTTCCCAATTCTGTAGCCATATCCCCATTCCTTTTTGGAAGCATCTCTTATCACTGATTTGGTGCCAAACACTGCTACTATCCTTCCTATTATTTGTTTTGTACCCTGACACTTGTTTATGCTTCTCTGTCTTTTTAGGAATACAAGCTTAGTTTCAATATTTTCTTTGAGAATTTAAATTTGTCCTAATGTGATGGTAAAGCAATGCCCAACAAAATACTGACCATACACATCTAACACTTTCTTGGTCATCCAGTAAATAAAACAGATTAAGATTAAGAGGCCCATTTGGAGCTGACCGCATTAAAGTATACATTTGAGGAGGTTTTGGACAGTAATGTCGCTTTTTTTACAGCAGCCACATGATATGCATTGTGAGCATATACATCACTACAGCACTATAACTTTAATTGTTTAGTTTTTACACTGCATATTTTGAATTGTGTGTGTCACATTAATTTTGCATTATATATATTCACAATGCTCTTACAACAAATTATTAAAATACCCTTTAGCTTATTTAGCACTTGCACTATTTAATTTGTCTACCACGCTGGAATTAGTGTTGGACCCACCGATATTGGGGTACTGTGAATTAGTGGTGGGTTTAACACAATATGGCCATATGGTGGAACTGAGTCCCCATGTTTGTTTGCTGAGATAGGGGATTTTAAGTAGCCGTATAAAACTGTATCTGTATGTGTGCACTGTTCCTTAATCTGTATTATGTATAAATTTGATCTCTGTGGCAGCACCATTCCTGGGCAAAGCATATTCCGGGTGTGCACCCAATTCTATTTTTGTCTTTACCATCCAGTAAATAAAGCCCGAGCTGGCTTAGTATCAGATAGTTAGTTTCAGAATTCTACCAAAGTTCTTAGTCTTGTCTGTGCTGCACATTCTTTTCATCAAACCCTGCCCCTTTGCAGTTGATACAGATACACATTAGACAAGATGGACTGGTTGTTTTTCTTTGGAAAACGTCACTATCCAAAATACGTGTTGTTTCATGGAAATGTTTATTTTTTATTAACATGTTTATATGGCGCTAACGATCGTGCCCTCCACTGGCTTGGATACTTTCCCTCAACAGTAATCATGATCGGGGGGACTGCCTGACAACCGAGGCATTTCACCGCAGAATTCCCATCCATCCGCATCAGGTGATCACGATGACACTACGATCACATGACTTTGATCAACGTGATTGACAGATTACCTGCAGGATTGTCAGGTAGATTCCCCCAATTAATTAATAAAAACAAATAATTATGTTAAAATAAAAATATATACACACTTGAAATTAAATTCTATCTATCTATCCATCTATCTATCTATCTATCTATCTATCTATCTATCTATCTATCTATCTATCTAATTTCATTCTAAGTGTATTTTGTATACTTGCTTTTTGTTGTCTTGAACTGTTTCTTTATGATTTAAGATAGAACAGTGAAGGTGAAGATGCTGGATGTGGAGGCCCTGGGCTGGTGTGGTTACATGTGGTTACATGTGGTGTGTGGTTGAGAGGCCATTTGGATGTACTGCCAAATTCTCCGAAAAGCCTTTGGAGACGGCTTACGGTAGCGAAATGAACATTCATTTCACGGGCAACAGCTCTGGTGGCCAATTGCATGCTCTCTTCACAGTCTAATCAGCATCTTGATATGCCACACCTGTGAGGTGGATGGATTATCTCAGCAAAGGAGAAGTGCTCACTAACACAAATTTAGACAGATTTGTGAACAATACTTAAGAGAAATAGGCCTTTTGTGTACATAGAAAAAGTCTTAGATCTTTGAGTTCAGCTCATGAAAAATGGGTGCAAAAACAAAAGTGTTGCGTTTATAATTTTGTTCAGTGTATATGACAATTTATATCACTGTTCTATCTTAAATCATAAAGAAACAGTTCAAGACAACAACAAGCAAGTATACATTTCAAAATACACTTAGAATGAAATTAGATAGATAAATAGATAGATAGATAGAAACAGCACATGTGATGAGCTTTTTTAAAATTATTATTTACAATTGTGGAACCTTGCCACACCAAGTCACTGGATATCTTTCAAATTTCCTAATTAATGAAACTAAATCTGACATGTTCAGTCATACCATTCTCGTACACTGGCAAGCACTATCGCTACAAAGGCCCCATACAAGTTACAATCCCCCAAAAATTATAATATCATATGGGTGAGGATAAGCTTTGGACAAGTCAGTGAGCTTCGAATATATTAGCCCTTGGTGAGAATATAGAAAAAAGCTTTAGATGGAATCAGTGGGTAATTCTATACAGTGCGTTATTGGTATTATTTTTTTAATAAATTGCACTTTTTGATTACCTACCTGTGGCATTATTTTGGAGCTACTAGTGCTTGCGGACTTCAGTGGAAATATTGGTGTACTACAGTGCATTATATTATCTACAGTGGATTCAGCACAGTGCACTGAAAGATTTTTTTTTATTGTTGTATATTTTATTAATCACTGTGTCAATTTGCATTGTTTTTTCATTATATACCATTCCTGTCCAAGATTAGATTAGGTCTACCTTAAATAGGAGCCTGTATAACCTTTTACAAGGGCTCTTGTAGGTTCTTTCAATTTTGCAGGATTTATGCATTGGGTAAAATTACCCTTGTTCAGAAACCTGCATTCAGAAACCTGTATTTATTTGCAGCCCTCTTCTGAAAAAGCAATTTCCATCCTTTTCAGATACTAAAAGAACCCAATAGTACAGGTGGCTCTGCTGTTATATATGTAGACAATTATATAGCACAGATAGACTATTAAAGTGATAGCAAACAACAATGTGCTTCAATCATCGGAGCCCTCAAAGACAGATCTGACAAATGTTTTTCTTTCATTTTTTTTTTTATACTGTATAATAATACCTCTGTTGAAAATAATTACATGTACTTTTCTAGACTACCATACAATTCGACAAGTTATAAATAAGAACTGTCTCAACAAATCATATGCAAACACAAATGTGCAGTGACTGATTTGTGCTATTAATATTTAGCTGTGCTGATGTAATTATATTTTTCAATCACGTTAAACAGACAGACATTTCTAACACTGAACTCCTGAAGCATAATAGAATGTATCACAGTGGATACAAAAATAAAATTTGTTTGCAAATTATGCCTTTTGCAAATTTTGAAAGTCACAGTGCAGCAACACTAACAGCTGTTTCTCAAAAGTGAACAGAGAAACTAAATCTCTGTGTTCAGGTCTGTCCTCTGGCAGGCCGAGCTATAGCAACACTGGATGGAGGGGGTGAGTGCCCAGCAGCTTATTCTACCCGTCTGTGCTGTATATTCGTATGGAACACAAAAGCAGATCTTTTTTGATATTGCATCCACCCTGCTCCTTGTGAACACAGCTGAGAAAGCCATTCTTACACAGAGAAAGCGGAGGGTGGCTGAAGGTGAGAGCTGCAATAGGTAAGCACCTAATAAAAAATTAAAACTAGCAGCAATATGTGGAGAGGCTGAACAAGGAAATACATCCTTCCTACATACAATCTACTTTCCCCACACACTCATGTTGTCATATCACAAGAATACTCCATGCAGGACACACACTCTCAAACACATACACACTGCCAGGCACACACTATGACTGGATCTGTCAATGTATGCGTGTGTGTCAGTTTATGTCTCTGCGCATCAGTGGGCTTGTGTATGAATCAGAGTGTGTATGTGTTTATCGAGTGTATATATATATACATATATACATGTATACATGTTTCAAATTATATATTATTATTATTATTATTATTATATTTATAGAGCGCCGTCAAATTCCACAGCGCTTTACAATGGGTGGACGAACAGACATGTAGTTGTAACCAGACAATTTGGACACACAGGAACAGAGGGGTTGAGGGCCCTGCTCTATGAGCTTATATGCTAGAGGGAGTGGGGTAAAATGACACAAAATGGTAAGGATAGACTAGTGACAGTTGACGAAGAGGAATCAGTCAGGAGCTATTAACAGTTTAATTGATACGCTTTTATGAAGAAGTGGGTTTTTAACGATTTTTTGAAGGAGTGGAGACTGGGTGAGCATCTAACGGAGGAGGGAAGCGAGTTCCACAGGAACGGTGCAGCCCTTGAGAAATCTTGAAGGCAAGCATCAGAGGTGGGAGTACGGACAGAAGATAGACGTAAGTGGGCATGAGGATATCAGTGTGTGTACAAATGTGGTAAGTGGTGTCCCTCAGGATTCTGTTTTGGGACATCTCCTATTTAACATATTTATAAATGATCTTGCAATAGGCATTAAAAGCCATGTTTTAGTGTTTGCAGATGACACAAAACATTGTAAAGTAATAAATTGTGAGCAGGATATTGCTTTGCTGCAGAGGGATTTAGTTAGATTGGGGGACTGGGCACTAAAATGGCAGATGAAATTTAATGTAGAGAAATACAAAGTTATGCACTTTGGGTTCAAGAATGCACAAGCAACTTACACCCTAAATGGTAGTGAATTATGGATAAGCACACACGACAAGGATTTGGGAATTGTTATAGACATCAAATTAGGCAGCAATATGCAATGTCAATCTGCAGTTGCTAAGGCCAGTAAGTTTTTGTCATGTATAAATAGGGGCATAAATTCTCAGGATGAAAATATAAATTTGCCTCTTTATAAATCGGTGGTAAGACCACACCTTGAATATACTGTGCAATTTTGGGCACCTGTTCTAAAGAAGGATATCATGGCACTAGAAAGAGTGCAGAGATGAGCTACAAAATTGATAAAAGGAATGGAGCCTTTTAGTTATGAAGAAAGGATCAAACATTTAAATCTCTTTAGTTTGGAAAAACAGTGCCTCAGAAGGGATATGATAACATTATACAAATATATTTGTGGGCCAGTACAAACCTTTATCTGGAAATCTATTCATAAACAGGGCTATACATCGGACATGAGGTCACGCATTTAGGCTGGAAGAAAGGAGATTTACTCTAAGGCAAAGAAAAGGTTTTTTTACAGTAAGAACTATAAGGATGTGGAATGCTCTGCCTGAAGAGGTGTTTTTTTTTCCCAGAGTCCATACAGATGTTTAAACAGAAATTGGATAAATACTTGCAAAAACATAACATACAGGGATACAATTTTTAATTAGTTGGGTATTAGCTGCTTGATCCAAGGAGACATCTGACTGCTATTTTGGGGTCAAGAGGGGATGTTTTCCTAGTTAGTTGCAAAATTGGAAGCGCTTCAGACTGGGTTTTTTGCCTTCTTTTGGATCAACAGCAAGAACATATGTGAGCTGAACTTGATGGACGCAAGTCTCTTTTCAGCTATGTAACTATGTAACTATGTAACTATATATAATTACACAAGGTCGCTGCAAAGACCATTTGATGCAAGACAAAATACCGTACACTATATTCCAAACTATCTTTAAACCTTATAAACTTTATAAAAGAATGAGGCTGTCTGACAGCAATCATGTGGTAACATGCATATTCATATAAGTGTTTATTTTCTTATATATATATTATGTTAAAGTATTGAACATAAACCCTGGTTTAACATGTCCCCCTGTCACAGAGGCCTAATTAGATGGTCCTCTTTAAACTTTGTGCAGAAGACAATCACAGAAAGTTATTACATAAGGATAGCATATGACCTGACAAAAATTAGAGGCTCTGGGACAGGTTTTACAATACAAATCACTGAACAAGTTAGCTTTAAAAGTCAAGGGTGACTTTTTTAACTTTACTGGCTAGGTGACTTTTGTTTTTATTTTCTATTTTCATGTAAACTGGTTTTCTAAAAGAAAACACTGTTCTTAATTCTCATTAAAATCATTATCTCGAAATTAAACTGTATATCAATATGTCTTGTAGGGATAGTCTCTATATTTAGGTTGGAGTGTAAGCCATCACAAACTATTTACAATTATTATTATGAATTGCACATTTGGACAAAGATACTAAAGTTATTGAGAGTGAAGAAATATATGTCAAACCATAAACTAATTATTATTGTATGTGGTAGTTCTTTAGCTACAGAGCACATTAAGAGGTGTAAAAATATGTTTATTTTGTTTAAACATCTGTGTTTTTATGCACCAAAGACTTTAAATGTATGACATCACTTTCTGTAGCTAGGGGGTTTTGGCAACATACGGATGTATCCCAGTAACATTTCCTAACATCTTAACAAGATGGCCAAAGAAAAGCCACAATGGGCAATTTTACTCACCGTAATAAGCATTTGGAAACCACAAGTAAAGAAATGTGTGTTAAACAACACGTTGCTTTTCACAGCATTGAAACTGTTCAATGTGTACTTATTCTTGAAGTTATCCAGAGCTGACTGCCCAATGTAGTTAAGTGAGAGAACTCCATAAAGTGCCCAGGCATTTTGCAAGAATCTTATATATTTAGATTTTAACAGGAGATAAAAAAAAAAAAAAAACAATTAACCCACATAATCTATTAATTTCCTATCTCAAATCATAGGCATTACTCATATTTATGTGTCTCGCTCAGGTCTTCAGAGAATCTATCCTAAGCTTTCTTGAACTCTTCCAACCTGCTAAGAACTGTTAAAAAGTATTCAATGAAGGTAGAACCTTCTGTAAAAAATATACTCAAATATGTATTCTTCTAATGTCAGAGTGTGTCCCAGTCTGGCTGATTATTTTTTACATTAAAAAAACATACACAGGGTTATTTACTAAATTGAGTATTCAAAATGAATATCAAATCCAAGATCAAACTAGAAAAACCATATCAGCTATGCTTTCTGATCCCTTTGCATTCTCATTTTAGTAAATAATACTGATAATTTCCTTGTTGATTACCATTACATAGGTGTCATAGCATCACTGTAGCGGAGTAGGAATATAAACTGCAATATCCCCGCTGGTAGACGTAATCAGCATACAAATAAAGGGTAGCGTAGTAATTCCAATTCCATTCCCCAACAACTGGACGAAACACAGTTTTGGGAATCAACTGAACTTTTATTGAACTACAGCCGACTTTATACAAATCCCCATGCAAGAGGTTTCCTCAATGATATTCCAGGGATTTTTCCCTGGTGGAGCTTGTGGAAGACTGGGAACAAAATTACATTTCCCATGATCCTTTTCTGGGAAGGTAATTGCGTAAGAACACTTTTTTAATTAGATTATCTCCCAGTACAGAACATTAAACAATATTTTAAAAACATAATAAAAAAACATAACTCTATTTATGAGAACTCCACGAAAGACACTTCACTGAATAGCTGGGATCTGAACGCTCAATCTGTCGAAATACCGCTCAGATCCGTTTGGTAGAACAGAAAAGTCATTCAAGTGAAGTTTTGGACCGGTCAGCCACGAGGTGAAGTCCCAAATTAGTTCCAGGCAATTGGAGGCTTTGACCGGTCTCCTTTCGGGAGTTCATACGAATAAAACAGACAAATGCACATATTCATAAACTGGGTAGTCGTGTGTCTGGAGGTCGGTGGTTTCATTTAGTCGAACGCCGCTCTGTTTGGACAAACAGAAGTACACGTACGAACAAGATGGAAGTCCAGTGGTCGCGAGGTTGAGTGTCCAATTATAGTTCCACCCATTCCACCCATTCGACTATTATGCTCTTGCGGTTTCCACATGTTGCAAATCTTAATTAGAGACACACGACTCCACTGTGTGGTCTCTCATTCGGTAGTTTGTTCGACTTCACGAACAATATGTCCATGTTCTGTTCGTGAAGTCAAAATAGACGAACCAACTTAGTCTTTTACACAAGAAGTGGCTAGTTTTGCCACAGTCACTTCCATCTATGCTATGTAGCAATCTATTTCTATTTAGGTCTTTTTTAGTGAATATATAATTCAAGCATCTGAAGGATTAATGTGTTAAATGTCCTACTCTTGCATTATAATCACTTTTTCACAGGAGCAATTGTCCTCTCATCTGATTCTTTATATGAATTGGTCTGCCAGTACCCATATCCTTCTAAATGACTAAATAGATTTCCAAGTCCTGGATACCTTTCTAGATTCTAAAATATCTAGTTGTGTATGTGGCTATCATAAATGATATGGCTAGACCTGCTGCGAAATACATTACATAATGAGGCTTGTGTGACAGAGTATAAAGCAAAGATTTCTTTAGCACATTATCTACTAAATTATCCATACGAATACAAAAACAAAAATCAGAGTACTTAGGTTAGCTTTCCTAACCTGTCATCCCCGAAGTCTACCATAGATAAATTATTTGTTCAAATCCTAGTTTTCTACGCAACCTTGGAACTTACCAGCAACAAAGGAAACAATCAAGGAGGTGAAAAGTTGAAATGATGATGTTACAACTTATTTCCTACATAAAGGGACATTCCATTGCCATATAAAAATAAAGTAAAAACCGTGGTTTAGATATACACCCAATGAAAACTTGCATGAATTTAATTATGCATTTTTTTCCATTTCGGATATATTGAAAAAGAGCTTGAAGAGCTGCAGGTATCTTCTCATGCAGTTAAATGAGAAGTCTTTGGATGGCAGGTGCCTTGGACAATTGTTTGCCTCTCGAGGCAACCTGGAAGTAGCAGGACCAACTGTCTGATTGACAGCCAGGGGTTTTAACAAAGTTAATTTATAATAATGCAAATTCCTATTGAAATATGGACCAGGTGATAAAAAGGGGGCTGACCACTTAAATAGTTAGTTTAACACTATAGGGTCAGTAATATACATTTGTGTTCCTGACCCTATAGCATAACATTAAGCACTTTAGTGGTCCTTAAAGGACCACTATAGTGCCAGGAAAACAAACTCATTTTCCTGGCTCCATAAGGTCCCCCACCCCCAGCCTCTAGGTCCCCCTCCCGCCGAGCTGAAGGGGGAGGAAGGGGTTAAACTCTTACCTTTCGCCAGCACCGGGCGCTGGGGATTCTCCTCCCTCTTCTGAAGTCATCCGCTGAATGCACATGTGCGGCAAGAGCCGTGTGTGCATTCAGTCAGTCAGTCACAGTGAGAAGCGCAGAAGCGCTTCTAGCGGCTGTCAATGAGACAGGCACTAGAGGCTGGATTAAACCTAATGTAAACATAGCAGTTTCTCAGAAACTGCTATGTTTACAGTAGGCAGGGTTAACCCTAGATGGACCTGGCATTGAGTTCATTGAGCTGAAGTGGTCTGGGTTCCTATAGTGGTCCTTTAATCGGAGAGTGCTAAAAGTGACAGATTATTATCCTTTACAATAAAAAACAAATGCACCTGCTTTTCATTAGCAGAATATAATGCATGTTTCTCAAAACTCCCTCCTGGATAGACTTGCGGAAAGGCTGTATTCAGTTTTGTAAATACTCTTCTGACCAAGACATATTTTGGCTAACTATCTATGTACACATAAAGACCTTCCAGAGTACAGTAAGCTTGTCTAATTACTTTCAGGAGTCAGGCAATATCGGTGGAAAGGAAGTTTTCGGTTTCTGGCTGATATTTGTTTTTATACAAAGAGACATAAGCATTACTTTTTAATTTAACAAAGTGAAAAAATCAGTAAGGATATATTTAGAGTTATTTTTGTACTTCAGTAGTAAATGAGAGATAACACCGCTTGCAGCAGATGCAATATCAGAGAGCTGCAGCATATACGTTATTTCTTTCTTGCAGAGTGTAATAACAATTTTTAACTTAAAGTACTATTAACTGCTGGTGTAAACAGAGGTCTCAGCATGTCGATACCTGGTTTCATTAAATTCCAAAGACACGTGGAATTTCTCACAGGCATCGTAGATCAACTGAGTTGTTATTTTTTTTAAGTGTGTGACAGAATATAAATACTAACATATTAAATCACACATAGAAATAGTTTCATGAGTTAAGACATCTTAAGCTACTAGGTTCTGGAAGCAATTTGTGTATAATTGTTCCTGTGAGATGAAAACAATCCCATGGCTATTGAATGAAGGAAACATGTGATAATGCTATTTCTCGGAACTTCTCTCTCCAAGAAAAGTTATATAGCTACTACTTAAAGGAAAGCATGATGCTATGACAACTGAAACTGCCCTTTAAAACACAAGTTAAGAATTAAAGTGCAACTGAGCTGTGTTTTATGTTTTTATTTTAAACTTGTGTTTTGTTAAAGTATTTTAATATTTACCCCTTATTTCTGAGTATGCTCAGTATGTCTTCTATACCACCACTCAGGAGGGCACTTAAAATGTCAACAATCATCCATAATTTCTTTGATGGGCTCATAAATATTTATAAAGAAGATTGTTTGGGTTTTTTTTGCCACCAATGGTTGAACTCTGAACTGGTTGTCCTCTGAACTGTAAAAGCCAAAACCTATAACTTATATTGTATAGAGCCTTCAATATCCCAATCAAATATAAACATTTTAGTTTTCATGTATTCTACAGAATTAATCTAGTCTATAAATATATATATGGTGGTCATGCCCCAAGACGAGACAGGCGTGGCAGGAAATCTTTGAATTTATAGAGTTATGGACGTCAGTTAAGGTAAGCTTCAATCCTGCTACGGCACTACTCCATATTGGATGCAATGATTAGATAAAGATAAAATAAATTATAGAATTCATATGTTACTTGCTACAAAATTAAATATAGCTAAAAATTGGAAAGCTACCCATCCTCCAAATATCAGAGAAATAAAACTAATTATTAACCAATGTCAAATGGAACATGGTATAAATAGACATTTCAATACTAGTAACAAAAATGATCAAAGATGGATGACATGGATACAAAACATCAAAAATATTTAAGAATAAATAATGAAGAGAGAGAAGAAGGGAAGTTGAGTGTAGGAAAAACAGAAAGAAGACGGAGGGAAAGAGAAATAGATAAGGAAAAAGAGAAGTATTAAAGGGGAAAGGAAAAGAAAGAAGAGAGAAAAAGAGAAAAAGGGAGAGAAAGAGAAACAAAATAGAAGAGAAAATGCTAATAAAGGATCTTATGTTTTGCATGATAGTAATGTTTGTATTGTATGTCTATGTTTTGTATGTAAATGCAACTGATATTTTTGACTCACAAATGTAAAAACTATAATGAATACAGACTAATTTAGTTGATGATCTATATACATGTAAAATTATGTATACATCAATGAATATACAATAATGGAGTGTATGTCCACAAATTTTGAAAGCTTATAAAATTAATAAAGAATTCCAAAAGTAAAAACAGAACTATAGTCTATAAAGCCTCACTCACCCTTATTTATTTATACTCTACTTATGATACAGGGAAGCCACTAGTCACTGATATTCCGCCTGCCACTTTGCCATAAAAAATAAACACACCCTGCTTTCAAAAAGTACAGGAGGTTTCAATAAGTCATATTGTTCCTAAGGTCAGGGAGGGAGGAGTAGTGAATTTGACTGTCAGTATTACATTTGCATTCCAGAGATGGATAAAGATTGCTAAAGCAATTTTAAATTCCTTTATTTTATAATATGATTTAGCTGTGTTCACTGGGCATTATGCATAGATGCAGACATTCTTTGTACAGTTTGTTGCAATTTTTAGTAAGCTGAGCTGCCATATATATATATATACTTCATATAAGGTGAAAAAAAGTAAACTTAGCTTTATTCAGCAACTGCCAAGAGTGATCAACGTTTCAGTCCCATGTCGGGACTTTTGTCAGGATAACAGTGCATTACAAATGTTACAAAATAAATAACACACTTAATCATGTATATTGGATACAACTGAGACTTACCCAAGCTGCTACCTGGACGCCAAAAAATCGCGGGCAAAACTTGACCCTATTACATGTATGCAG
Organism: Pelobates cultripes; assembly: GCA_933207985.1. NCBI lineage: Eukaryota > Metazoa > Chordata > Amphibia > Anura > Pelobatidae > Pelobates > Pelobates cultripes. The sequence goes on along the minus strand of OW240912.1, from coordinate 93,797,213 downwards.
CAGCTGTTGCTTCTGTGTAACCCCTGTGTTCCAGTGGTTGCCTGGGAACCCGCCAGGACGCAAGGGGGCATTTGTTTACATGTTGCCATGACGACAAGCCGATCGCAAATGTGATCGGTTATGCTATCGGTTCCAGGGAAGAGGGGACAGCATAGTGTACTGGTTACAAAATATGGTACAAATCATATAGCAGCAGCTAGCTCTTAATGGCACCAGGGTGTAGAGACAAACTAAACCGAAAATATAAATAAAAAATAGTTTAGCACTGCTGGTCTTCTATAAAGCATATGGATACTCTAATAGGTATTGCCTAAATATGTCTAATGTAAAAATATAGTTAGCAACTCAAAACAGCTAATGTAGTACTACTTAATATGTAGGAAATTTGTGCTGAGGCACTATAGGAGGGCTTAGCTGGTAATCTCTCTGGCATAAAAGGTGACTGGGTATTCAAGTCAGATATGAGTATACATATATGTAAGCTTTAAGTGTAAGGCATTTCCTATGTAGAGAAATATATGTATGATATTATTAACAAGGGGAGATATGCTGATGTCCACTGTGTAGGTTAATTGTGGACTAGAGATGTCGCGAACCGTCCACGAACTTCTCGTGAACGGTTCGCCACGGTTCGCCACGAGCTGTTCGCGGCGAACTCCGGTCAGCTGTCACGTCCCGGCCAATCTCCAGCCAATCTCCAGCAGACCCTCCCTCCCAGACCCTCCTACTTCCTGGACAGCATCCATGTTTCAACAGATAGAAACATGGATGCTGTCCAGGAAGTAGGAGGGTCTGGGAGGAAGGGTCTGCTGGAGATTGGCCGGGACGTATCAGCTGACCGGAGTTCGCCACGAACAGCTCGTGGTGAACTGCGGCGAAACGTTTGCGAGAAGTTCACGGACAGTTCGCGACATCTCTATTGTGGACTCTATCTGTTACTGACAAAATAATAGACAATACACCTGTACAGCATCAAATATAGTGGCTATGAATATTTAAGTCTCCATAAGACCAGAGGGCACACAGGGGGCCCGAGCTTGAATAAGTTAGAATGTCCAAGTGCCCAGCTAAGTATAGCTGGGTACATAAATCATAATCGAAAAACGAACACCATAATCCAGTAAATCAAAAAAACACACAATCTCGAAAATAGAAAAATCCAAAAAATGTCCAACGGCTTATAGGGATAAACCCTACATAAATCTAATGTCAAGGTGTATCCTTACAGGAAGATACCAAGAGTATATGTTTCATTTAAACCCTTGGGCTGCACAGTGTCCAGAGTCCTAATCCAATGTAGTTCCCTCTGTAGTAGGATTTTCTTACGGTCCCCGCCTCTCGTTGGTGGTGGGATATGATCAATCGCTATGAACTTCATAGATGGTAGGGGATGGTTGCTTTCCCAAAAATGTTTCGCTACGGGTTGTTCTGAGCCTTTGTCTCTATATGCAATTCTTATACTTGACCGGTGGTTGCACATTCATTCTCTTAGCGGTAAGTCAGTTTTTCCCACGTATGCCAAACCGCACGGGCAAACCAGTTTATACACCACATAGTCACTGGTACACGTAAGTCTGTGCCTAATGGTGAACGTCTTGCCAGTGTGTGGATGGGTAAACGTCTTGCTTGGTCGCATATGACTGCATGTTACACATCCCAGACACCTGTAACATCCCAGATTCAAGTGGGGTGAGGGTTGATTATAACAATGTGTTGGATCGGTCTTGACCAGTAGGTCTCTTAGGTTCTTGGTTGTTTAAACTGACACGGTAGACTGGTGTCATTAAGCATCATGCGCCAATTCTGATTAACAGATTCTTGAATGTGGTCTGATATTGTAGTGTACGTCACGGGAAATATCAATCTTTCCTCCTTGGGCATCTGTGTTGATGGTTTTTCAAAGCATTTATTCAAGGCTTTCTGCAGGATAGTGGAACTGTATCCACGGGCCAGGAACTTATCCCACATTTGGTTAATCTGTAATTGAGTATTTACTTTGTTGGAATTGTTCCTAATGACTCTCATGAACTGGGATTGTGGTAAAGAGTTTTTTAAATGCCTCGGGTGGTAGCTATCCGCATGAAGGATAGTATTCCTATCTGTAGGTTTACTGTACAAAGTATAGGCTATTTTATCCTGTTCTTTATAAAGTCGTACATCGAGAAAGTCTATGGTTTGATCATTAGTGGTCATGGTGAGCCGAACCGGTGTGTTCAAGCTGTTGATGGATTCTAGCATTTCTTCCGGTGTTGGTCCTTCTTTTCTCCAAATCATTATGATATCATCGATAAAACGACGGTAAAAGAGTATATTGTCATGGAATGGTGTAAGGATGTGCTCCTGCTCAAATATGTACATAAAACTGTTGGCGTACATTGGTGCCATCGCTGCTCCCATTGATGTTCCAGTGATTTGCTGGTACCATGTGTGCTCAAACCTGAAGTAGTTTTGGTTAAGTACTAAGTATAGTAACTCCAAGATGTATTCTACTGGTGGTCCCGTATAGGAGGGTGATGTTGTCAATATTTGCCTCATTGCCTCAATGTCAGTCTCATGAGGTATAGTTGTATATAAGTTTTTGACATCGCATGTGATGAATGTTACTCCTACTTCTAAGTTAGTGAACTGTTGTAGTTGTGCTAACAAGCTTGGCGTATCTTTGATGCATGTTTTTAATTCCTCAACTGGTTTCTTAAATAAGAAGTCTAGCCATTTGGCTATAGGTTCCAATACCCCACCTATTGCTGAAACAATAGATCTGCCTGGAGGTAAGGTAGGATGTTTGTGTATCTTGGGCAGTGTATATATCACTGGCGTTCTAGGTTTCTTTTGTAAAAGATACTCATACAGGTCCTGTGTAATATAGTCCACTTCAAATCCACGTTGTAACGTTTGTTGAATCTTGAGCATAATTGTCTGTGTGGGGTCAGCTGGAAGTATCTGATAGGTAGTAGTATCTTCTAGTTGTGTGAGGATTTCTTGTCTGTAGTCACAATAGTTCATCAGGACAATACCCCCACCTTTGTCTGCCGGGCGTATCACCAGATTCGAGTCCTTAGCAAGTGAGGTAATGATTTGGCGTTCTTGTTTTGTAATATTAGATCTTTGTTTATTGCCATGAGTTAGATGGTACTGTGTTTCTTGGTTTAATGATTTCAAGAAAGTTTTTATGGTAGATTGGTTGGGCAATGGATCCCAGGTGCTTTTAGGTTTAAAATGATTTATTAGGGTATTCATTGGGGTGTTAGTCTTGAAAAAGTCCTTGAGTCTTAATGTTCTCCCAAATTTATAGTTTTCAATTTCTTGAACAAGAGGGACCGGATAAGTCGTAGGCACAAAAGATAGCCCTTTCATTAGCAAATGGTTCTCAGCGTTGCTAAGTTTACGTCTACGTGTAGACAGGTTGAAAACTGGAATCACCTCCGCCGTGGTGGTCTCCCTCTCAGAACGGTATATGCCGCCTCTCTGTCCTCGTCTTGTGATGTGGCGTTTGGATCTTGATCTTGTCTGGCCCATTGTCTTGTGGTGGTTCCTATAGGTGTAGTACCTCTCTCTAAAAAATGGCTTGATGATTGAGCCTGTTCTGGTCTTTGTTGGGTATCAGAATCTGAAGTAGATTCCCCTGAAGTTTTATCGATTGTGAATTGTTTTGGTTTACGAATGGGCCGTCTGTTCCTTGCAAAGCGTGGGATTTCGTTCTGTCCGCTAAGCCACCTGTAAACCCTGTGTTCAGTGTAGTCCCTACTCACTTTTTCTTGTTTCTCATGTTTGAACCTGATGAGGTCTGTCTTTTATATTCTGTTCCAGTCTCAATAGGGTAGGGGCTGCCTCAGTAGATGTCAGGAGTAAAGCTTCTTTTGCTTCTAATTGTGTGATCCTTTGTCTGATTTTAATCAGATCTTCTTTCACATCTTCTATTATAATGAGTATAAGATCCAGGGAACACTTATTTAGGACTGCTATCCACTTCTTGCAGACTTAAGGTTTTGCACGTCCTATAGTGGGGATGTTCTTTATTCTAAATCCCCTAGGAATCTGCAACTGCCTGTGGTAATCCGACAGGAACAAGCCGTGGAGGTCTAGATCCATTTCTTTCTTTTTCAAACGTGTCAGTTCCAGGTATATTTCCTTAAGTGTGGTTGTTTGTGGAAGGTCTGTAGTCAGAGATTCCCACGTGATGCGGTCTGCGTCTTCCTCTGTGTATTGGAAGATTTCTGCTTGTTCCAATAAACCTCCTGCTTGGGAAAAAAAATCTTCCATAGATTCTCCTTGCTCAGTGAAAGCACAATATACAAAAAAAGATAATCATGTATAGAAAAGTGTAATACCAAGTACTGTCTATATCAACACTGCACACCTTGCAGGTTCAAATATTTAGTGTCCTTGTAAAGACCTGTAACCAAGGTGTTTGATCATTTTACATATTGTGTTTTGTCACACAACTACTGTATGTGTAAAAATGCTTGGAAGCTATTGTGCAACATGTGATATTGAGTATCGTGAATCTTTAAATTGCCTTGTGAGCATAATTGATTTTAGTAGCAATGCACACATTTATGGCGCTTTGATATTTGATGTGTGTATTTAGTGCAAAAGCCTATTTCAACAAGTATGTTAGAAACTACATAACAAGCCTTTGACATTTATTCCAAAATTAATTTTCCACAAGTAGGATTAATGTGGAATTTCTTAACACATATCTGAGTTCAAGATGGGTTAAATAGCTGGAAAAATATTAATTTCTGCTATACCCTAAATGCAAGTCTGTTGCACCATGACCTAGGACAATTAAACTATTACTTCCATGCTATCTTAAATCGGGTATAGTTTAGAAATTAACTGATTTGATAACTATAACGAGTCAGCTATTCCCTAAACACTGGCTTTGTGTTTTTTTTTTTAATTATGCCTGGCTAGTATGTTCCAGATCTCCATACTTGTGCAAAACAATGCAATTAAATATTTTCATTAGTGGTTTGCCTGTACAACCCTTTTTTTTTTTTTAAACAATCTTTCTTTTAAAAGAGTTTAGATTTTATACAGTACATGGAAAAACTCTAAACTCTTGGGTAAAACACTTGGGTAAACTCAGCATTGAAATATAACATCCATAGGTCACAATTCACAGTGTGAATTTAAATAATTAACGTAACATTCCCATACTAAAGCTTTTAAGTAGTCGGTACTAGCTCAGTAAATTTATATGTGGTAGATTTACGAAGGATTTATGATGGCTGTTTTAACCAGAACATTGAGAGAGGTATGTGTATGCAAACAGTAAAAAAAGGAAAATCTGAAAAAGGAATGAGAAAAACAGGAAGAGCAGTGGGGAGAGGAGATGAGGAAACAGCATGTAAACACTATCTTTACCGTAGCATTGCTCCTCATCAATAACTGGCAAATATTGGATAGATAGATTTTTTGGATAAACTTTGAAATGTATTTAAATATTAAAAATATTAAAAAAATATATATTTTCATCCAGTAAAATATATTTATTAGTAAGAAGTTATTTACAAATACTGGGACTGTGCATCTCCTTGGCATATCACAAAGCAAACTATTAAAATATGAGGAATATATATATATATATATATATATATATATATATTCCTCATATTTTAATATATATACATACATATAACCCCATTGTACAAAGCTACAGAATTTCTTAGTGCTATATAAAAAATAAAATAAAATAATAATAATATATATATAAAATTAATACAATGTTAAACAAAAATCTGCACACCAGTCAAGCCATAAGACTTGCTTTTCCCACAGAAATCCCATAACTGTAGCGATGTTACAATCGCAAAGGATTCTGGGTGGGCGTATGCAAATTAGTTTAAAAAAGAATCACATTTTTGCCTCATTCCATTTTAAACATGGATTCCTTTACATTTGTTAAACTAATTTGCATATGCCCACCCAGAATCCTTTGCAGTTGTAACACCGCTGCAGTTATGGGATTTCTGTGGGAAGAGCAAGTCTTATGGCTTGACTGGTGTGCAGATTTTTGTTTAACATTGTATTAATTATCCACAGACTTCAGGTGGAAGGGGTTTTCAATCACAATTTTTCCCCACCATAACCTAATTGGATTTTGCTTCCCTCTACATACATAGGGCTACAGGGATGTCATATCCCCTTGGCCCAATTGTGTACACATCCCCCACGACATCTTTCAGTAGGATACCCAATCCTTCATATTTTAATAGTTTGCTGTGTGAAATGCCAATATATTTACTTGATGAAAATTGTTTATTTTATTTTGTACTCAATTTAATATTTAAATGAATGTATAAGTTTATCTAAAAATAAATAAATACAAGCCTTACTTATAAAAAAAGAAGAAAGAAATTAGATTATATCTATACTATTGCTTATCAAATAGATATCTTTCTATAAACACATGCTAATTAAACAATTATGTTTCTTTTCAAGTAAATGCATTGGAATAGATTCAATTCCTTCTGGTAGATTTGTGGCAGCATTTGATGTTTTCAATATTTTTGATTTCTTTAACCTCTTCCCGACCGAGGACGGTTCAGGACCGTCATCGGCATTTTTGCCTTGCCGACCGATGACGGTCCTGAACCGTCCTAACGGTCAGAGCTACTTACCTGATCGCCGTCGTTCCCCCGGCGGCGATCAGCGTGGCTCCCGGTGTGGGGAGTCTGCCTGCAGCCCAGACAGTCTCCCCACACCGGATTAGGACCCCTGTGGCCATGTGATAGCTTAACACAGCGATCACATGGTCACAATAGGTGTCCAAGTGTCTGCCTGCAGGGGGACTGTCTGTGCTGACAGGCAGTCTCCCTGCTAGTGTAAAATCAGAAAAAAAAATAAAGTTTATGTTAATAAAAAATAAATAAATAATTATATATGTGTATATATGATATATAGACATATATTATATATATATAATATATGTCTATATATCATATATATATAATGCCATACTAAGTGTATTATTAATATAAAAATACACTTATAATTAAATTACACACGTATATATATAATATATATAATAACTATATATATTGTATATATATATTATTATAAAATATAAATAATAAGTAATTTAAATTAAATAATTTTTTTTTTAATAATAATCAAAAATTTAAAAAAAATCATATAGCTATATGAAATTTTTTTCTAACTGTATTTTAAAATTAATATATATATATTTATATCAAAATACACTTAGAATGAATTTGTATATATATCTATGTATATAAAAATAAATACAAATAATAAGAAATATACATACGTCCATATACAAAATTACATAAATAATTATATAAATATACCCGTAGACTTCAAATATATAAATATGCATATATATTTAAATTCTACGTGCGTATTTATGTAATATTTTTACATAATTCAGTAATTTTATTGATTGCAATTTGAGGGACCTGCCTGCCAGCCCAGGCCGAAATTCCAGAGAATTTAATTTGCTAGCACTGTATTTTACCCTGTAACGTTCTACGACACCCTAAAACCTGTACATGGGGGGTACTGTTTTTCTCGGGAGACTTCGCTGAACACAAATATTAGTGATTCAAAACAGTAAAACATATCACAGCGATGATATTGTCAGTGAAAATTACTTTTTTTGCATTTTTCACACACAAACAGCACTTTTACTGATGATATAATTGTTGTGATACGTTTTCCAGTTTTTAAACACTAATATTTGTGTTCAGCGATGTCTCCCGAGTAAAACAGTACCCCCCATGTACAGGTTTTATAGCATTTTTGAAAGTTACAAGGTCAAATATATGGGTCAAATATTTTTACATTGAAAATGGCCAGGTTGGTTACGTTGCCTTTGAGAGCGTATGGTAGCCCAGGAATGAGAATTACCCCCATGATGGCATACCATTTGCAAAAGAAGACAACCCAAGGTATTGCAAATGGGGTATGTCCAGTCTTTTTTAGTAGCCACTTAGTCACAAACACTGGCCAAAATTAGCGTTCAATTTAGTTTTTACTTTTTTCACACACAAACAAATATGAATGCTTACTTTGGCCAGTGTTTTCGACTAACTGGCTACTAAAAAAGACTGGACATACCCCATATTGAATACCCTGGGTTGTCTACTTTAAAAAAAATATGTACATGTGGGGTGTTATTCAGAGATTTATGACAGATAATAGTGTTACAATGTCACTATTGATAAATTTTAAAAATGTATGTTTTGAAACCGCAATATCCTACTTGTACCTATAGCCCTATAACATGCAAAAAAAAGCAAAAAAGCACGTAAACACTAGGTATTTTTAAACTCAGGACAAAATTTTGAATCTATTTAGCATTTTTTTTCATTCGCTTTTGTAGATGAGTAAAAGATTTTTCAAGTAAAAGTCAAAAAACATGTATTTTTTCAATTTTTCATCAGATTTTTGTATTTTTTTAAATTAAAATACATGAGATTATATAAATAATGGTATGTAAAGAAAGCCCCTTTTGTCCTGAAAAAAACAATATATAATTTGTATGGGAACAGTAAATGAGAAAGCGGAAAATTACAGCCAAACACAAACACCACAAAAGTGTAAAAATATGCCTGGTCGCAAATGTACAACATCGCAAAAACAGTCCAGTCCTTAAGGGGTTAAATGGAAAACTGATTTCTTATATCAAGTACCAACCAATATCAAACATCAGTTGCAATATATATTAGCTAAACTATCTCGACTGGCAATAAACAATTTAAAACAAATGCAACACATTTGTGACCAATGCCTTTTTGGACATTTTTTTTTTTTTTTTTTTAATTCTTTATTTTGTCACAGTCAGCAAGATATATATATATATTGCGAGTAATACATACAATGAAGCATATCACTGTTTTTAATCTTCTGCATATATTGGTGGGATAGCGATGTTGGCTGTGGTATTTTGTTTTATGGTAATGTAGCTTGTTACTGCCATGGTCATGTCTTTAGCGATGGTTGTGGTTAGTGTAGGTGTCTGGGACATGTATGGCTCTGTGGTTTCAGAAAGTGAGAGAAAATGCGGTATCTTTCTATGGCGGGTTGGGTGCTGAGTGGGCACAGCTCCACTTGGTAGAGTAAGTGTAAGTGGTTCCTAGCGCGGAGCTGAGGGGGGTAAGGTGTTCGTGAAGGAGCTAGTGTTTCTGAGTTTCGGCTTGTTTAGGTCTGGGAGGTGGCGGAGATGGGTGTGGCCTGCTGTTAGTGCATGGTGTGGTATGTTGCGCGGTGTCTAAACGGTGTATATAACACAAACAAAAAACAGAAAGGGTACAATACCAACAGTATAACTTATGCTGCGTCTACAGTTTCTCAGCGTGAGGCTGGCCCCATGAGGTGCCTGTGCCTCAGAATACGAGAGAAAAAATGATAAAGACGGTAAAAACAAAGAATCCCAAGAGGTTACGTAACCATATATAAAAGCAGCTATATAAATGAAAGGATGTAATGTCCAGAGTCACGTAGTTGCACGGCTAGGTAAGTTCCGATTTGCCGGGGTGAACGGGACAGAGTTGGCCGGGTCCCATGTTGTCGGTGCTGGCGTTGCTGCGTGGTTCAGGCCCAGATTGGTCAGGGTTGCCTCTATCTGCGATGCCTCCGCTACCTTGATCTCCGTGTTTTGGTGCTGGATAATGAGCATGTGTGTTGGGCCCCATCGGCACTTGATTCCGTTTGTTGATAGTATGGATGTGAGGGGTCGTAGCGTCTTCCGCCACTGAAGTGTCGGTCGAGAGAGATCTGAGTAGAAGGTAATGTCCATATCCTCAAAGCGGAATGGGGGTTTCCCCCTCACTGCTTTCAAGATGGCTGCCTTATCTTGGCCGTTTTGGAATTTGACCAGTAGGTCGCTGGTGTTGGAGGCCGCAGCTGCAGGAGGCTTTGGGAGCCAAAACATCCCCTCTAGTGTGATACCTTTTGCTTGTTTGGGTGACAACAGTGCTGTGAAGAGCCTACGCAGGCAGTGGGTTAGTTCTGCTTGTGTGATAGTGTCCATGAGGCCCCTGATCTTTAGGTGTTTCCACCTTCTCTTGTCCTCCATTGCTGCTAATTGTTGGCTCAGAGTGGTGTGAGCTGCCGTGAGAGTGGCAATCTGATTCTGCAGCCCTTGGATGTGGGTTGCATGTGTTGTGGTTGTCTGCTCAATTATATTTAGGCGCCCGTTAAACCCCCTGAGGTCTTCTCTCACCTGGGAGATTTCTGAGGAGAGGCTGTGGCGGAGATCCGCCAGGAGGCCGGTAAGTATCCCTGTGGTGAGAGGTTCTGACCCTTTGGCTGCTGGCTGGGCAGATGTTGTAGGGTTAATTCCCCGCTCTTCTGTATCGTGGAGGGAGTAGTCAGCCGAGTCGTCTGAGAAATTTCCCATGTCCGCCGCCAAGTCAGTCCTCCCCGCGCCATGCGGTCCCCTCAGGAGGTCGCCGATATCGGCACAGAATCTCGGTCGATCCGGACGGGGCTTCTTGGTTTTTCTCCCCATCATAAGGAGAGTTGTCTGGGGCTTGTTGGGGGGTGTTGTACCCCTATGTTCAGCAGGATTAGGGCGTTTTTCGTGCCCGTTTGTCGGAGCTCAAGCAGAGAGCGACCGTTGCCGTCGGATGCTAGCTCCGCCCCCCTTTTTGGACATTTTGCTGTTCATTCTACCACAATTTTCCCCTTTCTTTCTTTCTTTTTTAAAATGTTTAATTTTTAAAATTCTTTAATTTTGGAGCGCAGTGTTAAGTACATGCTCTAAATATGACATAAGGCATTTATCATGAAGTATTACCACAAAGATATGCTTAAAAGGTCAAGACGTGCTGCGTTTTTTTGTTTTTTTAAATGTACAAGCGATATTACACAGAGAATACATGGCATGGGAGTGAGGTGGCATCTCTCTGCAGCTGCAGGCTCTGATATTGTCTGGCATCTGCGAGATGCGGGCTTGTAGACTCTGAAAGTCCCAGTCCTTCCCACATTGGGGGAGACCGATGGCCTTGATGGTCTTGCACCACCAGCAGCACACAGCCCTCTTCCTATGCAGTTGATGCCTTGGGGTCGAGCCCCTGGATACCTTTAGCCCGGGTGGGCTAGTGTCGGGTGAGACTAAAAGCTGGGAGTTGCCTTATCCATAGGAGATCCTCTCACCTCCTGGCTCACTCTCCTCTAATCTCCCTCCCGAGGCTGTTGTAGGTATGTTGTCATGTGGCTCTCTTGCTCCGTCCAGAAGCATGTAAAGATGTCGTCGAGCCTCTGCAAGATGCTATAGGGAGCCCCCCTGAGCTGTATAGTGGAGCTCACAAGAAGATTAGAAGCATCTGCCATCTTAGCGACACCAAGTGCATGTGGATGTTAGCCGAGGCAAAGTACAGGCTTTGGTTCAGGTAAGTGACACACTGGAAACAGCGATGTTAGTAGCCAGTACCGGGATAAACCCCCAGGTTCAAAGGGGAGGGTACAGCCACAGATTGACCCACAGTGTTCTGCTGGCAAGTTCAGCTGTAACTCCCAGCTTGTACCACTCTAGGCCTCAAGGCAAACAGCTCAGGTCTCGGCTCCGGCAGATGGAAGCAAGCTGCTCCAGGGATTCCTGCAACATTCAGGCCCCTTCAGGTCTCAAACTGATTTGTGCAGTTTGGGTGGATTTATTGTTGATGATAGACGATTAATTGCAGAGCTCATGTCTCATGAGACTCTTCGACATGGCGGACAAGCCCCTTTCCCTTTCTATTTAAGTGCATCCATACATATAATATATATAATAATATATATATTTAAAGAAGAAAGAGGGCTTTCTTTTTATACCCTATGTGTGTACATAACACAATATTAATGTGGAATAAAATATTAATAAAGGGAAAATAGATAATTTTTTTCCTCAGTTTTACATTTAATAATTTCTACACAAGTGCATATAAAGATAACTAACTTCACATAAATTCCCGAATTAGTCCTGATTGTTAGAATACACAATAAGTCTAGAATTTCAATTATTTTAAAAAAGTTAATAAAAATATTGCAAAGAATGTATTACAAAACTTTGCAAAATTTGGAATGCTTAGATTACAATTTTGATAGAAGTCACAGAATCCAAAACCACCACACAAAAATATATATTTGTAGAAAGGCTATACAAAAAAGAGCATTTTGAAACTTTCAAGTTAACCATTTTATCACAAACCAAGGTGAAATTAATTATATTTCTGGGAAGATTCACAGACCACACATGTCCTACTACTGTAAACATCCCATATTTGTATTCTGTTACTGTTCTCAAGTACAATAATACCACACATGTAAACCTTTTCCTTAACTCTACCCCTAATCAGACCATTAAGCCAACCCTTAGTCAAACCCTTAATTCAACCTGTATTCCATAATCTTCTCTATGATCCAACCTCTAATCCTACCCATAATCCAACCCCAATCCTACCTCTAATCCTACCCACAATCCAACCCTAATCCTAGCTATAATTCTACCCTTATCTTACCCTAACTCAACCCATAATATAACCTATATTGTGTGGCTGCAGCTGATAGAGGGGACCCCCAAACAATACCTGGGTGTCCTTGGTACAAGCAGGAATTTAACCTGATACCTTTACTGCAAGACAGTCTATGCGATCACTGAGCATTAGAGCCCTGCACTGCATGATGGCATAGACTGTCATATGGTCCTTCAGGGATTACATTTGAATTTTAAATTTTTTTGTCTGAAATATGAGGGAAATTGAGCCGGTGGCCTGCTTTGTTCATCTGTTACAGAAATATTGAGGAGATTAATGAATAAGTAAAAATTTGTCAGTTTAAATATAATGTGATTTCTATAGGTACCTTTAACAGCAAGCACTACACAAAATTTCTATATTAATCAACATGTATAGGGTAACATATTTTAAAAAAAATGTATCCTGTATTTTATTTAAAACAGCAAATGCCTGGTATTGAATAAATGCTAATGAAATTAGAAGGAAAAAAAAATTCCATCAAAATAATTCTGGCACCCCCCCCCCTAGCAAATCTGCATCAAGAAGTAGAACTACAGAAAAGAGACCGTGACCATGGGCGTTAATCTCATCTTTAAAACCTTCACTGGTGCAGGGGTGGACCTAAATCCGTAGATTAAATCTGAAGCTTTAGGAATACATGTATGTAACTAGTCTGAAAATTACAAAGTTATTTAAATAGACTCAATTTTATTTAATAAATGTTTCCTATTAAAAGAGCAAAAATATTTTAGGTCAGTTTGAATGACTGCCAATTAAACCAATTAATGCACAAAAGTTTAACCAACACGTCGCAGCTAGTGTATGTTTTGGCACAGAAAACTTGTATGAAAACAAATGTACAGGTAAGTGCATTCTTGTAAAAGTTATATACATTGAACACTAATGCTACACATTGTATTTGTCAATATTTAGAAGAGAAGGTTGTAACGTGTCTGTTAAACACGTACTATTTTAGAGGAAGCACCTGGTTCGAAAAAGAAGTATTGCAGTCTATAATTTGTCTACCAGTATTTAAAAGTAGCTACTCGTTACTAACTATAAATTATGCAAATAATAAGCAGTTTTGCTCAGCTATATACAGTGTATTACCATTTAAAAGAAAAGCTAATTCTGGTGTAAAAAGTATTTCCAGCTTGAAATTTAATTTGTGTTTTTAAACACATCCATCATACAATTCATTAATTTAATTTCTTGTAATAGTGTAAGACTTGCGAAATTTACTTTTAGTCTGCATAGTGTAATTACCTTTTTAGAATAATATTTTTGCATATAATTGTTAGTTCAAAATTAAATACAAAAAGAACTTTAGTGATTGAAAAATGCATAAAAAGGGAAAAAAAAGGTTAATTTAAATTAGACACAAACAGCAGCCATCTGTAACTCAATGAAATCATTTATTCTCTGTAAAAAAAGTTTGTAAAGTTGCAAGGTGGGGCCTCCATTGATCAAATTTGTTGTTTCAACACATCCCATAGATGCTCAGTCAGATTGAGGCCAATGCAACACCTTGAATTCTTCATCATGTTCCTCAAACCATTCCTGAAAAATTATTGCAGTGTGGCAGGGTGCATTATTCTCCTGAAAGAGGCCACTGCCATCAGAAATCACAATTGCCATAAAGGGGTGTATTTGGTCTCCAACAATCTGTGTGTAGGTGGTTCGTGCCAAAGTAACATCCACAGAATGCCAGGACCCAAGGTTTCCCAGCAGAATATTGCCCAGAGCATTACTCTGCCTCTGTAGGTACTCACCACTGCATACTGGGAGTGGGGACATCCCAAAAGACTTGCCATTTTGGAGATTTTTTGACTCAGTCATCTAGCCATAACTATTTGGCCATTGTCAATGCCACACAGATCATTTCACTTGCCCATTTTTCCTGCTTCCAACACATAACTGGCTGTTCACATGCTGCCTAATATATACCACCCCTTGACAGTTACCATTTTAACAATATAATCAATGTTATTCACTTCACCTGTCAGTAGTTTTAATGTTGTGGCTGATACATTGCAAAATAGTGGTTATGGTTCTTGAAGTGTTCCATTAATGACGTACTCGCATTTGTCTTTTCTGGTTACTTTCTCTGGAGTTCAACAAAGGCTGCACAACATGGAGCCAAAACCAGGTCTGCACTTCCATAGTTTTTGGGACTGCAAAGAAATACAGTTGGGCTCAAAAGTTTGCATACCCTTGGAGAATTGGTCAAATATGTACTATTTTTTTTTAAAGAAAACACGAGTGAGCAGGCAAAACACATTTCTTATGGAATTCATATTCAACTATAGGCAATAACAGAATGGCACAATCATAATACAAAACATGGCAACAATGACCCCTGTTCAAAAGTCTGCATAACCTTAGTTCTTTATACTGTGTATTGTCCCCTCTAGCATCAATTACAGTGTGCAGTCTTTTCTAATAGTTGTTTATGAAGCCCCTAATTCTTACAGGTGGTATAGCTGCAGATTCATCTTGGCAAAATGCCTCCAGGTCATGTAAAGTCTTTGGTCGTCTTGCATGAACCGCACGTGTGAGATCTCCCAGAGTGGCTCGATGATATTAAGGTCAGGAGACTGTGATGGCCACTCCAGAACCTTAACCTTTTTCTGCTGTAACCACTGTAGGGTCAAGTTGGCCTTGTGCCTAGGGTCATTGTCATGCTGGAAAGTCCAAGAACATCCAATGCGCAGCCTTCATTCAGAAGAATGCAAATTGTTTGCCAGTATTTTCTGATAACATGCTGCATTCATCTTGCCATCAATTTTCACATGATTTCCTGTGCCTTTAGAGCTCATCCCCTCCACCCCCAAAACATTAGTAAGCCACCACCATGCTTTACAGTGGGGATGGTATTTTTTTCACTATAAGCCTTGTTGACCCCTCTCCAAATATAGCGGTTATGGTTGTGACTATAAAGCTCTAATTTGATCTTGTCACTCAACATTAAGTGTGCCAGAAGCTGTGCAGTATGTCACGGTGTTGTCAGGCATATTGTAACCGGACTTTTCTGTGGCAATGGCACAGTAATGGCCTCTTTCTGGCAACTCGACTATGCAGCTCTTTATTGTTCAGGTATTGTTGTATTGTGCTCCTTGATACAACCACACCACCTTTTTCGAGAGCAGGCTGTATTTCTCCTGAGGTTACTTCTGGGTTTTTCTTTGTATCCCGAACAATTCTTCTGGCAGTTGTGGCTGAAATCTTTCATGGTCTACCTGACCTTGGCTCGGTAACAAGAGATCCCCAAATGTTCCACTTGTTAATAAGTGATTGAACAGTACTGACTGGCATTTTCAAGGCCTTGGATATCTTTTTATATCCATTCTATATCTATCTTTATAAAGTTCCATTACATTGTTACGCAGATCTTTTGACAGTTCTTTTCTTGCCTGCTCAGTGCATCCACGTGAGAGCTAACACACTCATTGACTATTTATACAAAGACACTAATTGTAACTTAAAAAGTCACAGGTGTGGGAAATTAACTTTTAATTGCCATTTTAACCTGTGTGTGTCACTTTGTGTGTCTGTAACAAAGCCAAACATTCAATGGTATGTAAACTTTTGACCAGGGCCATTTGGGTGATTTCTGTTATCATTATGATTTAAAAATGAGCCAAACAACTATGTGATATTAAATGGCTTCATATGATCACTATCCTTCAATAAAATATATTTTTTTGTATGATCAGTTATATTTTTAAAATCAATGCCAAAAATTAAAATTTCTGCGAGGGTATGTAAACCTTTGAGCACAACTGTATATTTCTGAAAACCTTGTAAAATACCACTCTTGCTCTTTGACATGATTGTGATTGCTTAGTTTGTAACACAGTTTAAAAGAATTGTGAATGGCTTATCGAAGCTGTTAATATATAAATATGGGTAAAACCACAGAAAAAACACTGGAGGGCACTCTACATGCAAACCAAAGTGCAAGTGCAGAATAAATGAATACCTAATCAGGTTTGTTCTTTATAATTGATTGAAATAAACTTGACATAGAGAAGTTGTTTAATTGTTTAATACATGATATGTCTATTTCTAATCTGGTGCCTTTCCATTCATATATATTGGGAGAGAGGTCAGTTGCCGGATTGAACATTGGATCACCATCACAACTTCATAGACGCTTTTACCTGAGCCAGTTCTTACAGGCTCTAAAAAATGTGAGTGGGATGTGAATATATCATCTTATATATGATATTGGTTGTTTCTGGACTATACTGCTATATGTCAAGTGTATTCCTTTCAGTCAATTATAAAGAACAAACCTGATTAGGTATTAATTTATTCTGCACTTGCACTTAGGATTGCATGTAGAGTGCACCCCCCACTGTTTTGTCTGTGTTTTTACTCTGTATTTGGGGAATTTAGTGATTTATTCCCTCTGTATTTGAACGCTTTACAGGATGTCTACTTTAATCATTACACAGAAACCCACTAATATTCAAGTGATAATATAATTTGGTATATAAAGTCATACACACAGTCTACTAGAAATATACATCTACAAAGAAGCTGTACAAATGAAAAACACATTTCTACCTTTGATTTTTTTTTAATCCCCTCCATGGATGCACCCTCCTGGGGTTTGGGAGTAACCCTTTTTTAAATGTTTTGATGCATTGGTTTTTAAATGATCAACATATGCCTGTCTATTGCAGAGATGTATTTTGAAAAGTGGCAAAGTTTCCCATTAGTGCACTCTTTCATTACACTGAGTACGTGCTGATGTCTCCATTCTAAGTGAATAGAATTTTGTTTCATATTGTTTTAAAGATTGTGAAAAACAGATAAAACATGAAACAAATGACATAGGAAAAGAAATGAAAAACAAAAAAAAGATGATGCTTAACAAAAAGAGAGTTGATGTATATTATATGGGGAATTCTTAACAACATGAAAAAGAAAGTTCTAAACAGAAAGGGCACAATAGTAGAAAGGAAGATGTCAAACAATTGCATTAAATGAATCTCAAGAGGTCTAGCTATCCAGAATGCTACTCAATCAATGTCTAATTAGACTTTGCCTCCATCACAAAGAGCCACGTAGCAAAGTGAAAACCAAATGGGCTTGATGGTGGAAAATGAGTAAAAAAGCAATGGAATTTTTGCTGCCACAAACTGCATAATGATACATTATATCACACAGATTGCCAGGTATGTGTCAATAAATCAAGATCTTTTTGGAATATTAGATTTAAGATATTTGGCAAGGGACGTTCAGACCCACCAAATATGTTTGTGTAGATGTTTTTCTTGTAATGTGATTCGAAAGGCGATTGTTAAAAAATAATTGTATTTAATACATTTTACGGTCCTACATAATCAAGGTTTTGAATACTGATACCAATATGTAGATTATATGACTTGTTATTTTTAATTTGAACAGACAACATTTCTAGGCTAACCAAACCAAACCATGATTTCCTTCAGCAATTCACATAGCAGTGATATGTTTCATAAAGATGATTCATAGAACGTATTTTTAATTGAGCTTTTGCAAGCATTTTTTTTCTAGATACTTCATAGTGTCAGGAATGTCAAAGTATTCTAGTGCATGGATACTCCAGATGTGAACTATATTTGCCTTGATGCTTTGCCAACATTATAGCTGAACAATTTTGGGAGATGTAGTCCACAACATACAGAGTGCTAAATGTTGCCTATTACTGTTAACGTGATTCAGATCAGGGTCAAACAGCAGAAAACGGGTAAGAATTCAAGTGAAACTAGACAGACATTACTCAGAAATGTTAGTGGAGTGATGATAAAGAAGAGTAAAACATGACTAAGTAATGGTAGACAAATGACCAAGTTCAAGGTGATGCATTGAATACCCAGATGAACTTTAAACATTTGCTTACTATAAACATTTGAGTAGAAATTTTGACAACCTAAAGGATTTTGAGAAAATGGATCATAATAATACTGTATGCCTTCATTTGTGGGGTGACATAGTGTTTCTAACCATTTGGGTAGCGTTTAGTACTTTGTGTACTGTAACAACATGAAATTAAAATTGATATTTTGGGGGTGTTTTACACCATATTGAACACTTAACACAAAAATATGCACAGAATTAAGCCAGCATCTGAAAGAGCTTAATAAAACAAACATACTTGTACTGTAGTACAATACTTTCCATGTTTCATAGGGTACTCACCATCAGTTAACATGACTTACAAAACACAAAGAGAAATATATAATATAATACATTTACAGAAATGTACACTATTATTGTAAAAAAAAATGGCACACCCACTTTTAGGAAAGAATTGGAAGGGTGGTGTGGTCTCGAATTCCATTAAAATGAACATTCTCCCAAAAATATTAGAGCCATTCCCCTCATCACTCCCATATAAATTTTTTAGGAAAATTAATTTGTCCCTCTTATCGTATATTTGGAATAGAAAACATAGCAGAATTAAATTGTCCACACTTTAAACGCCTGGAGTTGGTGGATGTATGGGTTTGCCAGATTTTATTAAATATTTCCAAGCCGCATTCAAATGTAATCTTAATTCAGAATTCCCATTACGGCTTGAGATGGAAGCTGCCAAAATTGCACCATTTTCTATTAAATACATTTTATGGGTACTTACACCTTAAAGACCAAAATACTTGAAAATGTTCCCATCGACAAAACCAACTATCAGAGCCTGGAATGTTCTATTTCAAAAAATTAAACCATCATCATTGTGGTCAAGAGTGTCACCTATTTCAGTGCTCAAAGTGGGCATTCTGGGTTTTGATGTAGGTTATTTGTCAAATCATTCAGTAACACATATCGAGAACCTATTATCAGAAATAAAAAATAAGTATAATTTAGATGGTGTGAATGAGAAAATATATGGTGTTATGATCAAAACAATAGTTAATAAATGTAGTCTCTTCGATCTTAAAATTAATATGTCTGTTATATAAAAAATTTACTATTCAGATCTTGATCGTAAACACATGATTTCCACCTGTTATGAATTACTTAATGACAGAGGAAATGTAAAATAAAACTCACTCAATGATTAAGTGGGAAAATGAATTGCAAAAGGAGTTAGATACAACAGAATGGTCAAATATGGCAATGGCCTTAAAAGGTATCTCAATGTGCTTCTCATTTAGAATCTCATTTTTAAAAAAAAGTTCTTGAAATTAAAATTATCACACTAACAAAATGTAGGAGGGAGTGTGGTCAAGTAGTATGGCCTTGTTCTAAATTGAGAAATTATTGGAAATCTATACATTCTCTGATCAAACTCTTAGATGAAGCGATGATTGACTTAACCCCTACACTTTGCCTTTTCAGAAACTCCAGAATAACCGATATAAACGAAAATGAATAATATTGGCACATATATTAATAGCAGTCACCATGGCTATCCCCAGACATTGGAAATCACCCATCATTCCAGACATAAAGTAAGTTTTAAACTCACTCTGTGAAAATATGAGATATAAATTATCACTAAGAATAACATCTGAAAAAAAGATTATCTTAGGGCAAGAATGGGAAGAGTGTTAAAGAAAGGTCAGATGACTATATAATTTGTAGACATTGTCCCACCTGACCAAATATAAAAAATTGAAATGTCATATTCAGTTTATGACATTTGAAGATATCTGTTACTTTTTTTTTTTTTAAGACTTTATTGTAAATATATACTGTTCTACGTAAATTCTGATAAATATTTATCCCCAGTTAATATTTGTTATAATGTATACTACAACACTTTTTTTTCTTTTGGAAATGTTGTATCATAATAACTTAAAATATTCAATAAAATGATGAAGGAAAAAAATGGCACACTCAGAAAATGGGATCAGCTTCCTGCTTTTCAAAACTGTTGGGGACTGCTTAGAGAGGCAGTGAACTCTTGGGTAACTTCCCCTCCTCGTACATGTCACAATATTGGCCCATGGGAGTTGGAATAATGGGTGATCCAAGAATCCCAGGTCTTGGAGAATAGTTTTATTGCATCATTTATCCAGATACGTTTTGTCCGTAACTTTGGAAACTTTAACCATTCATTTTTGGTAAAATAAAACATATAGCTAAAGTGAAATGAGAAGTTTGAAGTGTTAATGAAAGATCACTTATGTTGATATTTTTTTATTAGAGTCCTTTTTTTCTCTATATGCAAATTAATACTGCTATAAATATTTTTCTTAATTTTAATCGCTGCCTACAAAATGGGCTTAAACAGAAAACTTCTGGAGCCACTCTACTGCCAAAGTCTCTATTTGGTTATGGACGGAAAGAATATGATTGTTTTATTTGTGCCTCTGCTTTGATTTTAGTCCTACCCCCCTTGATTCCTTTGACAATGTGCAATGTCATGATATTTTGCAATGAGTGAATTATTACAAATTCACATGATTTCAAATGAGGATCTAATAGCACACAGTTGTTTAGTACCGTGAGAGCATTCTGTGTTTAATTGTGTACTAAAAACCTTTAAAATGGCTTTAGCCTACAAACACTGGTAATATTTAATATCCATTTTGTTGATCTCTCAAAGCTCATAAAAAGCATTTTTGAATTTGTAGTGTATTGTGTTACTTGTAACACATTGCATGTGTGCAGTTGAGTGCCTTTCAAAGATCACACATTGTTATTGATAAGTGCTACATAAATATTTTTTAATATCGTTCATACATCTAACCGCAAAACATATGAAAATGCTGATGCATTCATAATAATCAATGGTGCTGATTAAGAAGAAAGTTTATAACAAATGATTTATGTTCAAAGAATAATGCCCTTTGAACTATTATTCAATACATATGTATGGTATGGATGAATAGACTATCAAAGAGCACAGCACTTTTGCTATATATTCTTTAAAGTTGATAATGGAATACATATCTGTTAGTCTTCTGTTCCTGTCAATGTGAACACAAGATCAATAAGTATGAAGTTTAGAAATACAATATAGACCTTGTTCCCTTATTTACCACTATAATGTCTTAAAGCATAGAACTTAACAGGGCTAACTATACAGATATCTTAGCCATAATATTATATATTTAGTAAGAGATCCTCTATTTAATTTATAAATAATTGAGAATACAATATAAAATAAGGATTGTCTTGGAAGCAATAAAGTTTTGTCTTTTAGATATTTATTATATAAAAATGTAAATATAGACATAAAATCCATTACAATAATTTATAGCAGAGTTTATAAGATCAAACTAAATGCTTGCAAATATCAATAATAGATTAATATACCCTCATCATGTCAGCCTCTCTGTCATTTTAAGATGGAGCGTCTGTCTCCAAATCTTTCCTCTGTCCCTTAACATTTAAAAGTACACCTATCTATACAAGGCCATAACTAAAGGGTGTACACGTCATGGAAATTTTCCTGACTTAGGTCAAGATGGCATCTTAAAGTCTGAACATCTTTATCTACTTAGGGTTACCACAGTATATTATGTACTGAAAGAGTCATAGTATAGCCTTGAAGCTTGTTTATGCATTATTGTTATTGTAATTCGTCTGGGACAAAATGGCGTAAACATATTATGCACTGAAGGTAAGTAAGAGGTTATTGCTTAAAGAAACATGTATGAAAACTAATATGTTCAATTTCTAACACCTTGTCAGTTTGCAATATCTCTTAAAGACAAAGTACACCATTTGAGGAATACAATATTTGCATTTGCCCATAACACCCTCTCCATTAACCTGTGGGCATTGTAGAGCATTTCTTCCTTAAATTAGTAAACCAAAGTTCTCCAACAGTCTTTAGGTTTTTATGCTCCCAGCGTCTTTGATCATTGTTGAAACGGCTAAACATCCGTAGTGTGATCTTTGCCTGTAAAGGTGGTTGATTAAAATGAGCAAAGGTTTTGTCTGGGAAAGAATTGAAAAGAACATTAGGTTCCGGAGTAAGATATTCTTGGATGGATTCTGATAGGAATTGTAATCCAAAGTTAAAAGTAGTAATTGTATTTGTAATCCAAAGTCTTTAAAGGCCTGTAGAATACATTCCTTAGATACATTGATGGATGTTGAGTTTGTAGAATGTCTGGGTATTAGTTGGCTAGAATTGGTTGCAGATATTGAATCAGCATCATCTGTTATCACAGTGGTGATGGTGTTGGTATTTGTCTTTGACTTTTGTCTTTGCTTGTTTGTTTGTTTGTTTTTTCATGAAAATTTTTTACACCGTTTATGATGTGTATAGATTGGAAACTCTCCGATATTCTTTTACGGAATAAATTAATTGATAGCATTTCCAAGACATTGTCTTAAGTGACATGGATCCCATTATAGTAAATGTTATGTTGATACAGCAATCAAAGTGGTTTCTCAAGAACGCCTCTTTTTGCTGTATTGGAATCTTTGTAACACCTCTACATCTCACTGATAGACATATAACGACATCAGGTGCTGTTGTGCTAAAAATGTTAACAGGTAAAATCTGTGGAAAAATCTTAACATTTGTTATACTTTGTATAATAATGATAGATGAAATAGTAACATAGTTAATCTTTCTAGTCTTTTGTTTAAGAGATAAAAACCCTTGTATATGGTTTAGATATATAAGGATAATTTGAAGCAGCAAAGTATTTACCACCATTGTTCACAATGATATGTAAAATTACATTTTCTTTAAATGTTAAAAATGCTCCTTTATTAAAAATATCTCAATCTATTTAGAATAGTTGATGATTGGAAATATGACATTATTGATCTTTCTTTGTCCTTTTAGGGAGAAGACAACTTATTCCCTGAGTTACTATAAGTAAATATAATAACTACAGTTATTAGTGGCTTAAAATGCCAGAAACACCCAAAAAGTGTCTTAAAAACATTTTTTTACCAAGATCTGACAGCTATTGTAGAAAGTCACGTTCGTGATATTTGATGCTTACTATGATCTGATTTTTTTTTTTTAACCCCTGAGGGTTAATTCTTTTTTTTTTAACCCTCAGGGGTTAAATTTATTAAATTAATTAATTAAATTATTTTTTAATTATATATTTAGCTAGCTGGGGTAGGTGGAAGTTAGTGGGGAATTGGGGGATTTGGCGTTAGGCTAACTAGGGGTTAACGTTAAAAAAAGTTTTAAAAGAAACTTTAAAAAGTTAAAAATTAAGCTTAAAAAAATGTTTTAATAACATTTAAGTAAAAAAAACAAAAAAAAACACACTTTACCTAGTCCAAATAAAAATTAACCCCTTCCCTGCCAGTCGATCACTGCCTACAGCGATCAAATAGAGATCACAGTATTATACTGTGATCTAATTTTTTTTAACCCCTGAGGATTAACTTTTATTTATTTTTTTAACCCTCAGGGGTTCAATTTATTTAATTAATTAATTTAAATATTTTATAACTATATATTTTGCTAGCTGGGGTGGGTGGGAGTTATGGGAAAATGGGGAATTTACTGTTAGTGCTGCGTACTGCTAGTTAGGGGTTAACGGTAAAAAAAAAAGCTTAGAAAAATGTTAAATCTGTAAAAAAGTTTTAAGAAAGTTTAGGAAAGTTTAAAAAAAATTTATAAGCAAAACAAAAGTTTAAAAACTAGTTTTTAAAAGTAAAAAAGTTATAAAAAGTAAAAAAATACATTTTAAAAACGCTCATTACCACTACACCTGGAGCAAACTAGAGAAAAAATTATCCCACGCCAAGGTTCAAAATATGCCTTTTGAATTACCCCAGGGTGTATTCTTTAATAAATAGTATGTGTTTGTGGGGAAGTTTCAATAACCAACCGTCTAAACTACTCCAAATTGGAACATGGACACAGCGTAAAACTTCAAAGTTAGAAAAAAACTGAATGGCTGCGTCTCAAATGCGCCCCTTCAACATCCACATATACCTGGCAAAGGTACATACGGGGGTATTGCTGTACTCAGCCGACATAGCTGAGCAACATATGAAGTATTATACAGTCATAGCACACATAAGGTTTGCAAAATATGCTGCGCAAACTCACTTTGTATGTCAAAAAGGCAGAAAAAATGCTTATTACCACTACAC
This sequence comes from Pelobates cultripes, assembly GCA_933207985.1. Taxonomy (NCBI): domain Eukaryota; kingdom Metazoa; phylum Chordata; class Amphibia; order Anura; family Pelobatidae; genus Pelobates; species Pelobates cultripes. Next base: position 93,772,722 of record OW240912.1, on the reverse strand, counting down.
TTGGTACAAGCTAGCGGAAAAATGATCCCACACTAAGGTTCAAAATATGCCTTTTGAAATACCCTGGGATGTCTTCTTTAAGAAATGGTATGGCTTTATGGGGAATTTGGATTATATAGCCTGGTAAAATACTCTAAAATGGGACATAGGCACAGCATAAAAATTCAAAGTTTGAAAAAAACTGGAATGGCTGTGTCCCAAATGTGCCCCTCCGATGTCCACACATACCTGGCAAAGGTACATACGGGGGTATTGCTGTACTCAGCCGACATAGCTGAGCAACATATGAAGTATTATACAGTCGTAGCACACATAAGGTTTGCAAAATATACTGTGCAAACTCACTTTGTATGTCAAAAAGGCAGAAAAAACGCTTATTACCACTACATCTGGTACAAGCTAGCGGAAAAATGATCCCACGCTAAGGTTCAAACTATACCTTTTGAAACACCCTGGGGTGTCTACTTTAAGAAATGGTAGGCCTTTGTGGGGTAGTTTGAATTTAAAACCTGCGAAGATGCTTGGAAATTGCACATAGGCCCAGCGTCAAAATTCAAAGTTTGGTAAAAACGGATATGGCTTGGTCTCCTATATGGCACTGTAGCTTCACGAAATAGTGCCAAAGACATTCATATGGTGTGTCATTTTACTCAGAAGACTTAGCTGAGCATAATTTGGGGGTTTGAACTTAGTGGCACATATGAAATATACAAAACGCCCAGCAAAAATGCAATCCGTATGTAAAAAATGCACAAAATTATTTTTTACCACATACTTTGGCATATATTGGTGAAAAAATGGGGGCATGTTAAGGCACAATATGCACCTTATAAGATACCCTGGAGTGTCTACTTTTACAAATGGTAGGCCTTTGTGGGTTTTTTTTGAACAGTCAAACTGTTATAATACCCCAAATGGAAGCTAAGGCTCATTAAATCCATCTCTCAAAATTCTACTGTGAATACTGTAAAGGACAGGTCTCCTATATGGCACTGTAGCTTCACGAAATAGTGCCAAAGACATTCATATGGGGTGTCATTTTACTCAGAAGACTTAGCTGAGCATAATTTGGGGGGTTTGAACTTAGTGGCACATATGAAATATACAAAACGCCCAGCAAAAATGCAATCCGTATGTAAAAAATGCACAAAATATTTTTTACCACATACTTTGGCATATATTGGTGAAAAAATGGGGGCATGTTAAGGCACAATATGCACCTTATAAGATACCCTGGAGTGTCTACTTTTACAAATGGTAGGCCTTTGTGGGGGTTTTTTGAACAGTCAAACTGTTATAATACCCCAAATGGAAGCTAAGGCTCATTAAATCCATCTCTCAAAATTCTACTGTGAATACTGTAAAGGACAGGTCTCCTATATGGCACTGTAGCTTCACGAAATAGTGCCAAAGACATTCATATGGGGTGTCATTTTACTCAGCAGATGTAACTGAACACAAAATAAAACTTTGTACAGGAATAGCACACACCAACTTTACAAAATATACACGAGAATTTCTCTGTTATAAGTTTGTGTGCCAAAAACCAAAAAGAACACAATTTTACTCCAATATTTAGCAGAGGTTGGCGGTGAAATGGCTACGTAGAAAGTGTCAAAACAACCTTAGGTAAATAGCCCGTGATGTCTACTTTATATAAATATATACTTTTGTGTGGCAATTTTGTTTTCTTTTATGGCTATTAAGCTTACAAGACAAACATACCAAATTCTAAAATCGCTCCACATTAAAAGTTTATTTTACTCCTTGTGCTTTGTGACCTGTAACTACCAAAAAAAATTTAAAATCCCAGACACATTATATATTCTGTAAATCAGAACAAATAAATAAATTTATTTTTAATTACTTTCCTTAACCTGCACTAATTATGCACACATTATTATTGCAAAAACTGTAAAAAAAACCCCAATATTTTTCATTTTTTTTGCATTTTTCTGTATTTTTTTTATAATAAGTAAGCATTTATATATATATATGTTATATCAAATTAAAGCCCTTTCTGTCCTTTAAAAAACAGTATATAATATGTGTCGGTGCAATAAATGAGAGAGATGCAAATTGCAGTTGAACGCAAACAGCAAGAAAATGCAAAAATTGCTTGTGTCATTAAGCGTAAGTCAAGCTTCTGAAGCTGTGTCCTTAAGGGGTTAAGGACCGAGCCAAATGTACACGTTGTGCTCAAAACAAAACGTAAACAAAAACTGGAATTTGCGCTATATGTCTGTTTAGGCGTAATTCGACTCTTCCATATTATATGCACCCACACTTATTATATATCATTTTCTTCAGGGGAAACAGGGCTTTCATTTAACATCAAATATTTAGGTATGGAACATAATTTAATATGAATAAAATATAAAAAAATGGGAAAAAATAAGATAAAAAAAAAATTAATTAGTTCTACGTTACATTTTAACTGTGAGTGTCATAATACTGTTTGCTTTTACTGCAATAAAATACACATATTTGTATTCAGCGATGTCTCACGTGTAAAACAGTACCCCCTTTGTACAGGTTTTATGGTGTTTTGGAAAGTTACAAGGTCAAATATCGCATGTTCCATTTTTCAGTTTTTTCACATTAAAATTCGCCAGATTGTTTATGTTGCCTTTGAGACCATATGGTAACCCAGGAATAGAAATTACCCCCATGATGGCATACAATTTGCAAAAGTAGACAACCCAAGGTATTGCAAATGGGGTATGTCCAGTCTTTTTTAGTAGCCACTTAGTCACAAACACTGGCCAAAATTAGTGTTAATATTTGTTTGTGTGTGAAAAATGCAAAAAACTAATTTGAACGCCAATTTTGGCCAGTGTTTGTGACTAAGTGGCTACTAAAAAAGACGGAATATACCCCTTTTGCAATACCTTGGGTTGTCTACTATTGCAAATGGTATGCCATCATGGGGGTAATTTTCATTCCTGGGCTACCGTACGGTCTCAAAGGCAACATAACCAACCTGAATTTCAATGTGAAAAAACTGATATGTAAGCCTTATATTTGACTATGTAACCTTTGAAAACACCATAAAACCTGTACATGAGGGGTACTGTTATACTCAAGAGACTTTGCTGAACACAAATATTAGTGTTTCAAAACAGTAAAACATATCACAACAATTATATCATCCGTGTAAGTGCCATTTGTGTGTGAAAAATGCAACAAATGTCACTTTCACTATATCATCATTGTAATACATTTTACTGTTTTGAAACACTAATATTTGTATTCAGTGAAGTCTTCCGAGTAAAACAGTACCCCCGGAGTACAGGTTTTATGGTGTCTTGGAAAGTTACAGGGTTAAATATAGTGCTAGCAAATTAAATTCCCTGGACTTTTGGCCTGGGTTGTCAGGCAGGTTCCGCAAATTGTAATTAATAAAATGACCTTATTATGTAAAATGATTACATAAATATATACGTAGAATTATTATATATATATGTGTGTATATACATATGTGTATATTTATATGTATATAATTTTTTTAAATTATTTTTATTTATATATAGGTATATATATAGTGATATATACGTATATACTTATGTATATAGATATATATATTATTTTGTTATATGTGTATTTTAAAATCAATATATATATATATATATATATATATATATATATAAATTTAAAACAACAGTTAGAACAAAATTACACACATATATATATATACATATATATATAATTTTTTTATGTATTTACATATTTATTTATTTTATATTATATATACATATATATATATTGATAATTATATATATATATATATATATATATTTAATCAATATAATTCTACGTGTACTTTGATATTCTATGTATACTTTGATATTAATATATATGTATAATTATATATATATTAATATGAAAATACACTTAGACAGTGTATGAGTATTTCTATGTATGTGTGTATATGTGTATATATATATATATATATATATATATATATATATATATATATATATATATATATATTATATATATATAATATATATATATATATATATATATATGATCTAAGTATATATAATTTAATTTTACACTGTTTTAAACTTTAATTTTTTTTCAGGCAGCAGGGGGAGTACACTGACATGGACGGCTATTGACCTTGCGATCACATGACCCAGGGGGGCCCAAGAGGACAGAGTGGGACTCCCTGGGCTCCCAGGTGAGTCCCCATGCCGCGATCGCAGGCGTGGGATCGCCGGTGACCGGTTAAGTACAAAGGATGGTTTGGGCGTTCTATGCCGCCCTCCGGCGTTTAGAGCCGGTTCCTTAAGGATGGCATAGAACATCCACAATCCTTAAGGGATTAAGGTTAAAACATTATTCATTATTGCAGTTGTTATTGTAATCATATCATCTTTAACTATCATGATTCAGTTATGTAAAGATACATTGTTAAAACCAGATAATCTGGCCACTGCTTGGATTTAATCTGCAAGTAAATGTCCAGTACATATAAAGGAATCTGCATTGTTTAGCTATTTCCTTTTGCTGCAAGACACAGGCATTAATGTACATTCATCTGGATACTTTATGTATAATATATTTGTTTGTAGGCCAGGCCGCAGCTGCATATGGCATTTTAGAAATAATTTTCAATTACATTAATACATTATGTACAGTTGCAAGAAAAATTATGTGAACCCTTTGGAATGATATGGATTTCTGCACAAATTGATCATAAAATGTGACCTGATCATCATCTAAGTCACAACAATAGACAATCACAGTCTGCTTAAACTAATAACACACAAAGAATGAAATGTTGCCACGTTTTTATTGAACACACCATCAGGGCTGCCATCAGAAATTTTGGGGCCCCTGACACAGCTCAAGGTCTGGGCCCCCCTGGTGCCTGCACCCGAGTCCACCCAAAGTGCTGCCCCCCCCCCCCAGTCCGCCCACAGGAATGCAGTGTCTGCAGGGCCGGTGCAAGGATTTTTGCCGCGCTAGGCAAAAGTAAAGTTTGCCGCCCCCCCATGTGAAATCACAATGCCCCACCCATATGATCTGCCATGTTAACTAACACCAGTGCTGCAGTGCCGCCGTGTTTACATTAAAAGGCCTGCAGGGACAGGCTAGACACCAGAACCACTACATTAAGCTGCAGTGGTTCTGGGGACTATAGTGTCCCTTTAATGTGAGGTAAATTAGAGATTAGTGCCACGAATAATATACTAGATTGCCTACTTACAACCAGATGAGGATGATGATGGGCTCTAGCTGCAGTCTGGCTCCACTGGTCTGGTGTAGAACAGGCTCTCTGGAGGCGTTTTGTAACTGTGGTCACAAAAATCAATGTTTTGGGATCAACGGGAAGCAGCTCCATTTTTTTGAGGGCCCTTTACACAGCTCAAGGTCTGGGTCCCAGGGTCCACCTTCATGTTCCACCAATGAGTTTGTTCACAGAGGGTGGAGTGTGTGTGGGGGGATGTCCTGATGTTTGTAAGGAATGCATTGTGTGAATCTGTGTTTGTATGTGTAAGGGCTGCAAGGTGAGTTTGTGTATGTATGGGATGCAGTGTGTGCGTCTGTAAGGGATGCATTGAGTGTGTGTAAGGGGTGCATTGTGTGTTGCTGTGTGTAAGGGATGCATTGCTTGTGTATGTGTGTCTGTGTGTAATGCATTGTGTGTTTTTCTGTGTGCAAGGGGTGCATTGTGTGTATGCGTGATGGATGTCAATCTCTCCCCCTTCCCCCGTCGAATTCCTTCTCCCCCTTTCCCCGTCAATTTCCTTCTCCCTCTTTCTCCAATTTCCTTCTTCTCCCCCTTTCTCCAATTTCCTTCTTCTCCCCCCTCTCCTTCTTCTCCCCCCTCTCCAATTTCCTTCTTCTCCCCCTCCCTCTACAATTTCCTTCTTCTCCCCCTCCCTCTCCAATTTCCTTCTTCTCCCCTCTCCAATTTCCTTCTTCTCCCCCTCCCTCTACAATTTCCTTCTTCTCCCCCCCTCCAATTTCCTTCTTCTCCCCCTCCCTCTCATTTCCTTCTCCCCTCCCCTCTCCAACTTCCTTCTTCTCCCCCCTCTCCAACTTCCTTCTCCCCCCTCCAATTTCCTCCCTCTCCCCCTCAAATTTCCTTTTCCCCCCACCCCCCAAATTTCCTTTCCCCAAAATTCCTTCCTCTCCCCTCCCTCCCTCAAATTTCCTTCCCTTCCCCCTCAAATTTCCTTCCTCTCCCCCATCCCTCCCCTCCAAATTTCCTTCCTCTCCCCTTCCTTCATTCCTTCCTCTCCCCCCTCCTTAAATTTCCTTCCTCCCCTTAAATTTCCTTCTCCCCCCCACTTCAAATTTCCTTCCTCTCCCCTCCCTTCCTTCCTTCCTTCCTCCCCCTCCCTCCCCCTTAAATTTCCTTCCCCCCCTCTTCCTCCTCCCCTTAAATTTCTTTCCTCCCCATCCCTCCCTTAAATTTCTTTCCTCCCCTCCTTAAATTTCTTTCATTCCCTCCAATTTCCTTCATCCCCCAATTTCATTCCTCCCCCTCCATTCCTTCTCCCCTCCCATTTCGTTTCCTTCTCCCCCATCTCATTCCCACCCCCTCCATCTCATTCCTTCTCCCCTCCTTTCATTCCTTCTCCCCCCTCCCATTCCTTCTCCCCCTCCCATCTCATTCCTCCCCCCTCCCATTCTTTCTCCCCCCACCTGATACCCGGCTGCGGCGGGCGGGCGCGCGCGCGAGGGAGCACTCTCTGTGTGCTTCCTCTTCAGCTCCCTCGCGCACCGTACTGATGCCGGAGCCGGAAGATGACCCTGGGCCCCCCAGGAAAAGAGGCTGGCCCTGTGGGTACATACCGGGTCACAGGACCCCCTGCGACCTCGGTATGTACCCACTGCATGTGGGGCCCGGACGACCTGAGCAGTCCGGGCCCCCCAGGACCGCCGGGCCCATGACAACCGTTACGGTTGTCATGCCCTGATGGCGGCCCTGCACACCATGTAAACATTCACAGTGCAGGTGGAAAAAGTATATAAACCCTTGGATTTAATAACTGGTTGAACCTCCTTTGGCAGCAATAACTTCAACCAAACTATTCCTGTAGTTGCAGATCAGACGTGCACAACGGTCAGGAGTAATTCTTGACCATTCCTCTTTACAGAACTGTTTCGGTTCAGCAATATTCTTGGGATGTCTGGTGTGAATCGTTTTCTTGAGGTCATGCAACAGAAGGCGTATTTTCTTCTGTTTTGACCCCTTAAGGACAGAGCCAAATGTACACGTTGTGAACGAAACAAAATGTAAACAAAACCTGGCATTTGCGCTACATGTCTGTCCAACCGTAATTCACCTCTTTCATATTAAATGCACCCACCCTTATTATATATCATTTTATTCAGGGGAAAGAGGGCTTTCATTTAATATCATCAAATATTTAGCTATGAAACATAATTTCTAATATGAAAAAAGTGGAGAAAATAATTCTTTTTTTGATTTTAGTTCTACATGACATTTTAACTGTCAATGTCATAATACTGTTTCTGTTTTTACTGCAATAAAATACACATTTTTGTATTCAGCAAAGTCTCACGTTTAAAACAGTACCCCCTATGTACAGGTTTTATGGCATTTTGGGAAGTTACAGGGTCAAATATAGCACGTTACATTTGAAATTGAAATTCGCCAGATTGGTTAAGTTGCCTTTGAGACTGTATAATAGTCCAGGAATGAAATTTACACCCATAATGGCATACCATTTGCAATAGTAGACAACCCAAGGTATTGCAAATGGGGTATGTCCAGTCTTTTTTAGTAGCCATTTGGTCACAAACACTGGCCAAAGTTAGTATTTGTTTGTGTGTGAAAAATGCAAAAAACGCCAATTTTGGCCAGTGTTTGTGACTAAGTGGCTACTAAAAAAGACTGGACATACCCCGTTTGCAATACCTTGGGTTGTCTACTATTGCAAATGGTATGACATCATAGGGGTAATTTTCATTCTTGGGCTACCATAGGGTCTCAAAGGCAACGTAACCAATCTGGCGAATTTTAATGTGAAAAAAATGAAACACAAGCCTTATATTTGACGCTGTAACTTTTGAAAACACCATAAAACCTGTACATGAGGGGTACTGTTGTACTCGGGAGACTTCGCTGAACACAAATATTTGTGTTTCAAAACAGTAAAAAGTATCACAGCAATAATATCGTCCGTGTAAGTGCTGTTTGTGCGTGAAAAATGCAAAAAACTTTTTTACTGGTGATATCATTGTTGTAATACATTTTACTGTTTTGAAACACTAATATTTGTGTTCAGCGAAGTCTCCCGAGTAAAACAGTACCCCCAATTTACAGGTTTTATGGTGTCTTGGAAAGTTATAGGGTTAAATATAGTGCTAGCAAATTAAATTCCCTTTACTTTCGGCATGGGTTGTCAGGCAGGTCCCGCTAATTGTAATTAATTTAGATACACAATTATGTAAAAATGTTACATAAATATATATGTAGAATTAATATATGTAAATATATATATATATATATATATATATATATATATATACGTATGTGAATATATATGTGTATACATATATATAATTTTTTAAAAATATTTCTATTTATATATAGGTATATATATATAGTGATATATACGTATATATTTATGTATATAGATATATATATTATTTCGTTCTACGTGTATTTTGATATAAATTTATATATATATATATATATTAATATCACAATACAGTTAGAACGAAATAACACACATCTATATATTTTTTTATTATTTTTTTAAATTATTATTTATTTATTTTTTTTTAAGTATTTACATATTTAATTTTTTTATATTATATATAAATATATATATAATAATAATTATATATATATTTAATCAGTATCAGTCTACGTGTAATTTGATATTAATATATATATATAATTATATATATATATATAAATAGTAAAATACACCTAGACAGTGTATGTGTGTGTATGTGTATATGATCTAAGTATATATATTTTTTTTACACTTATTCATTTATTTTATTTTTATTTTCAGCCAGCAGGGGGACCACCTGTCATTACAGGCAGCCCCCCTGCTGGCAATGCAGGAGGCAGCCTACCCGGCCATGTGATTGTGAGGTCCTCGCAAGGACCTCACTCTCACATGGCCAGGGGGCACCGGAGGAGGAGGATCTGCCGCGGGGGGGCTCCCTGGGAGTCCCCCCCACCGCGATCGCCAGCGTGGGACCACCGGTGACCGGGTAAGTAAGGAAAGACCGGAGGGCGTACTATTAAGCACGGCGGCGTTTAGAGCCGCCTAAAATAGGGCGTAATAGTACACCCTCCGGTCTTAAGGGGTTAAGCCATTCTGTTGTTGATTTACTTCTATGCTTTGGGTCATTGTCCTGTTGCAACACCCATCTTCTGTTGAGCTTCAGCTGGTAGACAGATGGCCTTAAGTTCTCCTGCAAAATGTCTTGATAAACTTGAGAATTAATTTCTCCTTCGATGATAGCAATCCGTCCAGGCCCTGGCACAGTAAAGCAGCCCCAAACCATGATGCCCCCACCACCATACTTCACAGTTGGGATGAGGTTTTGATGTTGGTGTGCTGTGCCTTTTTATCGCCACACATAGTGTTGTGTGTTTCTTCCAAACAACTCAACTTTGGTTTCATTTTTCCACAGAATATTTTGCCAGTACTGCTGTGGAACATCCAGGTGCTCTTGTGCAAACTGTAAACGTGCAGCAATGTTTTGTTTGGACAGCAGTGGCTTCCTCTGTGGTATCCTCCCATGAAATCCATTCTTGTTTAGTGTTTTACGTATTGTAGATTCGCTAACAGGGATGTTAGCATTTGCCAGTGACTTTTGTAAGTCTTTAGCTGACACTCTAGGATTCTTCTTCACCTCATTGAGTAGTCTGCGCTGTGCTCTTGCAGTCTTCTTTACAGGACGGCCACTCCTAGGGAGAGTAGCAGCAGTGCTGAACTTTCTCCATTTATAGACAATTTATCTTACCGTGGACTGATGAACAGCAAGGCTTTTGGAGATTCTTTTATAACCCTTTCCAGCTTTATGCAAGTCAACAATTCTTAATCGTAGGTCTTCTGAGAGCATCATTCACATCAGGCAATGCTTCTTGTGAAAAGCAAACCCAGAACTGGTGTGTGTGTTTTTATAGGGCAGGGCAGCTGTAACCAACACCTCCAATCTCATCTCATTGATTGGACTCCAGTTGGCTGACATCTCACTCCAATTAGCTCTTGGAGATGTCATTAGTCTATGGGTTCACATATGTTTTCCACCTGCACTGTGAATGTTTACATGGTGTGTTCAATAAAAACATGGCAACATTTCATTCTTTGTGTGTTATTAGTTTAAGCAGACTGTGATTGTCTATTGTTGTGACTTAGATGATGATCAGATCACATTTTATGACCAATTTGTGCAGAAATCCATATCATATACTTTTTCTTGCAACTGTATTTATTTTCTACTATTAATTATAGTAACTGTATTATATTACATATTGTCACTGACTAGAGTTAAGTGAACCCGAACTGAAAAGTTCGGGTTCGTACCGAACATTAGGTTTTTGGACCCCGGACCCGAGCGGTGGATGGGGGCCCTAACTACCAGTAAGGGGGGGGGACCTATTGTCCCCACCAGCCCCCACTGTGCAGCGGATGGGGGCCCTAAATAACAATAATGGGGGACCAATTGTCCTCCCCCCGACCCCCACCCCTGAGTGGTGGGTGGGGGCAATAAATTGGGGGGGGACCTAATGTCCTCCCCCCAACCCCCACCCCTGAGCGGTGGGTGGGGGCCCTAAATAAAAATTGGGGGGGGGACTAATGTCCTCCCCCTGGCCCCCACCCCTGTGCAGTGGGTGTGGGCCCTAAATAACAATAAAGGGGGACCTGATGTCCTCCCCCCCAGCCCCCACCCTTGAGCGGCGGGTGGGTTCCATAAATATTGCGGGGGAAACTAATGTCTTCCCCCCCGGCCCCCACCCCTGAGCGGTGGGTGGGGCCCTAAATAAAAATTGGGGGGGAACCTAATGTCCTCCCCCCAGCCCCCACCTCTGCGTGGTCGGTGGAGGCCCTAAATAACAATATAGGGGGGACCTAAGGTCACACCCTGGACCCCACCCCTGCACGGTGAGTGGGGGCCCTAACTACCAATAAGGGGGGTGACCTATTGTCCCCCCCGGCCCCCACCCCTTAGCGGTGGGTGGGGGCCCTAAATAGCAATAAGGGGGGACCAATTGTCCTCCCCCCCGGCCCCAACCCCTGAGTGGTGGGTGGGGGCAATAAATATTGGGGGGGGTCCTAATGTCCCACCCTGGACCCCACCCCTGCGCGGCGAGTGGGGGCCCTAAATAACAATAAAGGGGGGACCTAATGTCCTCCCCCCAGCCCCCACCCGTGAGTCCCCAAACCCCTAGTCACCTCCCTCCCCCCCAAAAAATTACCCCTACCTACCCCCCTCATCCTAAAATTAATGAGGGGGAACCGTTTTCTAAATATCTGTAAAAAAAATAAATAAACGTACCATTTGATGTCTTCTTTCTTCAGCCCCAAATAAAAACGCACCAATCAGAGTCTCCTAAGCCTAAGTGCGTTGGTTATTATGGATTTTGATTTGGCCTTTTTTGGGGCTGAAAAAAGAAGACTTTAGAAGAAAGAAGACATCAAATGGTAAGTTTATTTTTTTTACAGGTATTTAGACAAGGGTCCCCCCTCATTATTTTTAGGATGAGGGGTTAGGTAGGGGTAATTTTGTTTTTGGGAGGGGGGTAACTAGGGGTTTGGGGACCCCTAGTCACCTGGGGGGGATTTTTATTTATGGCCCCCACCCACCGCTCAGGGGTGGGGGGCGGGGGAGGACATTAGGTCCCCCTCTTATTGTTATTTAGGGCCCCCACCCGCCACGCAGAGGTGGGGGCGGGGGGAGGACATTAGGTCCCCCCCCATTTTTTATTTATGGCCCCCACCCACCGCTCAGGGGTGGGGGCGGGACAGTAGGTCCCCCCCACTTATTGTTATTTAGAACCCCCACCCACCGTGCAAGGGTTGGGGCCGGGGGGAGGACATTAGGTTCCCCCCTTATTGTTATTTAGGGCCCCCACCCACCGCGCAGGGGTGGGGGCTGGGGGGAGGACATTAGGTCCCCCCCAATTTTTATTTATGGCCCACACCCACTTCTTAGGGGTGGGGGCGGGGGGAGGACAGTAGGTCTCCCCCTCCACATTCTTATTTAGGGCCCCCACCCATCGCACAGGTGTGGGAGCAAAAGGTTTTTTTTTTTTTTTATAGTGAGCAGCCACTGGCTGCTCAATGTTTACTAGACACGCCCCTACTCGCGGTATAGTGAGTAGGGGCTGAATTTACCAATGCTAAGTAATCTTTACTTAGTATTAGTAAATGTGACTGAAAGTCCAATTTAGGTGTGAATTAGGGAGTTATCTACTAAGCGGCTGCTTATTTTATGTTATTTTTAAGTGATTTCCCTATCCATATTTGTTTGCAGGGCACTTGTCCTACTCTTACCCCCATATTACTTCCTTTTACAGCTCTCTAGCCCTTTCCAGGATTTTTTAGAGCCATTTTTGTGGCCAAAAGTTTGGGTCCCCACTGACTTCAGTGGGGTTTGGGATCAAGTTCGGGGTCAAGTTCGAGTCCTAAACTTTCTTTCAAAGTTTGGCCGAACCCGCCGGACCCGAACATCCAGGTGTCCGCTCAACTCTATCACTGACACATTTCTTATACAGGGAAAAAAATTTACATGATTGCTTTAGTATTATCCTTTTTCAGTCCATGCACCACATTCCTGGAAGTCCAGAATATAGCAAGAATCATTTTCTATGGTTCTATGGAGCCATTTAACATTTTGTTTGGTATAGTTATAACAAAAGAGCAAGGAGTACATCGGTAGATCACATCTGCAACAGAACTATTACAGATTCCTTGTTGTATCAATGTCTCTGTGTTTATGTTTACAGGAGTTCCTTGCTTTGCAGGTATGTACATAATATGTAGAGTTTAAGAAAAGCTGCAAATCGTGTTTTAGTACAAGTGTCCCATGGTGTCAAGTCTCTGAAAGGTTTTGCTAGCCTTTTATATCCAATTCTCTTGGCAGGGCTTCTGCTCTTAGTAGGCCTGCTTGTTATTATTTATTAATGTCATCAAGGTTTCTTTTGTTAATGTGTTACTTCCGAATTCAAATTCACATGCCACCAAATGTCCTTGTAAAGTTCATTATTACAGAATATGGTTCCAGTATGTTTTTTCACTCTAAGCTCTAAGTTCACTTTAAGCACAGGGCAATACATGATTCCAAGTTAGCCAATTATAATATAGGACAACAGTTATGGGGCCTACAAGCTTGAGCCTTGGAATCAACTTGCATTCCTTTACAGTCATTCAGGTATTCTCAGTACTATGTTCTTAGGTGTTGACAGTTATCAGCCTTTATTTCTATTTCTGGTCATCTTATGTCTGGAAGCATAATAGCAATGTCCGGAATTAGCAGAGAACTTCTTTTCAGCATAAGAAGGCTGTTTGCGGTAGTCATTCAATGATAAACTATATGGCAAAGTATTTTCTTACATCACCTTCATAGGTGCATCAAAAGTCTTTCACAAGCATCTGTTCTGTCTTTTTCTGGTTCCAGCCTGCTTTGCCATCATTGTTGAGTCCATTATTAGGATTTGAAATAGTCCAATAACATCTTTCTCATGTATAATCAGTTTTTGGAATGATCTTCAATAGGTTCCTTGTGAAATACCAGTGCAGGTCACATTAGCAATCATTTCACTGTGAGCTGTGTTTCTTTTTTGAGATAGTTCTTGGAGGTAGTCCTCACGATTATAGAACTTGTATTATGTGTAGTCCAATTCAGTCCATGTATTTCCTGCTTGTTTTAAAATGCAGTTTTAAAACAACAGCTAGGGTTTATGTTATGATAATGCTGCAGATTGTAAGAAGGAGACACTTTTTCAATTTTCTAGCATCCTTTTGCTTGCATCTTTGCATTTCTTTCTTACTGTATTTGATAATTCAAGTACAGCCTGTTTTCTCCAGGGTCTTTCTGATAATGATGTTGATGATTCATTTTTTTCATATATTCCATATTAATGACAAGTTTACATTTGCAGGTTCAGATGTCAGATCATGATTCAGTCTGTTACGTGGCTATGATTCTAGTGGCTGTGTTCTGGTGGCATTTCTGTCGTCCTCTCTTTGTTTCATCTTGCCTTCTTTAACAGCATCCATTGTATCAGTCAGTGGTTCTGTGAACATCTTGGAAGTATTTAGCAGGTTTTAAAATATCAAAGCTTACTGTTCTCTGTTGGCTCTGATTGTGCTCTGTACTTAAAGTTCTTGGAGTCACCCTCTCCAGGACAAACTGGCCAACAGTAGGAAATAGATGGTGGAGCATGGTGAGGTGGGCTGGAAAAAAAAATCTCAAAATTTCTCTAATAGAACCAATGGTTCTAAGCTTTTCCTGGTGCAGAATATGATTGTCAGTGAAAAATGTGTAACATATCATATGGTGTCTCACCATTTGTATAATCGGGTATGTTGTGAATGCTCATCTGTACCATAGGAATAAGTATGTGTGGGGGCAAGCTACTAGTAACTTGGTTAATAGTCATTTAACCTCAGCATTTTTCCCGGACCACAACCCCACTACTAAGGGGGTGGCTGGGCGCACTGAATTCCCAAAGTAAACCAAATGTGGATTCCCAGTTTTGGTTTTCCTTTGCTGTAACTGTAGGACCACCATCCAAGTGGATGGTCCTGGGATTATCAAATGCATACTAAGGAAGTGAGACTAGCAAACGTGGTATCAGAGGTTGCATTTCACACAGGATATATCCAAGTAAACCTGGTACATGCATCAACACATACAAAAACAAATTTATAACCATGAGGTGTTGGCAAACTTCCAATATATAGTAATTCAAAAAGTACGTTAGATATGAATATTTCAATAAACAATACATCAGTAATGTGGCAATAAGCAAATGCTTATTATTACTAAACACATGGACTACAGCATTTCCCTTATTGGGCCACCAATATTCCTTTTCAGGAGTCAGAAATACATTACCTCTACTCTATCTATATGAGCTTGTCCTAGACATGAATAAGCTTTTAGGGCAAATCTCTCTTTCCTTTACAAGAAAAACACCCAACTTATTACGTTCAATGGTTATTATATAATTAACCCTCTAAATGATAGGAGTATTTATTTGGATAACCAGGTGGATTAGGTTTGGTTATCCTTGCAAGCAAAAACTCTGCATCATGACTGAGAGATAGGGTATGCTTTTGTGATCCAGTGACCACAGAAAAGCATTGGTAGACACATTGCATCAAAGTGCCTGTTAATGACCAACTATATGAGGAGAGGGACCAAGCTTTGTAAGCATGTCCATACACGTATTACAATGCCAGGCTTTCAATTTGTTTCCACAAAGCAATATACAGATGCGGATATAAACTCACGACATATCGTAAGAAAAACTGTTTGAAAACGAGACTGAAACTCGAGAGATCAGTGAACAGTGGACCAAAATAGATAAATTAAATCTTTTACAATTAATATACTTTCTTTAAATTACTTTTCTTTAGTAAATTAATTAAATAAACGTAGTTAGAACATCCCTCAAAGTCTCGATTACTTTGCAAGAAACATGTTGTCCTAAAATACTGGGTAAGTCTATGAAACAGTGAAATAGCATTTTTACCCTGTATATTATTTTGTCACAGCTATAATATGCAGTATAACAAATTATTTTATAAGTTTTGTGCCAACTGTTCATTAAAAGCCAGTGGTCTAGCGAGCTATAGAATATTTATTTATTTAGTCTTTAAAGCTCTGACCTCAGTCGGCAAAGCAATATTGTAATGGTGTCCATTGCAATTTGCTTTTTTTTACTGGTTGGATAAATAAAGTTCTGAATATGTTCAGAGATTTCTTGGGCAATAACAAATCCCCCAAAAAACCCACAAAAACTTTGCATTTATCATAAACCTGCCTGTTGTAAATGGATTCTGTATATTTCTTGTCATAAGTACTCGTACTTGAATCTGTTTAAAAAAGCTGTTTATGGGGGAGGGGCCGGACCCCCGAGCTGGACGGTCGCAGGCAAGCAGAGCTCCTGCAACATCGCATTAAAACAACTAAAAATCATGCATTTAAAATGAAAAGCAGACCAACAGCAACGATGCCTAAAGCAGAGGGACTGCTGGAACCTGGGAGAGGCTGGCTCAATGAGCTACAGTCCCCTGGAGGAGAAATCTTTGCTAACCTACCCGAGGCCTTCTCCGGCGGTGAGTGGGGCAGTCGGCTGCTGCCCCACTACCCTGCAATACAGCACCAAGCATGGGGCACAAATCTGAGCAGACCCGGCACTGACCCCCCCCCATGGACCGGGGGGGGTGATCCCGGTCCTCACCCTACGGCCTTGACCGGGCTGCCGCGACCGAAGCTGGGGGGGCAGACTGCTAAGTCCAAGATGGCGGGCGTCATGTGCGCAAGTGACGAAGGGAGGACCAGCACCCAGCATCAATGCACATGGCTGACAATGCGGCTCCTGCCTTTGGACCTGGCTAAGCCGAGAAGCAAGATCGATATCACTTACCCCCGCAGCCATTTGAATCAGTGACGACAACGGCGGCACAGGGGTGATGGAACTAACCTGTGCACCGACTATTGCTGCCTGGGCAGACTGAGCCTGTCAGCGCCGCGTAAACAGACCTCCCACTCACCCGACACCCAACCTGCAACGAAACCACCCAGGAACCAACAACCACATGCAGGCGACACCAAGCTCCCCTCCACGGCTGACTCCGACCCTCAGAGACCCAAGAGGGACAAGCATACTAAAGCACAGCTACAGCCTCAGAGGAACCAGCGAGAATCTTACAGCGCAACATGGTTGGACTTAGTTCAGATGCCTGCTCTGGAGGATACTCGCTCCCAGTTACACAGCTCGGGCAGAGCAGGTATCGAATGACAGTGGGACTCTCCTTGAGTGTGAGGTCTCAGGACCACCAAAAAGATGGTTTCCCACGGAGGCGGCATGGGTGGTCCCGGTCGGCCGGGGTGATAATAGCATTAAAGCGGTTTACTTAACTTTAGCCTGTTGCTAATCAATGCATGATTACTGTTAATAGTAATGCCTTAGTTACTTTCATACTATATATTATGCGTCAGCATTGTTTAGAACATTTAATGCATGGTCAACACACTGACGCAGCTTAAATTTATCATATAGCTACTTATACAATCGACTGTCTATACTTGTCATTAATATAAAATGTGCCTGTTCATCTTGTGCCATGCATGTTGAGCGTGGGAAATGCTGGAGGACTGCTCTTGGGGCACCTCCTGCCTGCCTGTACTACACACAAGCACAAAAAAAAAAAAAATAGTTAAATATGTATATATTTTTTTATTATGATTATTATTATTTTTTTTACAATGATTCATTTTTAAAGATACCTGCATTTTTAATTAAATATCCTTTATATGTCTTTAAGGCATAAATTATCTGCAAATTAAGATTATATACAAAAAATCAGGGTGTTCCCATGATTCATTTTCTATAATTTTTTTTCTTTAAGTCTGGAATAAGATTCCTTTTCGGATGAGCACCCCTCTCACCCCCCCCAGTTTCAGAGGCTTCTTTGGAGGTGACTAGCCTCTTTCAGCATTAGCACTATCTACCACTGGAATTAGTGTAGGATGTACCAATATCGGGATACTGTAGAATATGGTCATGTGGTGGAACTGAATCCCCATATATAAGATTTGAAAAAATTTTTTTATTTCTACTCTGTTCCCTTTTCTGTATTTATATACATAATTGTGGCAGCATATAGCTTTTATAGAAGTAATTATTTTATCCATCATGTGTTTGTGGTTTACGTATCACTGTGGGGTTTTCTCTAGGCTTTTAAAGCTCTTTTTTTTTTTAAATAAATCAGTTCCTGGCTGTGAAACAGCATGTAAATGCTCTTATTGCCTAGTCTATATATATATTTATTTATAAGCAACATTGATATTCAATCTTATTTTATGTCATTTTATGAAAACCTAGTTATTGAAATTCAATTACATGTGTCTGTAGTACAATATCATTGTTCTAATTTCCTTACTGCTAGCACTACAGGTACAGTGGGATAGTACCACTGATTTAAGTAAGCTTCCCTTTTAAACTTGGTGGACTTTAATCCTTCTGTCATTGCAATAGACTAAAGTCTGTACCTGAGTAAGCAAAGTCATTATGTGCAGGAATTGTGCACTTTAAGTAATAGAATACTTATGCTATTCTAGTGAATTGGGCTGGCTGCTTAACACATCATTTAGTATCTTTCGGTCACATTTAAAGCTGTAAATGTATTTAACATTGTATTTAAATAAACCTTTCAACAATTTCAGTTTTAAAGTTATCAGAGATCCTGTATATTTACAATTTTGTTTTGCCATGATTTCTCTTACATATATATTATTTTTATTTATTTAAAAAATATTTATTTTTGCACAGCATTTAGAGAAGCAAAGGATGTATAACAACTTGTTGCCCTTCTGTTATTTGTTTTTTTTTTTGTTTGTTTTTTATATTAACATATATTCTAGGAGGGTAGTATAAAATATATGCTGCAGTGTGCTGCATTGTATTGCAATGAATGTATTTAAAAGCTATGTCTTTCTCTTTATGGCTGTATGTAATAAAGTTGTTCATAATTTGGAATATAAAAAAAACAACAACTTCTCAATTCCTTGGACTGTTTATATGTCTCTGTATCTCCGCAACTTTGGCTGGAAACTCCAGACTCCAAAAATAGTTATGCTATTATAACTCCTGATGTTTTAATCAACAGCAAGTGTAACTGATAATATGGAAATTATCACTGTTTTATAAAACTTTTCATATATAGTGGATATTACAATCCAGAAGGCAGTAATGCAATAAGTAAAAATCCTGTCTGTCTGTTGCTTCTGTGGCATGAATGTTTTCATTAAGCCATAATGCAATTTTCTTTGCATTCTTGGAATTAGACTTCGAAATCTATTAGTAATATAATAGCAAGTCTTTCATCGCTCTGTCTTATCACTTTTCTTTTGACATCTTGCATTAATCTTTTTCCTGCGCATGCATACTAAGCAGCTACAAAGAGAACATACCCCCTGCCTGCAATCCACTGTCCTGGAACTAATGGGCCATGCTATGCTGGTGTATTAGGCATATTAGGGAGTTTACCAAATATGTATATCTGTTCTCCTATGATATTAAGGTCCACAATCGCAGCATTGTATGCTAATAACAATGTACCTGGCACCTGAACTCAAAGTGCCTTGTACAAGTTCACATTAAAATCATCTCTTCATGATGAAGATCTCTCTCTGAGTCTGGGCTACAAATAGCTCAGTAGACTCTTGCTATTTCAATATTTGTGCTATGACAAAGTATTGTGTCTTCTTCTATATATAAGAGGTTACTTATTATTTTATAGTTAAAGCTTCCAATTACAAGCCCCACATTGGGCGCCAATTATAACCGTGGCTGGTTTCCTTATTTACTACTATAACGTCTTAAAGCATAGAACTTAGTAGGGCTAACCATACAGATATCTTATCCATAATATTATATTGTTAGTAAGAGATCCTCTATTTAACATAGATAAATAATTGAGAATACAATATAAAATAAGGATTGTCTTGGAAGCAATAAAGTTTTGTCTTTTAGAGATTTCTTATATAAAAATATAAATATAGACATATAAAATCCATTACAATAATTTATAGCAGGGTTTATAAGATTAAACTAAATGCTTGCAAATATCAATAATAGATTAACATACCCTCCTGAACATGTCATCATGTAAGCCTCTCTTTCATTTTAAGATAGAGCGTCTGTCTCCAAATCTCTCCTCTGTCCCTTAACATTTAAAAGTACACCTATTTATACCTTAGGTGTCTTCATTTAAGATTCACCATAGTTCATATATGAAAAAGTAACTTCTTTTACTTTTATTCATTTTAGGATCTCCCTTAACTTGGAAAAATACAAGGCCCTAGCTAAAGGGTGTACACGTCATTGAAATTTTCCTGACTTAGGTCAAGATGGCATCTTAAAGTCTGAACATCTTTATCTACTTAGGGTTACCGCAGTATATTATGTACTGAAAGAGTCATAGCATAGCCTTGGAACTTGTTTATGCATTATTGTTATTGTAATTCGTCTGGGGCAAAATGGTGCAAACATAATATGCACTGAAGGTAAGTAAGAAGTTATTGCTTAAAGGAACATCTATGAAAACCAATATGTTCAATTTCTAACACCTTGTCAGTTTGCAATATCTCTTAAAGACAACGTACACAGTTTGAGGAATACAATATTTGCATTTGCCCATAACAACCTTAGATTCCTCTAGAGTATATAAAGTCATTTTTGTGACAAAGAGGAGAATGCAAATATGTTCTATTTTTGAAGACACCAGCTTCCTATTTTGTGCTTGGTAAGGAATAGTTTATAAATCCTTTCATTGTGTTTAATATTAAATCTAAAAATTGATGTAAAATGAAAAATAACATCTTGGTTGTATGTCTTTCATTGGAAAGTCTGTTACAAAAAGTTTCATGAGGTAATTTCAGGAAGAAATCTGATACATATGCACAGTAAAGGGGAAAAAATAATGTATTGTTTTTTAAAACCACCATGAAGCAATGACTGGCTGCCAGGTGTTGCTTTTTCAAAAACATTATCTGTCAAATTGTAACCATTCAGCAGTCAAAAAGTTATTTAAGGAAAAAAGCAATGTTCTTCTAGCTGTCAAAACCTATTAAAAAACAAGATGAGTTTCTCCAGAATCAAAAGTAAGTTGTGAGGCAACTGCAAGAGTTCACCAGGTGCATTGGGCAGTAGGTGGCCAGATATCACTGATCCCTTCCTCACTTTAGGGGCTGTAGAATCAGTGGTACATTCAGAGGTGGCTAGTGATATTTTTATATTTCTTTTTTCATTTGTTTAACTCGAGTGCCAGAGCTATGACTAGCACATAATATCCATGGATGACATTGCAATGTGATTTTACTAATTAGAATACAGAACTGGAAAAAGAAAGAACCAAAATTAGAAGCATGAACAAGCAGGGGAAAGAAACATACCTTATAAACACAATTCTTTACCTAATGCTTTCCTATGGACTGGCTGAATGCACGCGCGGCTCCTGCCGCGCATGAGCATTCAGCCGGAGAGGAGGAGAAGAGGGAGGAGAGGAGGAGAAGAGCTCCCCGCCCAGCGCTTGAAAAAGAGGTAAGTTTAAGCCCTTCCTCTCCATCCAGCCCGGCGGGTGGGGGCACCCTCAGAGCACTATAGTGCCAGGAAAACGAGTATGTTTTCCCGGCACTATAGTGGTCCTTTAAACACAACACTAGTGATAAAATAGCACATCAGAAATCACATTTAGAAATAAACTGGGCATGTCTGGGGCATACTAGGACTGGTCATATTTCACTAATGACCTAAGTTTCGCACATTCAACTGTACTCAATAGCTTCTCCAGACAGCCATTATTCGTTATATTATTATAATTATTATTTAAAAGCGCCAACAAAGTGCACAGAGTTGTCCAATACGTGGACTAACAAACAAACAAGTTGGACGTACAGTAACACAGGATAGATCTATATTTCTAGATCTATATTTATAAGTCTTTATTCTAGACTTATAAGTAAATATGTGTTGTGGTGGAAGACGTAGAGGGGAATCAATGTCAGCAGGCTATTATTTCACCAATGGTAATGTTATTTATTTTTTTACCAATGATTGTTTATTAATTTTTATTATGACAACAATTATCTGCTGGGACACCTCCCTAAGTGTCCCACAGTATTTATTATAAAGGTACAAGCGCGTTTTTGACCCTGTACCATTAAGGTGGATATATATTGTGGTACTATGAATGCTGATTAAATAAGTTGCTGTGTGGACTCTAATAAAATGGGCTGTGATTGAATATATGTACGTGTGTTAAAGGGTTACTTTAAGCACCATGGCCACTTTAAATCACTGAAGTGGTAATAATGCTTCAACTCTGTTAGTGCAGGATTTTGCTTTAGTTTAACCTTTTTGTTGCCGGAGGTGTAACACCACCTCCAGGAGTGTCATAGGGGTATCATCGGCCAGCCTGGAAAAAGCGTTCTGGGCTGGCTAATGTCAATTCTGTTTACATTTTGCCAGTCATTGGCTGAGAGCTATGCAGAAACAAGAAGTACATCATTCTAGTTCACTAGGAAGCATTGGAGCCCAGCAGTGACCCAGGTAAAGAGGCAAACCATTGTTAAGTGGTTTGCCCTATTGCAGGGAAACTGTGGCAGGGTACTGTAGTGCTTGGGATTCTTGGAGCAGCCCTTTAATTATTCTTCATTTTACTGATATTGCCATAACAGTATGTTGCTGCATATATAAAATTTGATTCTATATACTGTATCCAGATCTAGCTATGCTCTGTATAGTTGCAGCTGTTTTCCCTTACATTAGGTGAAACAAAAAGTGTATGTGTTAAAGGGACCATCAATCTCTTCAGTAGGTTATCATCTAGAACAATATGGTCTTGTATGAAAATGTTGTTCCATTTTGTTTGATCTACCCCCCTTTAGATGAAACCCTTTGATACTCATATTACGACACACAAAAAATACAAAATATGTATGTTTGTGCTATTGTGAAAAATGTGTATTAATAATTACCATCTACGTAAAGGATTCTGTTCAGTTTGACCCACAGTGTGAAGAGATGTGTTTGAGAAGATTACATTGTGCCAACAGATGCTATAAATCAGTGATGCTAACCCTTGGGATTCCAGCTGTTACGGACTATATTTTCCACTATGCTAGTCATCTGGATATCTGGTGCTACTGCAAGCAATCTGTTGTTCAGGTGCGGCTGACGCTTAACTTTCAAACGGAATATTATGCCAGGAACATGACATAAGTTTTAGTTTAACATTAACAATCTGTTTCAGGTTGATTATGTGACTATGATATAATAGCTTTCTGTGTTTCTAACTGATCTAAACTACAGTGAAAAACATAAAGCTAAGCATTTCATATAACACATGGCACACTGCTGAACTCTCCTTTACCAAAATATTTATCTATTAGGTTATCAAAGTACTGAATATGTGTAGATATGGTTTATGATGTTTTTTTCTTTATTTCATTCACTTTTTTGGTTTAGCTGGTTTTAACTACTCTTTCCTTGGAGTTCTCGTTTCATTATCCAAGCTGGAGTATTTTGGTGGTGGTGCCTTTAGTGTAAATCATTCTATAAGAGGGATTGGTTTGGGAAAATCTAGTATAATCGGTAATGGCTGACATTAAGATAATGACCCTAAACGTAAGGGGGTTAAATATCCCAGAGAAACGTACCGTATTACTTAATTAAGTTAGTAAGAGTGCAGCCGATGTTTGCTTTGTTCAAGAGGCACACTTTGCAAAGGGCTCGGCACCATCGTTAAGTTGTAAGTATATATCATAGGTGCATTATAGTAACTACCACAAAGGGAGAGTCAAAAATGGGTCGCAAGAGAATGCTGAGAATGGGCAGCAGCTGAAATAGCCTGCTCTTCGGTTGGTTCCCGCTCAGTTCTCAAGCTGATTTTTGCTCATCTTGTGCCATTACAGAGAGAACATCTCTGAAACATATCAGACTGGTCCCACCCATACGGGCAGTTCTCCGTATTCTCTTGCGACCCATTTTTGACACTACCACAAAGGGAAATCCAGGGGAGTAGCGGTCATATTCTCCAAAAAAGTCAACTTCTCAACTATACAAAGTATTACCGATTTCCAGTATAGATTTTTGTTCATTAAAGAATTATTGAATAATGTTAAATTCCCATTTGCGAATATATATGTACCCAATAAGTATCAAATACCTTTTATAAGACGTATCTCAAATAAGTGGTAGAGTTTTTGGAATATTAGTAGTGGGAGGAGATTGGAACTTGGCATTGGATCAGAAGGGTGAGGTAGAGGCATAAAATGCCTACAAAATTCAAAATATAAACAAAGAACAAGTTAGACATGTGCTGCAGATGCTCCACACTGAAGTTCCAACAGTGAATATACAATAATACAAAACGGTATGTGCACAATGTGGGGATAAGAGAATATTACAGCTCAAAAACGCCTATAAAGTGGTATCCCCTACACCACTTGAAAACACATAACAATACATACATATAATAGGTGGAGCTCTTAGATTCTGTGGATTTTCTGACTGCGGGCGCGCTGCATCCTACAGTCCTTCCGCATCCAGTATAGGTGTGCACACCCAGGTGCTACCACAATTTATTTGAGGACAAAGTTAAAACAGCAAACGTTTCGAGCAGCAGCCCTTTCTCAATGCTAATGTCCTTTTCTGGTTGAAAATTTACTGAATATTGAAGCACAGAGTGTGGTACAATTGACAAGGGTAACATTTTATTCCTATGGTAATAAATGCGGAAAAACATTGGCAAAGGCCCTAAAAAGTAAATATCAAAATTCATATATAGAAAAAATTATAGATGATTCAGGGAAATTGCATATGACGACAGAGGCAATAGCAGAGGTCTTCCGCGTATACCATAAATTATATATCCTGCCTTGCCCATCTAAAAAATATTTTGGGCATGAATATAGAATTTATAATCTCCCTCAGAGAATGCTGAAGGATCAGATGATTGGATTAGGGAATTCTTTAACAGTAGATGAATTTGTAAAGGTAATACATTTCCACGCAACAAGGGAAAAGTCCAGGACCAGATGGTTTCACTGTATTTTATTATAAAACTTTTCAATCACAATTAGCAGAACACTTTGTTAATGTATTTAATTTTTTGGGCTCTAGAGGTGCTATACCACCTCCTATGTTACGAGCATCAATTACGGTGATTACAAAAAAGGCAAAGAGAGATAAAATTGTGGTAGTTATAGGCAAATTTCCTTAATAAATACGGACCTAAAACTATTTGCAAAGATACTGGCCTCTCGATTAAACCCTCCTTGCCTGGACTAATGCACTCTGATTAGGCAGGCTTTGTGATAGGCAGGGAGGTCAAGTATAATACCACTACTTAGTGTAATACATGCAGCTTGTTGTGGAAATAAGGTCTGCACATATTTCCTAGTTAATGAAAATGTCTATTTACTCATTTTTACTATATACAACATAAGCTATGCACACATGTTTTAATCAAGATGGCTGCTAGAAGCCTCTAACCCCTCCTTTCTTCCCCCTCCCTATAACACCGACTAACTACCTCGTGTAGCAAGATGGCGCCGGGAAACCGTGGGAGACCCTCATGGCCCTGGTGACATCACCCTCAGTAGGCAGAGCATTAGAGCAACCACTCAACACCTAACCAATAATTGATGTATTATTCCATGTTATCTCTGACAATGCTTATGATGTAATTTTGCTTTAAAAGGGACCTGCCGTCCCCTCTGAATAAACTTTTCCTCAAGTTATTCAACAACCTGGAACCTGTGTCTGGTGTGAATTACTTCAGGGAGCGTGCACGCATTGTTTCATTGATTTGGCCAGGGGCAGATACACAAAGAAATAATCAATACCTTGATTGATTTTTCCATTTCAATTGGCGCCCAACGTGGGGCCACCGGAGGGCCGGTTCGGAGGGCCGGAACGAACGGACCGGAGTGGACCTCCGGAAAGTGGGACAAGCGGAGCCTGATCACCTCCATAATACAGCCGTTTCCTGTGTTATTCTCCTGTTTTGTGTCGGTCTGTCTCTGAGTCCACTTCCGGCTTCCAGAAGGCTACTAGAGACAGGTAATTAGCTCATCTGGTGTGCCTTTTTAAAGTGAACCTGTCGATTGTCTATCTGCCTCCTGTATTTGTTTGAATGTGTGTGACGGCCGGAGTGTGTGTTTCCCCCCCCCCCTTTTTAAAAGACAATAGCTTGACTGCCTAGCGGGCAGGGAACGCATTTTATATGTTAGCTTGACTGCCTAGCGGGCAGGGAACGCATTTTATATGTTAGCTTGACTGCCTAGCGGGCAGGGAACGCACACTGCCTTTATATGTTAGCTTGACTGCCTAACGGGCAGGCAACGCATTTTATATGTTAGCTTGACTGCCTAGCAGGCAGGGAACGCATTACAGCCGGTGGGGCTGGGATTTTATTTTAGCTTGACTGCCTAGCGGGCAGGGAACGCATTACAGCCGGTGGGGCTGGGATTTTATTTTAGCTTGACTGCCTAGCGGGCAGGGAACGCATTACAGCCGGTGGGGCTGAGATTTTGTTTGATTATTGCAGTGTTTCATTGGTACTTGTGTTATAACGGGACCAGCCTGGTGGGGGAGGGCTGGGGATTGCTACATTTTAAATATTTAGTGCTAGTGGTGTTAACATGTACATGGCCATTTTACTCTCTGTCATTCTGTGGTTTTTGTTTAATTGTTGTTACAGTGTGGGTACCCTTGGTGTGTGTGTGTGTGTAGTGTGGCTAGTTCTGGATTCCGGGGTTTACGCTCATCTCTATATATGTGACTTTTGCAAATGTCTTCTCGTTAGCGTAGCCACGTTCATCTTTTCCTTTGTCCTTTATCTCTCCTGTGTTTGCTGCCCAGAGCTGTGTTAGTCACCCACGCTCACTCGCTCCGGTCCGTGACCACCACCCCGGGTGGGCGGACCCCCGTGACTAGTCTACGTTTTGGGAAGACGCACGGGATCCATGTCCTCGTGGCAGTCGAGCACTGTAGACATTCCTTTTTCTTCTCCCCTGTATCTCCTCTGTATATCTGTCCCTAACAAGTGGCTCATTCCGATTATTTAAGATGGGGCAGGAACATGCTAGACCTGCTAAGGGCTTGTTGGCTTGTGACATTGTGAAAGAAAGGGCGGGGGAAGATGCAATGTCAAAGCTTAGAAAGATTGCTAAGGTGTGTGGCTTCCAGATGCCGCCCAGTGGGAGATTACAACCTGAGTTTTGGAGGAAGTTACTCATAGATAAGGAAGGGTTGTTGTTGGATAATGGGCTCACAAAGGTTGCAGAGGCTTGGTATCGAGTAGCTAGAGGTCTGAAATGGGAAGGGTGGGTCGAGGAAGAGTTGGATTTCGAAGGGCAAACTGTATACGTATACCATAGGAGTGTTAACAATGCTGATGTTGTTTCCGCTGTCCCGCGGCCACCGCCCTATGATGGCGCCCAGAGCGCAACAGTAAATTCCCGCCCTGCTTCCCCCGTCACCGAACAGACCCCACCCCCCGGGGTGTGCCTTTAGCCCCCACCCCCTGTGCCCCGTACTCGGTGCAGATGGTGCTTACTACTATCCAGTGCCACTTCATTCGTTCCCACCCACTCCTATGCACCAACCCCCTCTTGACCCAGCCCCTTCCATCAATCCTTCTCCCGTTACGTCTGTTGATGTTCCCCCGCCTCCATGTCCTCCGCCACCTCTCCCAGTGCCGGCTCCTACTCCAAAACCTCGCCAAGATCCCGTCCTGACCGCTCCCGCTATACACCCACCGAAGTTTCCTCCTCCTCCTCCTCTCATTCCCTCCCCGCCTCGAGTACCCCTTCTCTAACAACACTCACTCCCTCACCCCCCTCGATTGTTTCACACTCTGCCCTCTCGACCCTTGTCCATCCCACCGCCCCCATTCCTCCAGACCCCTGTTCCTCCACAGACCCCCCTTCTCCTCATGTCCTTAACAACCACCTCTCACGCCCACCCCAGCCGGCCCCCGCAGCCACCCCCTCCATGGCATTGGTCCCTCATGTCTCTCCCGTCAGCTCTAGTTGCCCAATCATGGTGGTTGGATCCGAAGTGTCTGTGACGTCGGATCAGCCCTATGCAGTGGGTGCTTCCCCCCAGGCCTCAGGCTTCCACCCAACTACCTCTCCCATCACCGGTCTCCCTGCCGCTCCAGCCACAACTACCCCCGAGACTACTCCTCACCGAGGCCCAGCAGTACCTGAGGAAATTGTTGTGGTGGAACAGGATTCACCTCACCCAGGGGGAAATAGGCTCCCCCAACGGCATTCTATCCCCCAAGGTTATACCCAGATTAACCATGGAGCGGATGGTGCACCGCCCATGTATGTCACATTCAACCCGTCCCAAGCCGCTACCCTTGTAACCTCACTCCCTGATCCTGAGAAACACCCCATGCCCTTTTTCCGCAGGATGGCTCAGATTCGGAAAACATATTCCGCTGCATGGCGGGATCTTATACGTTTGTGTGAAATAAAGGCTGGGGATGCATACTGGCCAATCATGGAACGGAGTTTTAATGACGCTCCACTCACTTCTGATACAGATTATCGTTCTGGTGAAATTTTCTGTGAACAGCTCCGAGCTTGGGCACAGGATAAACTAGCAGATCAGGCTACTTGCATAAATGACATAATTCAGGATAAGCTTGAGACTGTTGAGAAATATCACTCTAGACTGACTCAGACTTTCTCAGACTTAGGGTTCAGTACCTATAACAAAGCACACACCCAGATGTTATCTGCAGCCTTCGTGGCAGGCCTTAGGGAGCACATTCGCAAGGGGTTAATTTTAGCTCGCCCAGAGTACAGAATTATTCCACTGGATACACTCTTACTAGTGGCCAAGGGTTTAGAATCTGTTCTACCATCCACACAGCGGAGAGCTAGCCCTCTGATGTATACTACCTCCGCACCAATTGCCAGTCCTAACCAGGTTCCCCAGATACTCCCTCAACACTACACTCAGTTACCCCAGACACTGCCTGTATCTGTTCCCTCTCCCCGGGACCGGACCCTCACGACAATCCGGACCTGTTTCAACTGTAATCAACCCGGCCACTTCAGAAGAGATTGCCCACACCCCAGAGTAATCCGCCCACAAACTCCCCGGTACCCAGGTCCACATGTCACCGGCTTTAGCTTCCCCTCCACTGGTTACCTCCCTGCCCTGCCCCATCCACAGTTGCCTCAGCTTCCTCCTCCTCTTCCTCTTCCTCCTGAATACACCCAGGCCCGGCTCCCTGCATCAGAGGCCCGTGCATACCCTTCAGCTTCCGCTGAAGGGTTTGACCCAGATGATTTCCAAGAGGGTCAGTCACTACCCCGCCACAATAACCGTCCAGCCCGTCCTCCCATGCAGTCTAACAACCCCCCTTCCACTTCCCGCCGGTACCAGGGACCAGATCAGGCCCATTTAGATTTATTGCAATAGGTAACTGGCAAGCCTGTGTCAGCAACCCCTGCCATGGCAGTGTCTGCGGGGGATGGGGGAGGGCCCCTAGCTACTGTAGTTCTCCCCGTGGAGGGTCATCCAACTACTTTTCTAGTTGACACAGGTGCAGCCCGTAGTGTTCTCAGAGAACAAGACCTGCCAGATCCATCCTTCTTATCTGACACCGATGTTTCCTGTGTTGGGGTGGATGGTACACCCCGCAGTAGCCCCCTTACTAAACTTCTGCATATAGGTTCACACATACTCTCTCGGTTTGTTGTTTCCTCTACCTGCCCCATCAACCTCCTGGGTGCTGATGTTCTCTCTCGGCTCCAGGCATCCATTACCTTTACTGCTGATGGTCAGGTCCAGTTAACTACACCCTTATCACAGAAAGACACCTCTGTACTCTGTTCCCTCCCCATCTTGTTGAACCTCACTGACAATACAGGGAATGCACAGGTCTCACAAACCCCCAGTGCTCTGGATCGTATCCCCCAAGAACTTTGGTCCACCGGCCCGGATGACATTGGACGTTTACATGTGCCCCCAGTCATGGTCAAGCTCCTGCCTGGAGCACTGCCTCCTCGTAGGCCACAGTATCCTCTAAAGCCAGCACAGGCTGAAGCTATCACCAAACAAGTTGAAAGCCTACTTGCCAAAGGTGCCCTCATCAAGTGCTCATCTCCATGTAACACGCCCCTTTTCCCTGTTAAAAAGAGAACTGTTAAAGGTCAACCCGTCCAGTACCGAATGGTGCAGGACTTTCGTGCTGTTAATGAGGTAACCGTCAAAGACACTCCTATTGTTCCAAACCCACACACTCTCTTGTCCCAGGTTCCACCAACTGCCACAATATTTACTGTAGTGGATCTAGCCAATGCCTTTTTCAGTGTGCCCCTTGACCCTCCCTGCCGTTTTCTCTTCGCCTTCACCCACGAGGGACAACAGTACACCTGGACTGTCATGCCTCAGGGGGCCCAGAATTCCCCCACACAGTTTGCTCATGCCATGTCTTTGGTTCTGGAGCCCTGGCAGAAATCTCACTCTGATGTTGTTTTACTTCAATATGTTGATGATCTCCTTCTCTGTGCTCCTGATTCATTTATTGCAGAACGTGACTCAGAAGATCTCCTATGTTTCCTCGCTGAAGCCGGTTGCAAAGCTTCCAAATCTAAGCTGCAATGGCCCTCTGTGGTCTTCTTGGGACATTGTCTTTCCCATGGCACCAGACATCTAACTTCTCAATGTGTACAAGCTATCTTACAACTCCCATTACCTGCAACACACCAGACTCTTCATGCCTTTTTGGGTCTTATTACATACTGCAGTTCCTGGATACCGGAAGCCTCCAAGCTCATGCAGCCACTCTATGACGCCCTCAGGAGTGAGCCCTTTCATCTCACTGAAGAAGCTATTACCTGTTTCCACAATTTAAAAAGAGCTATTGCTTCTGCACCTGCCTTGGGTCTCCCTAACTACCTGTTGCCTTTCAATCTGTTTGTCTCTGAAAGGTCAGGACATGCTTCCGGAGTCCTCACCCAGAAACATGGCTCAAGACAGCGGCCTATTGGCTACTTTTCCTGCATGCTTGACCCTGTTGCAAGGGGTAGTCCCTCCTGCCTCAGGGCGGTGGTTGCTGCCAGTGCCCTCTTGGACAAGACTAATGATTTTGTTCTTGGTCACCACCTCACGGTGTTGGCCCCACATGACATTACCGCAATACTGCAACAAGTTCAACCTAAGCACCTTTCTTCTCAGCGTCACCTTCGTCTACAAACTTCCTACTGTTACCTGACAATGTGAAACTTCAGCGATGTCTCTCCCTGAACCCGGCCACTCTTCTGCCACTTCCCAAGGGGGGAATTGTGCATTACTGGTATAGCCTGGACATCAACCCAGAGGTTCGAGCAGATTTGCAGCTGCCTGCACTTGCACCCCCACATGATGAACAATCAGAGGCCCTACTTCACTGCACCTTATGGTTTAAAGACAGACCAGGCCCTGATATGAACTATGAGGAAGAATTATTCCAGCTCAAGGAAATTCACATTACCCTGACTGACTTGTTATGGGACCCCACAGGTACCATGCTCATCTTAGTCCATCTTCCAGAGAATATGACACATCTCTACCATCATTGGGAAACAGCTATCCCACACATATCTCTCACCAGATCCACTGACACCTCATGGAAAGACCTAGGCCCGATGGCCAAGACCTGGAGTCAAATGAACCAAGAACAACTGACTTCTATGGGGATCAGCAAAAAGACTATTAATTACTGTACAGCAAGGTACCCTAGGTACCACACAGAAGTCTATGAGGACCCACTCATCATAGACTGCGACCTTGATATTCCCCATGATTGTTTTGAACAAATGAAAATGGAAACTACACACCTACCAACTGTCTATGAAGCTGCATTACTCAATCCAGACCAAACACTATTTGTGGACGGTTCAAGATTTGCTGATGAACAGGGACAATATCACACTGGGTATGCAGTCACCACAGGATGTCAAGTATTACAAGCAGCTGCCCTACAACCAACTAAGTCTGCTCAAGAAGCCGAGCTAACAGCCCTAACTGTGGCCTGCAAATTGTCTGAACGTCTACGTGTCAATATCTACACAGATTCGAGATATGCCCTGGGAGTAGCACATGACTTTGGTCTAATTTGGAAAACCAGAGGATTTCTTACGGCTACCGGTACCCCAGTGAAACATGGGGCAGCCATTGCAGAACTGATGGATGCTTTGGAACTTCCAGCAGAGGTGGCAGTACTGAAGGTAAAAGCCCACGGACGGCTAGACTCAGAAGAAGCACGGGACAATCACTTAGCAGATCAGGCCGCTAAGGAAGCAGCACGACAAGGATGGGAAGTGGACAGAAGAGTGGCCACAGATGCAGTACCTATCTATACTATGCAAACATTGCCTACAGATCTTAGGCTTCTGAAGGAACAACAAGCTGCTGCTACTTCCCAGGAGAAACAAAGTTGGAAGAACAAAGGAGCTGTACTCCGTGAGGATGTTTACACTATCAATCTCAAGTTTTGCCTACCCAGAAGTATGTACCCAGCGGTGGTCCAATGGGCCCATGGGCCAGCCCACCTGTCAAAACATCTGATGAACTCCGTGATTGACAAGTATTTTGAAGCACCAGGCATCACTACCTTAACACAGAATTACTGTAAATCTTGTACTATATGTGCTAAAAGTAATCCTGGAAAGATTATAAAGACCACACCTAATCACCTAGCCAAGCCACAATACCCCTTTCAGAGGATCCAGATTGACCATATTCAAATGCCAAAGAGTGGACGATATGAATATGCACTGGTCATAGTGGACATGTTTTCAGGATGGCCAGAGGCTTTCCCAGCGACTAATCTCACCCCGAGGACTACAGCCAAGTACCTTTTGACGGAAATTGTTTGCTGATATGGAGTTCCAGAAGTGATTGAAAGTGACCAAGGGACCTCCTTCACTGCCTCGTTAACACGGGAAGTCTGGTCAGCACTGGGGGTGACCCTTGCATTCCACACACCATATCACCCACAGAGTAGTGGTAAGGTAGAGCGCATGAATGGCACTTTGAAAGCCAGAATGCTTAAAATGTCACAAGAAACTAACATGCCCTGGCCCGAGAGTCTCCCACTAGCGTTTTTTAGTGTAAGGTACACTCCTAGGGGAAAATATAGCCTATCACCTTATGAGATTTTGTTCGGTACAGCACCCAGGTTAGGTTGTTACTTTCCCCAACAGCTTCAGATTCAGTCAGATGCTATGGTAGACTATGTGACTGCCCTCTCACATGCCTTGACCAAAATACATGCCCAAGTGTTTTCTTCTATTCCAGATCCTGAGTCGAATACAGGCACACACAAGCTGCTTCCTGGTGATTGGGTTATGGTCAAGAAGTTTCTCAGGAAACACACCCTAGAACCAAGATTTGATGGTCCTTATCAAGTGCTCCTGATTACAGCAACGTCAGTTAAACTAGCCGGGAAGAGTTCTTGGATACACGCCTCACATTGCAAAAAAGTGCCTGCTCCAGAAGAGGCTAATCCTGCTGAAATATGAATTTATTGTGTGTCTTGTGTTTTCTTATGCTGCTACACTCTGCCTGGGCCCAACAAGTGGCCATAACCAAAGATAATCATGTTTACACTTTCTGGTACAATTCTTCTAACACAGATGTAGCTACATACACCTTTGATTACTGTGACATAGTTGTTTGCACATTTCCACAGACACAATATGCAGCCATATACAAAGACATACCTAACAAAAAGGATCCATACATTTGTGTGACTGGAGGAGTTTGGGGACACCACTGTAGTTCATGGAAAGCTGCCGGGTGGAACACGGGTAGACCATGGGGCTACAGACCTCAGATTGCATTGGACAGACTTGACAAAGACGGGAAACCACTACTCTCTAGAATGACCCTGAGTAAACCCATAGGGTCAACTCCCATTAAACTTACCTTGAATATAGAGCATCCCAGCCCAAGAGGATGCAGGGGAATATGTAATGGGAATGTATTGGAAGGGAGGTGGCTCACATAACACACTGGGGACATTTTATCTACAAGACATGCTCACCTCACCAGACTGGGTAGGGAACACACATATGACTGTTAACCCGTTGAAACCACATATTAAGACTCTACATTACATGGTAGCTATAGCCAACCCCACCTTTGAAGATACTATGGCAGTGGAAACTGGGTTTTCAGACACTAATTTGTGGCTAGAA